>BMAC01000043.1:431036-457930 GCA_014905375.1 Phtheirospermum japonicum
GCACTCCCATCCGCTTTGGCCAAGAGCCACAAACGGTGCTTGGTCAACAAGTAAGACCCTACCGTATCAACCTCCGAAAAACTATAATTCTTGAAAGCCTCCATGCCTTGGAGTTTCATCATACCAATAGCATCAACAACAATTCCAATACAACACATTCACATCCATAGTATAAACATCCATACCCAATACAATGCAGTCATAGAATAATATGAAATTTAAATTAATGATTAAACAATTGCAATGAACTTTTGTACCTTGAGGATATCGATGAACGTTCGACGAGGAGGAATGAAGATTATTTTAGTAACCCAAATATTTATTTTATAAACTTTTTGATTTTTAAAAATGAAACGAGTCTACAGAACCAATCAAAACCTTGGCTCTGATACCACCTTTTGTAACGCCCCGATTTCACTTTAGTCAAATAGGATTTATATTTAAGAAAAATATGACGAAACCTTGGCGTCACAATAAATGTCAAGACTTTCAAACTTTACGCAGCGGAAATAATCATAATATAAATAATCAAGACGCGGCTGACATCGACGCAACAGAGAGTTGCGTCGACTGACGCCCTTTCAATCGACGCTTCAGAGTGTAGCGTTGGCAGTGCGTCGATCATGCGTCGACTGACGCGAACCATGACTTGCGTCGACGGTCGCGTCAGTCGATGCGATAGAGCATCTATCTCCCATCTCTCGATCTTCTGCTACTCGTTTCACCGGAAAGCTTATTCTTCTATTTTTGAGCATCGAGCTTCGTCTAATACACGCTAAACTCTTCCGGTTACTTAGCTGTAAGGTGAAAAACAACGAATTATCACCTAATTGCATCAATTACGATCAAAATGCGGTAAAATAAGCTGGAACTTTAAAAATACGAAATTAAGTTTAAATTATCCAACTTATACCAAAAATAAATAGAAAAACAAACTAAAAAGCTAATAAAAATAAGGACAAATCTATGCTAATCAACTACCCCACGCTTTATTGGTTTGTTCGTCCTCGAACAAACGTAAAATTTAAAGTAGACCTAGAATGAAAATAAGTTCAAGCAAGGAATCGTGCTGTGCTACATACATAATTTTGAAACTATAGGTACAAGTCACGCAACGTCAAATACTTGACCATTATTACATTGTCGCTTCAAAAATAAAATCATGCTTCCTCACGAAGGGTAATATATATAAGTACGCTCAAAAGCACTCAAGTATTTTCTGCATGGGACGTGTATACACTCAAATCATGCAATTACAAGCACCGAAAATCAATCTCTTTTCAATCACAAATTAAGTGTGTTGTCAAAACTAAGAATCAGAAAAGCTCTTCGCGGGTTGTAATGTAAGGCTTTTTGGACGGGTATGAAATATATAAGTCATGTGGCTAATCGCTCACCCAACCTAATCTAATCAAGAAGCACATTGCTTCGCCTCTCTCAAAAATAAAAACCTCACTTAACTGTCATAACGTAGACTTTTAAACATAGGCTATTTCTCAACTCGCAAACCGTTAAAACCGACTCGCCCACTCGAACCACTTAAATGAAATTGAAGCTTATAAATATTCTTATTTACAACTCCTGCCTTCTAACATTAGGCTTCAAGAAAATAAACAATAAAACACAAGCCTCTTCAAGCGCGTAAGCAATTAATCAACACTATCCACCATCCTTTTTTTCCATCTTTTTTTATTTCCCCCTTTATTATTATTATTTTTTAATGGGGTATTTTTTTTATTTTTTTTTCTTGGATGGTGGTCTAAAATTACAAAAATTATAAATCCCTAATAAAATATCCCAAAACACTAATAACCAATAAAATAACGAACACCTACCCCACGCTTTTAATGGGTTGTAGGGGTCTCAAAATACTCATGGCTAAAGAAAATGGATAATTTGGCTATGATTGGCTCATTCGTAATTTATAGTGGCTAAAATATATGAATATGGCCAGAAATAGGGTTTTTTTTGTGCCTTAACCTCATATTCAAAGTCAACTACACACAGCAGTTTCAAAGAGATCTCAAGACTGAAACTCATTCAAGCACATGCAAAGATGATAAACACTCAGGCTACTCACTGGCTTTTTGCATGAAAATTTTTGAATCGACGCTGTTTTTAAGGTTTTGTGAAATGAATTGCGTCCAACTACCTTTTTACAATATATAAATATAATTTTCAAAAATTTACGCACTTATACACGCTCAAAGAACTAGAACCAATAATCATACATAGTCAACTTCGACAGGCAAGCCATACAAACACAATATCGCGCAGGAATAGCAATTAATCGCACTTAAGCATATAATTGTTACAGGCCAAGTATAAAATTTACATAATTAATCAATACAAAACATACTCGACCACCCCCCTCTCTAAAAATCTCGGCAATCTCCTGATTGCCACAAATACATCCAAATCAAAAAGAGAAAGGAAAAAGAGAACATCCCTGAAATAATAGTGGTTGAGCCGCTATTCGTCGGTTCGTGCAATTTGGCCCTGCTTTGATATGTGCGATATGAATTGTCCTAAAAGAAAAATAAAACAAACAAGAACAAACAAAATAGCAATATTTTTGAATTTTTTTGTTATTTTTAATTTAAATAAAGCATAAATAAAGATACACGACTTAGAACTCGCGGGAACCATCATCGTCGTCCTCGGGGTTCTCGTCAACGTCCATACTCGGTGTGGGATAAGCCGCCTAAAAATGCTCCTCGAGCTTCGAAATGCGAGCTCGCATCTTCTTCAAGCTCCGACGGTTTTGCTCGTGGTTGGTATCAATCTTCTCGTCGATGATTTGGAGCTTATCGAACATGTTTAATTGAAACGCCCGATTTTCTTCGAAATATTGCCCCCAATCGGGACTCGGGCCCAAAGTAAAACAGCGGGCCTGCTCCATATCCTCATTGCCATCATCGTCGTCATCAAGTGGTCGAGACGACGAACCTCCTCCTCTAGTCGAAGACCTCACTCGGGGTACCGGTGTACGCGTGAGAGGTAGTGAAGTAGTCCCGAGTGGGCTAAGTCCGCTTCCGGCCGGGTCAAACCCGAAGTGACGGGCGAGGCCGGTAATGTATGGCGCGAAGGAGAGAAGTGTGTCTTGCTACCCGGAGTACCCTTAGTAACGTTATAGAACCCTTGTAATATTAAAGGATACAACCGGACTTGGCGACCTTCAACGAGGCATTGTAAAACATAAAGTTCGGCCTTGGTCGCGTAAGTTACCTCGTTTTTGCAAAGAATAATGTGGCCTAGGACCTTGTACGCGACATAGAGGGCATCGTCTTGAATCTTAGAACACGGAAATCGCTTGCAATCACCTACGTTTCCCCCAGTAATCATCCCCCAAAAAGAAGGTAAATCGAAACCTTGAACTCCAACCGGGTGGTCCCCTACGGTCGGGAAACCAAATATATTGCCAAAAATCTCCTCGTCGACATGAACATCATTCCCACCAAGGCGACAAGAGAACGTCTCGTCATTCCGGATGACCAACGTGGAGAAAAACTCGAGCATGAGTTCTCTAAAACCGGGGAGATGCATTTGGGCGAAGTACCCACACCCGAGGTTATCTACATATCGCAAGAGATCAGTGTGGTGTTCCGAACCACCCGATGCCTCCTCCTCGAGTCCTTGGACGTTTAAAATCCTATGCGTAGCAAATCCCCATTTGCGAATATTTTTGAATGTGTCCCCTTCCTTTTTGTCAAAAATTGGGAACGGTGCTCCGTATTTCCCCGAGATATCCTTGCGTTTTCCCGCTCTAGACATTGCCAAGCAATAAGAAGTAGAACGGGAATGGTAAAACTCAAAAATAAACTTCATGGCATCTTTAGGGAATTTCGTCGAACACTTGGCATGCGTGTTCAACCAACTAAGAACTTAAGTAATTCTTGCACCAACAACTTCCCAACACAATCAATCAACAAATAATACGGTCCCGAGAAAGTTTCAAGCGAAGTACCTCGAGATAGTTGTCTGAATTTGCTCGTTTTCGGGAAAATTATTCCAAGTCTTAAGTAGATTGAATGGAGAAATGGCCTGAAACTCGCCCCGAATTAAGTCTTGCTAGCGAAATTGTAGCGTGTAATTTCAGTTTCGAAAGTGTGTAGTGCTGGGAATCTGTAGACGAAAATTGTGAGAGAAATAAGAAAATTAAAAATAATTGTTGAAGGTAGAAGATGAGGAAAAGTGAGAAGAGGGGAAAAGAAAGCTGTTTTAAAGTAGTTTTTATGGGTTTTCTGCGGGTCAAGACTCGTATGGGTCGGGTCATGGGCCAAAAATCAGGTTTTTAAGCATTTCTAGGCCGGGTCTGGGTTCGCGTCGACGCAGCGTCGACTGACGCGAGCCCGTCGACGCGACAGAAGCCATTTTCTCGGCAGATGCATCGACGCCGCATCGACTGACGCGAGCATCCTCGGAGTCGACGCGGGCAGAATACTGATGACTTTTTCCTTCGCTCGTTTGTTCAATTATCCTCGTCCGAGTTTTTCTATCTATTCTTAGCAAATAAAAATCAAAAAGAAAAATTAAATAAAATGAAAATAAGGTACAAAAGGATATAATTGCTCGGGTTGCCTCCCGAGAAGCGCAAATTTTAACGTCGCTTGCTCGACGCTATCTCGCTCTTTTAATTCCAAACGTACGGTGGGTCTCCAAACTCCACCATCTTGCGATTGCGATTTTTATCTCGTCTGTCATGATAAGTCTTCAATCTATACTTGTGAATTTGAAAGGACAATTTGCCGATCTCATCGTACAATATGGCTACGCCGTACTCATCTAATTCTCTTATCGAGAACGGTCCGCTCCATGAAGCTCCAAAATCGGTTGGGTCATACTTACGTTCGTGATTATACAAAACTAATTCTACAACCTCAAATTGCAAGTTCTTGACTTCACTCGTGCGAACCTCTTTTGATTTCTTCTTATTTCTCGTCCAATCTTTGAGATATGCCTCACCCTTGTGCTTCTTGAAAGTAAAATTTTCGTTTGGGTCGAGGAATTCGTGCCTTGGGCGATTTATTGGTGGTTTCGACTCCACCCTTTGCTCGAATTTATGTGGTCGCTCCATATCGGAATTGTCTCCAAATTCTGCTACGATATCGCGTATGTCAATACCTAGCAATTCGATCAAATCTTCTCCACTTAAGTGCATATGATCATCGGACTCGTACTCTTTGCATGAATTGACTTGTTTATCCCTTTCCTTGATAGAAATTCCGATGTCATCTCCGTCGCCTAACTTGTTCAAAGTTGCGATCTCTCGTAATTCGTTGACGCACAATGCAATGGGGTCAACGAACAAATCTTCCTCTTGCATAATAGGAGAGGGAGTGTTGTGAATATCTTTCATAGAAAACATCATTGTTTCGCCCAAAACGGTCATTGTCATTCTCCCTTTATGAACATCAATAAGAGTATGGGAAGTTGCCATGAATGGGGGTCCTAATAAAATGGTGTGCTCGTTGTCCTCAGTCGGAACTTCACCAATGTCCATAACCACAAAATCAACCGGTAGTACGAGCTCTCCAACTTGCACTAGAACATCCTCGACTATCCCCAAAGGTCGTCGAGTTGAGCGATCTGCCAACTGTAGGCGCATTGTTGTCGGTTTGAGGGGTCCAAGATCAAATTCTTGATAAAGCGAATATGGCATTAGATTTACACCTGCTCCAAGATCCAACATTCCTATCGCCTTCTTCCCATTGGTTAGTGAAATCGTTATGAAAAAACTGCCAGGATCGCATTCCTTAGGTGGTAATGGTTTCTTGAAAATTGTGCTAACTTCCTTCGGTAACGGAAAGTATTGAGTCGTCGCCAAACGTCTCTCTCTCGAGGCAAGTTCCTTAAAAAACTTGATGTAGGCGGGCATCGTCTTGATTACTTCTAGAAGTGGTAGGTTTATATTAACATTCTTCAAGAGGTTGTACAGCTCCATGAATTTCTTGTTCTCCTTTGCTGGACGTAACCAGCTCGGAAAAGGAACATCATCCTTATATTGCATCGTTGATTGCCTCGGTTGCGATAGTTCATCTTTGCCAGAGGTGTCGCTCGGAATTTTCCCTTGAATAGAACCAGGAACATATCTATTAGTGGATTTATGTAGCTTGTCCACTGGTTTTGAAACAATCTCCTCATCTTGGTCTACTATGCCATTGTCGATCTTCTTCCCACTGCGTAGGACGTGAATCGCCGACGCTTGCTCTGATTGACTTGGAAGCTTGTCCTTCTACTTGTTTGACCTCACAATGTCAGTCGCTAATTTTCCCATAGTTCTTTCTATCCTTTCCATGTTTTTAGCTAGATCATGCACTACACCAGAAAGATGGTCAATTCCGCTCACCTTCTTTGAAAGTTCGTCAATCTTTGCATTCACCTTTGTAAGTCCTTCCCTATTACTAATTGTCTCGGCCACTTGATTCTGCTGCCAAACCAACAGATGATTATTCGATTGGCTTGTACTAGACGTCTGCCCTTCTGTATGAAAATTATTTTGTGACGGCGGCACTGGTGTTTGAGCATAATGTGGTGGGGGAAGTTGCGGATCGGGCGGCATATGATTTGGATTACCCGGGACCTACTTGAAGAGAGGATTATCACGATGTGGTGTGTACTTCTTTTGATATGAATAATTTTGGATCGCTTTTACCTCCTCTTGCTGCTCATTGTTGTTCGGACATGCTTCTGCTAAATGCTGGGGGGACCCACACTGGTCACAATTCACAGCCATCTTCTGTGCAGCGGCCTTGCTTGCTCGCTCGGCTTTCCAAGCAGCTAATTTCTCGTTGAAAATCTCTGCACATTTCGCCTTAACTAATTTTCCATCATCTAAATCAGGATCGGGAATGGAAACTTCGTTAACCCTCATTTTACGAGGCTGAGAGTTAGTTTGTCTAGATTTTTCGCTTTGCTTCTCCAACACCTGTCTTGCCTCGTGTGCTGTCAAATCTCCAAAATCTCCTCCCGCTGCTATCTCTACCTCTCGTTTCCCATGGTCCAATAAACCATCGAAGAAAAATTGGTTAGTCATCTCCGGAGAATAGTTGTGGTGGGGGCAAGCTTGCAAAAGCATCTTGTAATGCTCCCATGTTTCATGAAAAAGCCCTCCATCTTGCTGTTCAAAGGTAGCAATTTGCCTCCGAAGATGCCCCGTTGTTTGGGCCGAATAATATTGGTTTAGAAATTTCTCGCTGATCATATCCCAATCAGTCAATGAACCAGGCTCTAGGGACAGTAGCCATGACTTCGCCTTGTCCTTCAAGCTGTACGGGAAACAAATCATATGTACTTCCTCTTGGTGAAGGCCATGAACTACAAATTGACCAACTTCATCAACAAAGTAGTTTAAAAATGCCAAGGGGTCTTCATGGGCGTTTCCATGAAAAGTCGAAAGTAGGTTGAGTTGATGCGGTTTAATCTCCACTGCCCTCGTGGTAGGCCCAAGAACAATTGCGGACCTAAAGGGTTCAACCTTTGGACGTGCCAAGTCACGCTGTCTAAGTGCTCGACCTCCCCTTGGTTCTCTAACTCGATCATTAACTCTCTCGTAGTGGTCATCATGCGCGTAATGGTGCTCGCGCTCGTATCTCCTTCCGAAATTATTTTGCTCGTAACCATGATCTTGATTCTCCAACCAATCGTTCACATGCCTTTGATTGTTAGCATACGCGTTGTGCTGCATAAAATCTTCATTCCTAATTGCCACGTTCTTGAGGTTGTGTTGGCGAATAGCATTGTTGTTCATTTCCTCGTTTGGTCTTATATTTCCCATGTTGGGTTGGTGATTGATCACGTTGTTCTGCCAGTTAATTCCTTCGTTTTGTCCCACGTTCTCCCCATTCTGCTGATAATTAGCCCAAAAAGCTCGTGGTAGTGGTTGTCCTTGCAAAATGATCGGCTCACTACCATACCCGTGTCGAATGGGACGGGGTGGTGATCTTGGTGGGGAATCACCGTTTCGAACCGATTGTGCCCCTAACATCATGTCGGGAGCTTGATCGCAAGCAAAATCAGTTGTTGTTGAGGAATTGTCCTCGGGAATAAAAATGGGTCTTGGTCTCGGTGGATTTAAACGGTGAATGTTGTCAATGAATGGCACAAGGTCCTATTGAAGTGATGGCCTTCCTTGCATAAACTCAACAACACGTCAACGTATCAAATGGAAAAGGCCAAGAGCGAAAATAAGAAATAAATATAGAAAATTAAAGTAAACATAAAACGTCAAAAATAAAATGAAAAACATCTCAAATTCCTACTCGTTGCTTCCACGACAACGGCGCCAAATTTTTGATCCCAAACTTTGTGCACCCTTTTTTATAAATTAATTTAAAATCACGTCAGTTTGCTCGCAAGAGTACGAGGTACTTGTAGGGTGACGAGTTTGACTCGAGTCGTGTCTCTCGAGGAAACAACTGTTCGGTCTTTCGGATGCTTTCCTCAATTACGAATAACATACATATACATTTGGGGGTTTGATAGGATTGAATTGATCATTATGAACTAAAGCAATAATTAAATTAAAACTAATTAAACTACTTACTTTAACTAGATTACCAATTACGAGCAATAACTAAATTATCAACTAAATCGCTATGAAGATTCAATTCTAATTAACGTATCTAAAAGCATGAATATAAGAAATTACCACTAAGCAAAGTATCATACGAATCTAAGAACGAATAACTAAGTATAAATTAACTCGCATAAATGAACTAAATTAACCAAGTATCCAATATCCAATATCAAGCATTAAACGATTAAACTAAATAAACTAGTTCTAGCATTAACTAAGAAATTAATTACGAAACTAATTACGAAATTATCTAAGAGTTTAGAGTACTTATTTGAACTATTAAAAGCAATAAAAAGCTCCAGCTATTCCGGAGAGTGCACGTTGATCTTGGGCGAAGATGGAATCCCGAACGCGAATTCGATGTTTTGGACGCGTTGTTCTTCGATCCTTGATCTTCGTCTTCAAATCTCGTTACGAGACGTGGAATTATTGTTATTTTGAGCTAGAATACCTTAGGGTGGCGTGTTGTGTCCTAAAAATCCGAAGTAAGGCGGGTTTATATAGATATGACAAGTCTTGGCGCACAAGAAAACCTAAAATTCGAATTCTGGGCTGCCGCGTCGACGGTGCGTTGACTGACGCGGGAAGGTTCTTGGCAATGATGCGGTCTGGATGCGCGCATTGGCTCGGCAGGTGCGTCGACCTTTCGTCGACTGACGCGGCTGACATCGACGCAACAGAGAGTTGCATCGACCTTGCATCGACTGATGCCTTTTCAATCGACACTTCAGAGTGTAGCGTCGGCAGTGCGTCGATCATGCGTCGACTGATGCGAACCATGACTCGCGTCGACGGAGCGTCGACGCGACAGAGCATCTATCTCCCATCTCTCGATCTTCTACTACTCGTTTCACCGGAAAGCTTATTCTTCTATTTTTGAGCATCGAGCTTCGTCTAATACGCGCTAAACTCTTCCGGTTACTTAGCTGTAAGGTGAGAAACAATGAATTATCACCTAATTATATCAATCACGATCAAAATGCGATAAAATAAGCTGGAACTTTAAAAATACGAAATTAAGCTTATATTATCCAACTTATACCAAAAACAAATAGAAAAACAAAGTAAAAAGCTAATAAAAATAAGGACAAATCTATGCTAATCAATGATGAGCAAGGCATGATTGATGATTTATTTCCATATGAAAATGCTTATGCACTTAATACTTCTATTAGTCCTTGGTATGCGGATATCGTGAATTACCTTTCTTGTGATATTATACCTAACCACTTAAACTACCAAGAGAGAAAAAGGTTTTTCCATAAATGCAGGAGCTGCTTCTGGGATGACCCCTTTGTGTTTAAATGATGAAAATATGGGCTAAACAGGTGTTGTGTTCCGGATGATGAGATGACAAGCATTATGCACTTCTGTCACGACCTTGGTGGGAATTTTGGGGCGCAGGAAACAGCATTCAAGATTCATTTGGCTGGTTTTTATTGGCCAACCCTGTTCGCTGATGTTTACGAATATTTCAAGATCTACGACAGTTGTCAAAGGACAGGGAACATAGAAAAGCGTGATGAGATGCCTCTAGTACCAAACCAAGTTGTGGAGATTTTCGACGTATGGGTAATTGACTTTATGGGACCATTTCCAAAGAGCGGCAATATTGAGTACATCCTGGTGGGCGTTGATTATGTGTCCAAATGGGTGAAAGCTATTCCAACACGCAAGGTAATACAGACATCGTTTTGAAGTTCCGATGAGAGAATTTTTTAGTAGGTTTGGGGTTCCTCAAACGATAATAAGCGATGGAGGGAGTCACTTCTGCAATAGAGCATTCGAAAGATTGATGAGTAAGTGCGGAGTACGACACAAGGTGGCTACCCCTTACCATCCTCAAACCTCCGATCAAGTCAAAACAAGCAATCGCCAATTGAAGAGTATTTTAGAAAAAATAGTGGGCCCAAATAGGAAAGATTGGGCCAAGAAACTGGTACACACATTGTGGGCTTATAGAACTGCATACAAGGCACTGCATGGTTTAACCCCTTTTCAGCTAGTTTACGAAAACGCATGTCATCTGCCGGTTGAGCTAGTGCATAGAGCGAGTTGGGCAATTCGAAAGCTTAATATGGACCATGGAGAAGCAGGCGAATAGAGAAAGGTGGAGCTGACTCATCTTAAAGAAATGAGGAACGAAGCATATGACTGCGCTTGGAGACAGAAACTTGCTTTGAATACACGTCACGATCGCCATATCATTGATAAGAAATTGGAAGTAGGTAAGTTAGCTCTACTTTATAACTTACGGTTGAAATTGTTTTCCAGGGAAGCTGAAGTCGAGATGGAGCGGACCATTCGTGATCAAGGAACTAAACGACTTTGGAGCAGTCACTACGAAGAAAAGAAGGATACGACTTTTAAAGTTAATGGCCATCAAGTGAAGCTTTATCGTGAGGGAATGGTGATAAATAAGGATCGTGAAGTGGTGGAGTTGGTAGATCCACCTTCGACTGAATATTAACTTCTAGATATGCGTCAAGCAAGCGACATTAAAAGTTGTCCTTCTTGGGAGGCAACCCAAGCGTTTGTTTTTCCTTTTTATGTGTTTTTCTTTTTCTTTATTTTATTTATTTAGTTTTCAAGAAAATTTTTATGATACAGTTTTGAAAGGTTGTTATGTAGGAAAGGGTGAAAAATTCACTAATTTTGAAGACCTAACGGTTACTTAGCGGTAACTCGTTACCGCTAGAATCAAGTCCAGACGAGTAACGATAGCAATCAACTGTAGACTGACTGTAAACGCCAAGTACAGGGGTAACGGTAAGCCCTAGTGGTTAGTCCTACCTCTAAATCTACCGCTAGCGTACCGGTTTTTGTGGAATTTTTGGGAAAATTAATTGGAGAATTCTTGGTAATTTATTTCTGTAAGGCAAGTTTTATTTTAGTTAAATTTGGATGGTTTTTCAAGTACTTATATGTCTAGATTGCTTGCCTTTTAAGAGTTCTATTTAAAATAGGTAAGTATTAATTGTCCTACCTTAAATTGAAGTTGGAAGAGAATTAGGATTCCCACTTTCAAGACCCAAGAATACCTATAATAACCATCCCCTAGAGCTTTACCTTTCACAATTCTTTCAAGCCTTGATAATTCTTTCAAGATTTTCTCATACACAAGCCTCTCAATTCCAAACTTAATTTTCTTTCATCAACCATGAAACTTCGCCAGCAACAATCTAGCGCCATGAAGGAGCTGCAAGCCGAACTGGCCGAAGCTCGGGAGGAGATAAAACAACTTTAAGCTGATTTTAATGACGCGATGTCGACAATAGGGAACCTTGGAGGAGAGATGTGTGCTTTGAAGGACGCACTTGCTGAATCAAAGGGTAATTTAGCTATGGAAGAGGCATCGAGTAGGTTTTTCTTTCACGAAAGGTTGAGACTCATGAATGATATCCATGGGCTTAGGCAGAAGGTTTTGGGGAAGGAAGCTGACATCCGCCGACTCGAAGAAAGCAGCGTCGTCCATCAATGGAATATTAACTATTTTAAGTAGGAGCTTGGAGACGCCAACGAAAAGATAGCCGAGATGGAGGAGAGTCTTTATGGATCTGGTGGCTGGACCCTTAGGATATTCCTAGCCTAGCGAGCCGTGATTAGCAATTTCCAATTTAGTCGAGTCATTAGAATTTTTATTTTCTAGTTTATTTCGAGTCTTATGTTTTATTTTGGTTATTTATTTTTATTTTTATGTTGATTTATCATCCCACGCTTGTATATTAATGAAATTTATTTCTCAAGTTCGTGTGTTTCAATTCATTTAATTTTTGTCGAACAATTTCAATTTTTCACGAGTTTTGCAGCCCAGACCTAACGGTAGCACCTAGTAGTTACACCAACCGCTTAGTCAACCGTTACCCACCAACGGAGAAGCTAACGGTAACCCCTACCGCTAGGAGTTACCTCTAAGTCAGTTGAAGCCCGGCCCGTATTTAACGTTATATGATTAACGAAATTGGAAACTTTTATTTCTTTCACACTGCTATCTTGCAGAAAGGCACGAGAACCGCTAACCCTAAACCTCAATCGCTACCATCCATACTCAAATCATTACGGTCTTACCGCTACGTCTCATCAAAATTCACACCGTTCACATCAAATATCCGGCAATTTCAGGACAGCGATGGCGGGGAGGCGAAAGGAGAACGGGGCAAGGGTTTTGCTTTCTCGGTTCTAGAATTGGCCGATTTTAAGGTAAGCATGGATCAACTTGACTCAATTAAACTGTGGATTGGGAATTGCATGTTTAGGATAGTGTTTTGGTTAAATTGGAGTCGTTTTTAGTTGATATTCATTGGTGGAGATCTTGAATAGAAGGTGCTCGACATATTGCTTAGTGGTAATAGTAACGGCAAGTAGCTACCGCTAAGGTTAGCAGTACGAAGTAACGGTTAGGCTACCGCTAAGCCTTACCGTAAGTGTTCTAACCAGCAGTGTTTTGGGGATTTTTTCATCGCATTCCGGCAAATTTATTGGATACGATGGCCTCATCCTCGCACAACAGATGGAAGAATGTGGCGAGAAGGATTAGATTTCCTTTCAAGGTTTACGAGGATGAGGCGGACTTATATAAATTGTTGTTGAGCCAAACCATTGTCCCGCCTGTGATCATCGACATCGACTATTGGCTCAGCCAAGCTGTAGAAAGTAACCCTTTTGCCGAGATATTCGTGGGTTATATCAAGAACCTCGACTTCATCCACTGGGATAGGATGAGGTGCCCAGTCTACGAGAGGCTTATGCTGGAGTTCTACACATTGTTCACGATTATGGGAAGTCTTACTATGTCGTTTCTAGTTCAGAGGAAACGAGTTTAACTTTTCTGGCGATGAGATCGATTCCTATTTTGATATTGATGGATGGATGCGCTATGGGAGCGCGATTATCACTATAGTGAGAGAATGTTTTGGGATGAAATCACTGTAACGAGAAGTGCGGCGATGAATTGATACCCCCTGCTTGTGTGGAAGATAATGCGCTTTATGCTGCCTACCGATTTCTGGCTTGTTGCATCATTGGGAAGGAAGAGACAACATTAATTAATAAGGATGAGTTGTACGCTCTTTGGTGCATGGTGAAAGGAAGACGAGTCTAACTTTATCCTCTGATGATTCGGAGCATTAAGAATGTGCAAAATATTGGCGATGAGAGACCCATTCCGATGACTCCCGGCGCATTTATTACGACACTGGCAGAGATTTGTGGATATGCGCCTGGGTAGGATGACGTGCGGCATGTCTATACGCCGTTAGAGTTTTCTTGGAGGATTGTTAGAGTTCCCGGGAGACCGAGGGGTGAGCGATGAGTAGTGACGACGTTAGGGCAACGCATTGAGGACTCAAACGACTCGGAGACGGACGAGAGGACTGAGCGAGCAGATGATAATGATGGATATAATGTTGATATAAGTCGAGAGGCGAATCAGTTTGTGGATGGAGGAGCTTCTACGTATCGTGCTTCTACGTTTCATACGGAGCCGGTTATGGAGCCCTAAGCTGAGCAGTCCTATGGAGGGGTAGGTAATTTTTCTTCTACAGTGTTGCCCTATTTCACTGCTTTCCTGGGAGAGCTCCACAATTTTAGAGATAATGTTTATGATAGAATTTCTTGTATAGAATACGAGTCCCACCAGGCGAGGGAGGATGCACGCCTTGCTTTTGAGAAGGCTCGTTTGGGTTATGAGGAGGCTCTTCTGGTGCACATTGAGGCTCATCTAGGTCATGAGCAGGCTCGTCTAGGGCATGAGGAAGCTCATTTGGGACATCAAGAGGCCCGTTTAGCGCACGGTGAGGCACGTAGGGCGAGAGAGGTCGTCGAGGCTAGTAGAGATATGCTGATTTCTCTAACGGACGACCTTTTGAGATTTTGGTTAGATGCAGCGAGCCATTGGCCACTGGCACCGCCTTTGGATTCCATGGATTATGCACCGTACTAGGGTCCTTTTGACCATATGCCTTTGGGCAATTGACTACTGCTTTGTCTCTATTATATATATTTTGAACTTGGTGTGTTTAACTTTATTATTTTTATTATTATTTGTTTTCTTTATTAGTTGTTTTTTTCTTAATATTTAGTCGAGCGAATTCGAATCAAGACAATCAATACGGCAGTTTGGTGTCACATTTCAACATGGGGCGGCTCGACCATTCTGGTTATTCAGGGACGTTTTTCTTATCTCTCTTCTCTTTACTTGTTCTTATTGGCAAAGCGGAGTTTGCCGAATTTTCAGATGGGGGGGGGGGGGGGGGGGGGTGGAGATGGGTCGAGCGATTTGTTATTCTTAATCTTACTTAAGTTGATTTTGTGATTTGTGATATGTAATGCTAAAACGTGATTTATCGTGATTAATTACTACTCCCGCGTTGAATTGTGTTTGTCTGGCTTGCCTGTCGAAGTTAACTATGTATGATTTGATGTTCATGTCTTTTTAGCGTGTATAAGTGCATAAATTTTTCAAAATTATTTTTTATATATTGTAAAATGGTACTTGGATGCAATTGATTTCGCAAAACCTTAAAATCAGCGTCAATTCAAAAAAATTTCATGCAAAAAGCCTGTGAGTAGCATGAGTGTTTTATCATCATTGCATGTACTTGAGTGAATTCTGTTTTCAAAATTTCTTTGAAATCACTGTGTGTAGTTATCTTTGAACATGACGTTAAGGCACAGAAAAAATCATATTTTTGGCCATATTCATATATTTTAGCCACTATAAATTCCGAATGAGCCTCTCATAGCCAAATAACTCATTTCCATTAGCCAAGAGTATTTTTGAGTCGACTCCTACTACCATTAAAAGCGTGGGGTAGGAGTTCGTTAGTTTTATTGGTTATTAGTGTTTTAGAATTTTTATTAAGAATTTATGAATTATTGTAATTAAGGACCACCATCCTTCATATAAAAAAAATGAAAACCCCATAAAAAAGAATAAAAGGGGGACAAGAAAAAACCAAAAAAAAAAAGAATAAGAAGGATGGTGAATCTTGGTGAATCGTGTTGAGTCATTACCTCCGCTAATAAAGGCTTGTTTATTATTTTTTATTTTATTATGAAGCTTAATGTTTAAAAGGCAATATTTGAGTTGTAGTAAAGAAGCATATCATGAGCTTCTATATTGTTTGAGCTTATAGTTGGTTTACGAGTTTCGAGAGTAGAAATAGCCTAAGTATAAGGCTACGTTATGAGTGTTTAGTGAGGTTTTCTTTTGAATGAGGTGAAGCACTTTGCTTCATGATTAGAATAGTTTGGTGAGTTATTGATCACGTTAGATCGTGAGTTAGCCACACGACTTATATGTTCCATACCCGTCCAAAGAGCCTTACATTACAACCTGAAAAGACCTTTTCCGATTCTTTGTTGGTTACACACTTAATTTGCGTTAAGAAGTGATTGATTTTCAGTTCTTATTTATTGTGCTTGTATTTATATGATTTGAGCATATACAAGTCTCATGCAGAAAATACTTGAGTGCTTTGAGCGTACACCCATATATATCACCCTTTGAGAGGATGCATGAATTTGATTTTGGAGCGAAAATGTAATAAGGGTGGAGTGTTTGAAGTTGCGTGACACGTATCTATATTTTCAAAATTATCTATGTAGCATCACACAACTCATAGCTTGAGCTTATTTTCTTTCTTGTTATACTTTGAAATTATCGTTTGTTCGAGGACGAACAAACCAATAAAGCATGGGGTAGTTGATTAGCACGTATTTGTGCTCATTTTTATTAGTAATTTAGTTACTTTTTCCTAGTATTTTTGGTATAAGTTTGACAATTTAAGCTTAAATTCGTATATTTGTGTTTCCATCTTATTTTACCGTGTTTTGACCTTAATTGATGCGAAAAGGTGAATTATCTCTGTTTTTCGCCTTACAGCTAAGTAATCGAAGGAGCTCAGCACGTACGAGGTGAAGATTGAAGATTAAGAGACAAGAAGCGAGTGTTCCGGTGAAGAAGTAGAAAGTTTGAGAAGCTAACGGTTACACTTAGTGATAGCCATTACCACAAGCTACCGTTACACTTAGCGATAGCCACACCGTTAACTATACCGCAAACCCAACCGTTAGAGGTGGACAGAGAGCATAACAGTAGGCTTAAAGATAACAAACCATACCATTACCATCACCGTTAGAAGGCAACAGAGACATTAACGATAGCTTTAACGGTAGCTTCTCGCTAAGTGCTACCGTTATCGGGCCCAGTAACCGACTTATGTGACTTATCCTCCAAGAAATAGGAACTATATAAATACCAATCCATAAATCCGACTTTGCATCATACTATAATCATAATAAGGTTACCAAAAAGTATTCCTAGGGTTAGAAACATGTTTTCAACACCCTTTAGCATAGATTGAAGATCCAAATCGAGAAATCAAGGTTCGCGAGTCCCGAAGACGTTCGATTTTGCGCAAGCCCATTTTTCCGACCAAGATCTACCGTTTTCTTCGGAGTGGCTGGAGAGTTTTGTGCAATTCTTAGACTAAATAAGTACTCTTAACTTTTATTTGTTTTCTTGGTTTTAATTTTCATAGTTGAAGTATTGGATAATTGTTTTTATTTGATATTTTTGGATTGGTTCATAAACTTGGTTGATCAATTCAAGTTGAAGATTTTCAGTTTTAATTTAGTTATATAATGCATGATTGAGTATTGTAGATCCAAATTTATTGATGCTATTTAATTCCGTTTATACTTTTTGATTCATGATATTACTTGCTTCACGATTAGTTGAGTTTTCATATGCTTTTGAGATCCGTTTGAGTAATTCGATTTCGTTTTTAATACTTGATCATCACTGCATTTTTAGGATTTAATTAAGACTTATTAGATAAGTACTTAGTAATTAGGGTTAGTAACTACTTTAGGTTAATTGAGCTTATGCATGCTTCTTAGGTTCATTTATGCAAGTTGAATTAATTAATTTCGTTTATGAATTTGAAGTTTCGCTGCATTCCCAATTTGAATCTAAGTTGTCGCTACGTTTTGAATCTTAATTAAGTTGCTATTAGATAATTAATTAGGTCTTAAACTTAGTTTTCTTAAGATAGGTTATTTCTAAACTTTTAAATTCAAGTCGGTAGATTTAGTTTAGTTAACTAAGATTTATATTTATGTTTTTTGCTTTTCAATTCCTTAGTTGTTAATCACTTTCAAACAAAACCCCAAAAATATTTACGTTTTACTTAACAAACTTCTAAGACCCCGAATTTTGTTATCCTTGAGAGACGATTCGAGTCAACTTTCCACCCTACAAGTGTACTCGTACTCTTGAGAGCAAGCTTGACTGTTTTAACTTCAAATATACATAATTGGGGTGCACAAAAGCTTGATTCACTTAAATAGGCCAGCAATAATCCGCATAACTTGTTAAATAATTGTTTTAAAGTTGGGTCACCTTTTTTTTTTTTGAATTTTCTTTGTTTCCCCTATTTTTACACATAGTGGTCTTACTTTTTCTATGAGAGTGCTTAGAAAATTAATATATGATATAATTTTTTTTTCCTGCTCCAAGATAATGAAAAGAACCAATAAATTATGAATATTTAGTTTCACATGTCTATATTATATATTTTAGTATTCAATAAATTATGTATAACTTACCTTAAATTAATGAAATAATATAATTGAAACATAAGAAAAGAAATTATAAATATATGACCTTTTGTATCCCCTTTTATATATTAATCTTCACTGTTTCTTATGAAAAACAGAAACATATTATATCTTTAATTTACTGAAAATGTCTGCATTTTTTTAAAATACTATCAGGTGTTTGCCATTCTTCGTTCTCCTACAATGGAGTCCGAATCTTCTCATTCACTACCAAGTCCATCTGAAACACCAATTACTACAGAATCTAAAGCACATAATGAGTGTACGAGTCGAAAACGAAAAAGGAAAGGTTCAGCACAATTGCCTCCTGTATGTCTGAATTCGAGCAAGTGTAGTATTTATTGTGAACATTGTGATCAAGGGGAAAGGAAGTTGGATGATGGGAGCATACAAAAAGCTGGGATATGCAAAAAGTGTAAAGTTCAAATCCGATGTCTTATGGAAGTACTAGTGGGTTAAAATATCATTTAGAGAAGAGGTGCAAGGATAGTCCACTATACATTGGGAGTGTGAGTGATAATAATCAAGGAGTATTGACAAATGAAACTATGGGGTAAGGGAGTGCCTTGGTTTCTCATACGTTTAATCAAAAACAGTGTGAGTTGAAGGTTACGGAGTATGTGATTGTGGACAAAGTGTCATTTCGGGATGTCGAAGGGAAGGGACTTGTAAGTCTTGTACATGAGTTATAACCAAGATTTAAAATCCCTGATCGAAAGAAAGTTGCAGGTATGGTTTTTGACTTATTTTTAGTTGAAAAGGCAAAAATACAAAGTGTGATTAGCGGTCAGGGGGTAGTATCACTACTGATACTTGGACATCCATTCAAAATGTAAATTACATGGTTGTCACAGCTCATTTTTTGGATAGTGACTGGAAATTGCATAAAAAATAATTAACTTTACAAAGATGTAAGATACTTGATGTTTGTCTGAGAGAATGGGGGATAGAGAAAATATTTCAATTGTAGTCGATAATGCTTCTTCTAATGATAGTGTTATCGATTACTTAAAAAAATAATGAAAAGTGAAAATTCATTAATGTTTGAAGAAAAACACTTGCATTTGAGGTGTGCGTGCCATATACTTAACTTGATCATTAGAGATGGCTTGAAAGAGCTTAGTGCTTTAATTAAATCCATACGGAATATAGTAGTGTTTATTCATTCTTCCCCTTCCTGTTTGAATAAATTTAGAGAGTTTGTTGTGCTAGCAAAGTTTCTTTGTACGTCAACAGTACCTATGGATGTAAAAACTAGGTGGAATGAAACTTATAAAATGCTTGAAGTTGCGTTGAAGTGTAGAAGAGTGTTTGATAGAATGGCCGAAGAATGGTTGCCTTTTATGAATTATTTTTGCGAAAAGAATGAAAAGGGTAAACCAAGAATCGGGCCTCCAAATGAAAAGAATTGGGAGAACGCAAAAGCTTTTGCTCATTTTTTGAAAAAGTTTTATGATGCCACTTTAGAGCTTAGTGCATCAAAAACTCCTACTTCTCAGTTGATTTATCAATCAATGATTGCATTGCAAATTGAGATTGAGAAAAAGTGTAATGATGATTTGGATCCAACTCTTAAAAAGGTTGCAAGTGCAATGAAATTGAAATTTGACAAGTATTGGTGGAATTGGAGTAATATGAACCCTTTGATTTTTGTCGCCAATGTTTTGGACCCGAGAAATAAGCTTCAAATGATTAAAGTTAGCATCAAGAAATTGGGAGGCAATCATGCCAAGGTCCAAGAGTTTGTTGATAAGGTTAAAAAAGACTTGGTAACTTTGTGGATGGAGTATAAGGGAATAAATGAAACTTTTGATAATGAGAGAAAAAGTATGAAAATAGAGAGTAACGATGGGGATGTTACTAATAGCGGTGGTGGTGGTCTTTGGGATGAATTGTTCAATGATGTGGAAGCACAAAATGAAGAAGAGAAACTTCAAGAGATATCTAACAAAATGGATAAGTATCTAGCCGATAAGATAGAAAAAAGATCTAAACAATCTTTCAATCTCTTCGAGTGGTGGAGAGGAAGTGAAACTAGGTATCCAATCATTTCAATTATTGCTAAGGATATTTTTCAATTCCAAGCTCGACCGTTGTTCGTGAGCCCGATTTTAGTTTGGGAAAGAGAGTTCTGGATCCTTTTAGGACTAGTTTGAGTCATAAAATGGTAGAAGCATTGGTTTGCACTAATGATTGGCTAAGGGAGGAGGAGTTAAACTTTTATAAGGATCCTACGATGATGACCTTGATTTATACAAGGAGATTGAAGAAATTGAAAAGAGTAAGATTTTTAAATTAAGTATAAATATAAATAATATTATTAGTGATTGTCTAATATTAATTTTAATAGTGTTTATAAATATGTATTTACAGTTGCAAAGGGCATTCAAGATAATTCGTCTCAAACATGAATGGTTCTTAATTGCAATTATTTTTTTGAAGTTTGAAGGTATCTATCTGGCTTCTCTCTCTTTTTTTAATTAATATATTATTTGTGTGCTGATTATTTGGCTATACTATTGTAACTATTCACAATAGTCCATAACATACTGTATACTTCAGAAAATAAGGAAGATTTCAAAGGAGAATTGTTTTGGGGAGCTACAAACTACTAGAAAATAGGAAGCGGGAAAATTTTACAAGTATTGATGCATCCAGTCATTTGAGTCCCTTAAATGCTTAATTCATATACTAAAAATAAAAAACAAATTTTTGATATAGATAAATAATTTCTTAGTGTTCATGTCAGTACATAACAACAAACTGCGCCATTCATGACAGTTCCTATATAATGTAACTTGTGGTTCACCATTACTAACTATTGAAAATATAGAAATACTTGATGATAAATATGGAAAGATTAGATAATTATTTTTCTGATTTGTAGGAGAAAAAAGTGCAGAAAGATTAGATAATTGACTTTTTTGATTTGTAGTTGTATAAAGTAGAGAAAGATTAGAAAATTGAGTTTCTTGTAAAAGTAAAAGCATAAGGAGAAGACATAAAAGAGAGGCGAAGGAGACGGTAGAAATAAGGGTTCTCTTATTCATCAAAGACTCCCTCTATATAGGGTATCAATTACATGTTTCCATAACAAGTAAAGATAACAAATACCTAAACTATCCTTCATCAGTTACTTATTGACGAAGGCACACTAATTGTGTTTTTCCTTCAACAATCCCCCTTGTGCCAAGTCAAATGCTGAAATGGTGTTTCATTGTTGCCTCGTTAAAACCTTTCCAAGTAACAAACCCCAATGGGAAAAATAAAACTTGGTCTAAGGAAAAAGAGTACAACATACCTATGTTGAGACTCCCATTAAAATGTACACCTCTCTCTGATATGTACATCTATCGAGAGAACTTTGAAAGTTTCCACTTCCTCAATTTACTTGATTCTTGAGAAAGTGCATAATTGTTGGTTTTAGAATAGTTGTGGTGATATTACTCGTATTATCATATTTTCTTGAGAAACTACTACATGTTTGATAATGATCTCTTTACATGGATCGAATGAGTAACCAATATTAACGATACTATTTGGTGTTTCACAGTAGGAAGTAAACTCAACATTTTTTATTGGGATTACAAGACCATCTGTAGTCCAAATTATAATTATGAATGGGAAAAATAAACTCGCGTCAATGGTTTCTTTTAGGTATCAAATTACATTTTGATTCCATTCCAGTGACATTGATCTTTCTTGAGTTAAATCAAGATAACAATTTTGAGAAAGTAATATTTGGTCAAGTGTATTAGTAATGGTAAAATAATGCGCATATTGTACGTAGGTAGAGAATTTCAGCTCCCACCAGTTCTTCGTCATTCCATTGACAAAATTGATATTTCCTTATATCTTAACTTTGGCCAATCATAGGAGTGCTAACATATTGCAGTTATCCATATTTAATTGCCTGATCATCTTTTGGACATATGCAAACTGTAGAATTTAGTATTCCACAAACTCGATTTTAGTTTAAAGCCTTAACATGACCGAGTTTTCCCATGATGCATTATCTCAAATTAAGAATTTCAAATAACTAGCGATATCTCTTATTTCATTAAGAGTGGATGTTATGTTCCTTTCATCGACATATACAATTATAATCGCAAATTTAAAACTTATAAATACGCAAGGGCATAGATTATCTTTTCTCAATCAAGTAGTCACTTAGACGGTTATACCACATCCATCTGGATTATTTTAATCCATAAAGTGAGTGTTTCAATTTAATTTGAAAATGCACTCTTTGGCTTAGAGTCACTTGCCTTGGTAATGAAAGGCCGGCAAGCACTTTCGTATATATCTCTAAATCATGATCTCCATATAGATATGATGTAGCCACAGGTATAAGCTGCATTCTCAGTTCTTTGGAATTAGAACATCTATTATGAGATAGTACATATCCTCATAGTCAATTTCAGGGCGTTTTGAGAAACTTTATACTTCAAGTTTAGATTTGCATCCCATGGCTTTATTTTTCTCATTACGCTTTCTGACAAAACTTTGTTTATGTCTTATAGGCTTTACACTTGGTGAGGTTAGCACTACCAAACCAAATACCTACGTTGTTGTCAGTGAATTTAGTTCTACCAGGATTGATTCTTTACATTTAGGTCAATCTGCTCTACATTGATATTTTAATAAAGCTTGGTTCGATACTATTGTGCTCTATGATTCTTTGAGCAACAATGTATATATCATCAATGTGTATGAAAAGTCTTTCCATCAACTTATATAAACTCTCATTGTACATTGAGATTTCTTTATTCTCTGGAATCATATTAAACTTCGGAGCGTCCTCCAATTATGATTCATGGACATAAGTATAATCAGAGATAATCTCATGAGAGTTATTATCTTCATTGATGATCAATTGAAGTTGTGCCATACATGACCTCTTATTCCTTTGGCGAGTATTGATCGAACCAAGTGACCTCCCCATGTTCTTTTTGGGAGTCACGACCTCAACCACACCTCCACTAAATATGGTTGCAATGTCTTAATTTGCGACATTGTGCCCTTTATGGGGACTTTTAACCTTGCAAACACATTTGCAGTTTGTATATATATTATCTCGTCACTTTGGAAATTGAGTCTTCTGTACTTTGAAGATCAATTGTTCACTTTACTTTTCTTTCACGTTACATTGTGAAATACGGGATCATAATGAGACATAGTATGAAACTCTTCCTGTCGTTCCATTAGAAAATTCTTTTTCTTATCTCCCCCTAACGACGGGAAGATTATCTCATTGGAGTCACAAATTCTCTAATTTAGCAATAAAGAGATCGTCTATCAAAGGTTTCAAATAGCGGATGATTGTTGGAGATTCATATCCAACATAAATACTTAATCATCTTTAGAAACCCATATAATGCGCTATGGGGGCGCAATAGGCACATATACTGCTTAATCAAATATGCGTAGATATGAATTATCAGTTTTATATCCAGTTACCAATTGGTACGCAAAATACTTGGTTAGCAGGGGTTCATAAACGAATAAGTAAGAGTTGCGTGCAATATTGCATAACCCTATGCAAAGACAAATGAGTGCGCATAAATATTGTCTTAGTCACCATCTATATTCCTTTTGACATTGTCTTATCTGAGACCTTATTGTATATGCACATTAGGGTACAAGATACAGTATATCGATCTTTATTAAAATGCAATAGACATCAAGTACATTGGATGTAAACTCTCTAGCATTATGAGCGTGGGTGCTTTATAAGGTGGGTGAGTCCTCAATCATATTAAATGTGCTAGAAGACTTGAAAATGCAACATTTTTATGGACAATACGTGCTGAAGCATCGAGCAAAAGTACTTTAATGATCCGCATTTTGAATAGTCATGTCCACATGTATCACCAATTATCAATTATAAGAATGAAATATTATACTTTGTATCTTTAACAAATACAGGTCTCAATCATACAATTTTTCTAATGAAAAAGTTTTGAAAAAATGAGTGATGTATCTTTGAGATATGAATGTATGTAGTGCTCCTAATACTTTAGACTGCACTAGGTGTAGTTGAACAACATTAGTTCGATACTATGCTTTGCATCAAATTTCTATCTCATTTTATGTTTCACTCAAAATGAAAGATGTCCATGTTAATTTTTATAATATGGACCATCATATCATGATAACCAAAGAATCCATGCCATTCGTGTCAAAACTTGAATGAGTCAGTGTCCAAAAGTTATTTGTTGGTCATATCTTATGATTCAATAATCAAAAGTAGTAAAGTAAAATTACTAGATTGACTCTAAAACGTGCTTTCTTCCACATAAACTAAAAGTATAATTCCATCCTCATAATTTACTTCTTAATGATAATCATCAACATGAATATCATCAAACTTAATAAGGTTCGTTCACTCTTGGTCCATAATGAGCTTTTATGACTTTAATCAATGTCCCACCAGGCCTCAAGACTTTGTCACATATAAATATCAATTAAGTGAATAATTGTCTATTACTCGACAAATTCTCACATTCTTCGGAGATATTTGAATGAAATACTTTTTATTCTAATATTTTATATTACTTGTTAGATATGTCATATTATATCTAATAGTTTACTCGTGAACCTTGTATGTGAATGTGTGGTAATGAAACTCACCCACATTCAATTATTTAGAATGAAATCCAAAATTTACCAATAAGCCCAATAAATTAATAATTAAATTAAAGGCCACATCACATAAATCTAACTCAAAATAAACTTTAAGACCAAATACAATAGTCTAATATGAATGATTGATTATATTTTCACAAGTCTTTTTTGTAAAGTAAGAAAGAAACAATTCATCAATCAAAATAGAGGATATCCATTGACTAATAAAGGTTATTGGAGGGACATCCATGACTTCTACCATGACCAATAAATATAAGGAACTTTTACATATCTTACCTCGTGGATCATTCTTCCCATATAGGTAGGGATCAAAATGTCTATTCCCCTTTACTTTGAGGTTATTTCCACTATTCATATCGATCCTAGTTAGCCTCAAGAAATTTCTTTATTCGGAGGTCTAACATTGGTATTATGAAGAATAATGTCATGTCTCTCAATGACTTATTATTATAATTAATATTATACAAGTGCATCTGTATGTTTGCTCAAGTAAAAAAAAAAATAGAGTGAGATCGTATCTCTCAATACTTATTGTCATTTAAAGTGACTTTCTTTTTTCACATATGGTAGGACATGTTTTTAGTCGCAACATATCAAAGTCATTGACCCTTTTTAGCAAGCAAACAAATTTCTTTTCACTAGATTCGTAGGCATGGAAGTAGTGTTGCACAAAATTCTCAAAATTCATTTAGAGTACATCCCAAATTTTATTGAGATAATTTGAAACTACATGTGTTTCCAATATAAGATTTGGGGTCAATATGAATTCTCAAGTTCATAAGAGAATTGACTTTGACTAAGTTTGACAATTCATTGTCAATTAGGGGTTGGTGGATGATATTATTGTGGAATTATAGTTCTTTTGGTCTACACTTCAAACCAGTGATGGTAGTGCTCAATTTCTTTTGAGTATATTGAATTGTATTTAGATTGAGTTAGTTTAATCAATTTCTTTAGATAATGAATATGTCATAATCTTTCTTTGATATCGTGTGAATATACTTTATCACAAGTCTTATTTATACTATTTCGTATCATTCATGAACTTTCATTATCATTCAAATATGCAAATGTACAATCAATGATACATACATTGAAAGTAGCTTATAAAATCAACTTGAAGAGAATTACCAACATACATGAATCTATCAATTCATCGAAATTCATGATTAACTAAACATATTGGCAAAATCATGATCAATCTCTCATCTAATCGTGTAAATAACTTTATTTACGATTTCATAGAAATCATCTAAAAGCATAAGTAATAATATATTATGTACTCTATGAATATCATTAAAAGTATTGCAAAATTTCATGTTTGTCAATATTGCATATAACATCACATGCATATAATCATAGGTAACATATATATATATATATATATATATATATATATATAAGCTATATCACAAGATTCTTGCAGGCACTTCATTTGTATCTAGGGAATTATGATGCGTAGTTGCTAGGCGCCTCTCATAATTCGTTGGGTTCTGGTTTGACCAATGATTAAGCAAAATGAGTTTTATTTAATCAGGGACTCTAAGGGACGAGTTCATATAAGAACAATGTGTTGTTCAAATCACAATGTGTTGTGAACCCACGGCTAGCTTACACCTTAAACCATTGAGGGTCACACCACGTGTTTCCTGATTATTGAAAACGATAGCTAGAAATTAATTGTTAATTTTTAGCATAGTTAGATGTCAATATGATTGAATCTAAGGTTCATAATTATGATTATGAATTGAGAAAAAATACGAGAAAATTATTCTGGACGCAAAAATATAATTGTTATATTTTTCAAAATTATCGTTTGTGAGAAATGATTTAATTCCAATAGGGTTTTTTGATTTAAAATTGGGTCGACCCAATAAACCATTTAAAGTTGTTGGGCCGGTTTGTTTATTTAATTAAAAGACTTGGGCTTTAGTTTTAAATTTAAATGGCTTGGTTTTTGTTTTTTAAGTTTGAGCCCATTCCTTCAAGCCCTTTTTGAGTTGGGCTCTTGTTTTTAAATTAAAAAAAAAAAAAAACAAGAAGA
>BMAC01000043.1:465737-479597 GCA_014905375.1 Phtheirospermum japonicum
ATATGAATACAAAAAGCTGACAGTATATTATAAGAAATGATTACCGTTTCGTGAAAGCATTATGCCCCCCACTCCATGAATTTACATCCATCGATCTGCCAATTCTTACAACCAATTTTCGATCTAGTGGTTTCTAATTAGATGAATAATGATGCTGCGAAAGTACTGTAACTGTTCCCTGTAGTATATAAATGTAAAAATATGAGAAATCTATAAATTAACTCAAATGTAATGTAAAATCAAGAAATGTAAATTATAATATCAATAATGTCAAATACTTAAAAAGGTACTATACAAATACTTGAAATAATAATATTGAACAAACCAAAAGGCCATACGTAGATTAAAGCTGTCGAACAAATGAACTAGAGAACCCTATTTTTATGAGAAGGAATCAGACGGCTCGAATCCCTATTTTAGAAGCTATTGGATTTAAACTCGATAAAAATTCATTCGACGTCGTTTTAAAAGACTCCTTGAAATAAACGAACCAAACTCAAGCTACGTGATATTAGTCCTCATAAGTGGTGTTAAAGAACGGGTTTATTATTAAATGAATTTATGGCTCATTTAATTTCTTGATTTACTTAAATGAATTAGTGTCTTGATTTGTTTTTTTTTCTTTCTCAAATTTATTAGATGTTTTTCAGTATTTAATATTTAATTTGATATTTATAAGGGTCCTTTATCAAAAATTTAAAAGTTTGATAGCTTACTTGATTTATTTTAAAATTTAAGGGACTATAATTTAACAAAAACTTAGTTCAAGGTACAAATTGAGCTTGAAGTAATGGGTAAAGTCTAATTTGTACTCCTTCCAAAAAAAAAAAATAAAGAAAATCTGGTAAAATGAAAGTAGAAAAAAAAAATAATGGGGATCGTGGGTGGGGGGGTGGGGTGGGGTGGAATTCTCTATCCTCCTCTTCTCCCACGATGTATTTCTATTGCTACTGCAGATTTTTTAACCTGAAGCTAGAAAGCTAACCACAATTAAAGCCACAGCTGTGAAATCCAGTATAATTTCTTCTTAGTTTTCGTGTAAATCTCCTCCTGTGGCAAAAGCCCGTGCACCGCCAGAAACCGATTGCTGCCGCCTGTGCCTCCATTGTTTCGCCATCGCTTTGTTCCAATGCTTGTTCGACCGAATCGTTCATGGGATTGCACACACCTTGTTTTGTCATCCCATTAAGCAGAAAGCTTAATCTAGAGGTTAGTAGTTCTATTATTGTGGCTACAATTCCCTACTCGGTTTTGTATTTTTAGCTTATCTTTATAATTTCAAAGCATTATAAAGCAATGCCAAGCTCCCTTAGTGTGTTTTTGACTCAGTATTTTGAGGTCAATTTCCTAATTCATAGGTGCCCCAGTCTAATATATTTGTGTGCCCTAATCTGATTATGTATTTATGAAGTCTTAGATGCAGATTATAACTGAAGATCATAGTTTAGCTAATGAACTTAGCTTCCGTTAGGCCTCTGTTAGTTGTTTTGTGTTTATTTATGTCATTGTATTTTACCACTATGTAGGTCCAATTTTTTTCTCCTCTGATAGTTTAGCACTGGTTGGCCATTAGTAGTTACACTTAGGGGTGTGCAAATTTGGTCCAGACCGGAAACCCCGACCAGACCAGTGACTAAATTTTTGTAGGCAATCACAACCTTAACCTTTTGTCTTATTATGTTACTGTAGGCTGATTATCAGATTTCCCAACCATCACCAAATATCCCAACACAGCAGCCTTATATATCCCAGCAGCTCCTAGGTACACCTGTGGAAATATGCATGAGTGGTGGCGGTAAATCATCGTCGGCAAATGCTGCTCCAGGAAAGCAGCGCATGCGTTAGACACCAAGTTGCACCGACACGGACACGGGACATGATACGACTCGTACATGAGGACACGCTTATTTTTTAAAATATAGGACACAACACGGCTCAAACACATTTATAATATAAATAATTATTAATATATTTATTTCTTATAAATATTAAATTATAATAAATTTTATTTCTAATAAATCATCTAAAATAATTACAAACTCATTCACAATAATTTATAAAACCCCAAATAAAACAAAAAATGATATTAATTAAAAAAATTAAAAAAACAAAATTTTTGAAAAAAAAAATGAAAAAACGTGTCGGGGCCGTGTCCCCTATGCCCCGTCGTGTCCGTGCCGTGTCCCCTGTCAAAAATTCAAAAAAAAAGAAAAAAAATAGGATACGCGTACGACACGTGTCGGACACGTGTCGGACGCGTGTCGAGCGCGTGTCCGCGTCCCCGGAGTGTCCGACTCGTCCCGGAGGTCAAAAATGAAGTATCCGTGCATTATAGGTTAGACACCTAAACTTCACGAGGCCTTTGTGGAAGCAGTCAACAAACTTGGTGGCAGTGAAGGTAATTCTTAAACTTCTCGCTCTTCATTGCTTAAAAGTTGAAAGTGGCATGGTGTAAAATCATTTTCCCTGCTACTCACATTAATCTCTCTCATTTCTAAGGAGCTACTCCCAAGGGTGTCCTCAAACTCATGAAAGTTGAAGGGTTGACCATCTATCATGTGAAAAGCCACTTATAGGCATTGTTCTAAAAATCGGGCTAGGCGGCCGCCTAGGCGCCCTCGAACCGCCCACGATTTTTGAAAATCAGGCAAAAAAATCACCGAGGGAACTCGGCGCCGACTAGGCGCCCTCGGCGACCAAGTCGGCGCCTAGGCGCCAGGCAGTCCAATTTTTTATTTATTTTTTATTTATTTTATTTTTTTTATCCAAGACGACGTCGTTTTGGTTTTAAATTTTTTTAAAGTCAATCCAATTGTTACGGGGCAAGAATTGGGACAGAACAGAACAGAAACAGACTGAGAACTCTTGCCCTTATTTAGTTATTTTGATTTTGTAATATGTGCTATGGATTTATATTGTTTTGAACTTTGAATTGAACAATAGTTTTGAACTTATGATCATTACTTTTAGTTTTGAATAGTCATATACTTTATTGTGTAGCAGGTAGTATGTTGAACTATTAAATGTTGGATGTAATGTTGTAAATTAGGGTATTTATTCTCAATTCTAGGCCCCGCCTAGGCGCCTAGGCGCTAGGCGCTGGTCTGGCGCCTAGCGGCCGCCTAGCGATTTTTAGAACACTGCTTACAGGTATGTTATATTCTGGTCTAAAACTGGTGTTAAACCGCCTAACGGTGTACATTTTGTTAGGCAGGGCCCAAATTTTTGTTTTAGTTTTTTAGTGTTGTTTATATATATAATATTTTTTTTCTTAGGATTTTCTAGTTTTTTTAGTTATTTTTTTAGGCATCGTTTTCCCCCCTCATTTTTCAGGGTTCTTTTTTTTTTTTTTTAAAGTTTAGTTTTTTAGGGTTTTCTATTTTTTGATTATTATTTTAGGATTTAGTTTTTGGGGACCTGCCTAACAGCTAGGTGGCTTGAGATCACTGAAACTTTGCGGTTGCAGATGGAAGTCCAAAAGCGGCTTCATGAACAACTTGAAGTATGAATTTTGTGGTTTATATAATATTTCTCAAAACCTATGTGACATTTCATGTAGTGTCATGACCTTAAATTCTTTTTCTGCACAGAATTTGCGGTGTTTTGAATCGGAAAAATGAAGCCCACTTTTGTCACCCCGTAGAATCTAGCGCACGTTGCCAATCAGGCCCAAGCCCATCGTTCGGAGAAGCCCAATATTTGAGCCCATTAGACAATGTCGACGAGAGTGCTTTTTGCACCACAGATAAAAGCCCGACGTCCTATTCTGCAACGTCCAGAGGGGGCAGCTCGAGAAAAGGACCGTTTACGCCTACAAAGAGTGATGGGTTGAGAAGCTGTTTCAGGAATTACTCGGATCATCCGAATTATATGGCTTTTACTGTATCATCGAAAGCTAAGGTGAGATCGCTCAGTGCACCGAAGCAAAGACCGTTTGAAAGATCAAGCTCGGCGAAGAGATATTCGATTCATGGGTATGGTGATTCGAGGGCTACTAATCAAAGAGTTTCTTTGTTGCAGGCGAATTTCACCAGCAAGGCGTATCCGAGAGATTAGACAGGATTGGGGTGCCGATCAGTGGGTTTAAAGGTGGTTATTGGCATAGGTATTAGTCTGATTATGGTTGTGTTTTTTCATGTAGATCAAAGGTATGGCTTGGGTGTTGAAAATAATGCAAGTGTTATAAATACCACTGCAAAATAAATGACTGTTATCTAGTTTTTTTGTTTTGTTGTTGATTTTTCTTCAACAATAGCCACCAGATTTTTTAGCACTAAATAGGTGAGTTATGAATTGATGAATTATATGTTAGAATTTAATTTAACACCATTAAAAGGACAAATAAATGCTTCTCAATTGCATTATCAATGAACAAACTTTGCAAGCCAACTTCAAGAAAAAACAAACTTTGCACAATATGAAAATAATAATTTCATATTATGCAACATAAACGGAAGAATAAAATATTTGGAAGCTGTAAAATACAAACAATATCAACGGAGGCTTATCAACGATGGGTACCATGAATGTACATAAGAAAACATATAAATGGCTAAAATTTATACAAAAAAACAATAATAACTGTAGAGCGAAAAAACTATATATATAAAGAGTCGGAATTGTTATATGGAGACCAAAAAATATCAAACGTAATTCTCGAGAAACCTCAATCAATTACTACAGTTCCATCTCGATGTAGGCACACAACTCAGATAATTGCACCAACTACATTTAATCATTCGCAATTTCTCCCTTGAACAGCATAACCAGTCCCACTGTGAATCTACAAGATTTTGGACAAATGGAGATATTTTCGGTTTCGTAGCAAAGTTATACGATATAAAAAGTAGATATTGTGCATGAGATAGAAAGACGCTTACCCAACAATCAACAAAATAACGGCAACCATCAAGAAAACGTATTGACACATTGAGTACTTGGACGTGAAATGAGCATCAGCCGGACGTTGTCAACGTTCCAACCAATCAAACTGGGGTCGAACAAGTAATACAAAGCCGAGGAGAAAACCACTCATAAACCCTCCGATATGGGCCAACTTGTCCACGTGCGGTAGAATTCCAATAGCCAAGTTAATTTAAATGATGACAAAAGAGTAAACAGAGCTGCAATTTATAAAAACAAGATTATTAATAATGAGTTCCAATTTTTATTATTATTTTCCTAATTTCCAAAAAGACCCCAAGGTTTATTATTACTATTATTTTCTTAAGTTTGTATTTTTATAATATGCTACATGCTCAATGACAAGGGAAAAAATATATTAGAATAGTTACACTTGATGATTAAAAACAAAAAGTTGTGATGAAAACAAGAACATACTTTTTTTTGTATAAATTGTCCAGTTGGTAAGTAACTCGAATAACATTACTCCAAGAAGTCCAAACAGAGCACTAGAAGCTCCGACTGAGATATTATTCTGAATAAATAAGGAAGAAAGTATGCTCTCACCGATTCCAGACAACAGGTATATCAGCCCGACCCGTACTGCATAACAAAGTTTAAAATAGTAAATACTAGAATTAATAAATGAAATGAACTTTCAAATGAGTTCTTGAAAATAAAAGAGAAACATATAGATGGATATAGGAATTTTTGAAACTATTAAAAGATGCCGAATTTGCTGTATAAAAATATCTTAAATTTAGATATTGAAGATTTTGCTTAAGGAAACCAAATTGCTGCTCGAGACGAATTTTGATAAACACCAAGCTTAGCATGTTTGCAAGTAAATGAATAATGCCAGCATGAAGACAGATGGATGTTATGAGCCTCCATGCTTGGTTTTCATGCACTATCTTGTTCCATTCAAGTGCTCCCAGTTCATCGAGTCTGAAAAAGGCAAAAAGTATAAGTTGTTGAATTTTGTTTCTGTGGAAAGATGGAAAATCTTAATTTCATGAAAGTGTCAACGAAATTCAAAATTTCTATTTGTGGTGTAACAAAACCTCAAAGGAAACTTTTTTTTTTCGTACCTATCAAAAGCTACAATTATGAAAATTTACAAAAATCTTTTCCAAAAAGATGTACCATATATCCATATTGTTTATAAAAAGAAAAAAATGTTCATTTGATGATATGCATCATTGTTCTTACCATGATGCCAAACATAGCAATAGAGCATGGTTACTATTAAAATATATATATATTGCGACTAAATTAGACAAATCCTGAAATTCAAAGCAACTGGTGAAAAAAAAAATCCTATACTTAAGAATCCCAAATGGGAAAAGACACACACACATTTTCAATGCTCTGAGCTACCAATTATAAAATTGTGACCCAACAAAATTGAATGAACATGGAGCTAAAATTGGCTAACAAGTTTGATAGAAAAACAATCTCATTTTTTACAAGGAAAAATATTTTCAAAAAACAAGAAATTCACATACTTGAGAAAAAGAAGGTCCATAAACATGTATCAATCTTATACTTAAGAATCCCAGGTCAGATAAAAGTAGCAAGAAATTAGTCCAGAAATGAAATTTTCCAATATTTCCTTACCCAAAATCAACCGAAAGTCAAAAAAGCGCAGAAAAAAGTTTTCTTTGTGGCAATTTTAATAAAACACTTCAACAAAATCATGACCAACCAGACGCACAAACTTGCAAAAAGGCCACAATCATCAAAACCCACCACAGAAAATCAACCAAATAATAACAAATACTTCGAAAAAAGAAGAAAAAAAAAGAAATCAAGAATCAAAGAAACAAAAAAATAAAGAATGAAACTTTACATTGAAGAAGAAGGCCAAACAGAGGGTTTTCCTAAGGGGCTGAAACAGAGGAAGAAGCCATCGTGGGTAGATTGAGCCATCATGTGAAAGGAGACCAACGGAGTTACGTGTATTTTCTTCTCTCCCTCTAAATGTAATCGAATTAATCGATTCGAGGAAGAAGGTGAAAGATGGTGTCGTGCCAAGTTCTATTTTTTTCCCTTCTGAACCCGAGGAAGAAGTTGAAAAACGACTTTGTGGATGGGTATATCGAACATATTTCTTTTTTTCCGATTGCAAGTAAAGTGAGTTAAAAACAACTAGGATTGTCTATTGTACGCTGCATGTTAATATTGTGATACTAGACCTAATCTAGTGGTTATTGTTAAATAATAACATCTAAGGTGGATATTAAAGTAAGGGTATGGTGCAAATATAGGTACCGTAGACGGGACTTTATTATGAAGCCATATAAATGACATGACATTCATCTGAGTTCTTAATTATTATTATTTTTCTTTTTTTTTCTTTTTTTTTTTATAAATACACGGTGGGATGAATATCATGTGTTATATAGGGCTCCGTAATGGAGCCCTATCTGGTTCTATAAAAAAATTCCCCCGAGACAATCCCTTTATAAGATAGCAACACTGACACAATTAGTAGATTTTCTGGGTGTCTATGTTACTCTTTTTCTACTCGACATGAATATTAAATTTTCATGATGGCTCTATGTTATTACCTTCTCCTTGCTTCTTTATGTATGCTTGCATTCTTTCAGGCTTTCAGTACTTTTGTTCCGTATAAATATGATCTTGTCTGCCCAAAAAATCTTTCTATCTCTCATGCTTGAATTTGAATTGAAGAACAAACACATGAAGAGATATTAATACGCCAATTCCAAAAGATTAACTTGTGGAAACATCAGTCATTTAACCAAGGATTTCAAATTTATGTTTCAGATCCTTTTGAGTTCAGTCAAATAATGGATATGATTTTAATTTTTACAGAAATAGCTATAAAAATTCTTTTAAATGCACTTTTAAGGGCTCAATAACTTTGCAGTAACATATTCATCATTGCTCATCATCATTTCCATATGTTCCTTTTGGACCACTGCATTAGTTTTACTTGGACTTCTTTTATCCCAGAGTCCCTATTGAATATTCTTAACAAGCTACTTTTGGTATCGGATTTGTTCTTTGCTTCATCAAAGGTACAGAGACTTCTCTCCTACCATTTTTCAAGGTCTTTTAAAAGTGTTTCTATTGGGAAAAATCTGTGGAGGATTTCACGCGCCATGAGAAGCAGAGTACTTTGAAGCTTCTCTTGGAGCTTTATTTTGTTGGAGTCGTAGAAGATTGTGGCATCTTCGTAAGTATCATCAAGGATCTAACTAGGTCGGAACATTTTAAGGATCGTGATGCAACCCAGACAAATTTGTCCCTTCTTGCTAGTTTTGCTTGACATGGAAGGTTTCTTCTTGCAGCCACTGTCTTGGTTTTTTATTTTAATTTTTTCCAAAAAAAGTTGAGGCGCACGCCTCGTTCCGCCTTGAGGCGGACACCTCACCTCACCCGAGCAAAACGCCTCGTTTCCGCCTTTGGTTTTTTGAAACATTGGTCAACCTTCAGCTGTTGTGCTGAGGTCTCCGATTTATTATTAATATTTTTTCACTAAATTTGATGAATATCGTGGCTTCCCCCTGGATAATTATTCATCGTTCCAATTGAATTCTGTAAAATCACTACCTACATGATATCTAGAGATTGATAAATGGTGTATAGCCAAGTCTTCCTTTTATAATTTCTTTTCTCTTTTACCTATATTTAAGTTTGATCTTAGTGACGGCTCTTTGTTCATGGATCCAAATTTAAATTATGGCCCAAAGTAACTAATGGGGCGAAGAATGCACGTAGTCACGATTTCGACAGATGCATAAATAATCAGTGTACTGGCTCTCAAATTTCATAGACTTTGATTTCTAAGGATGGTTCCCTTCAGAGGGAGTAGTTGTCTGTTCTGAAGTCTTGACTTCTATAATTTCTAAACTTTCTTTTGAAATTTGAGTGTAGTATTTATTTAATTGTACTGGTGTCAATATCTCACAGTTTTCAAGGGCCTTAACGTTTCGGCAGAGCAAAATAAGTTCTTTCCTAAGGCATTTCAAACCTACTATGATGCTTTCAGGCTGAACATGCTGTAAGGAGTTAGTACTTTATGAAGTTGAATGGTGCTAAATTTCTATTTTATTGTCTTATATTAAAAAAAAAAAAAAAAAAATTCTATTTATTTTTCTTTATTGACTTATTTTAGAAATATGATCTTTTATACTGTTTAAACTTTTGTCTTTTTAATTCCTAAATGGTAGTCACTTCGCCAAATGGAGCATGAAAACGCAAAGATATTGAATGATAAAGGTGAATTAAGTGAGGAAAATGCCTCTTCATATGAAAAGCTGCGGAAATCATATGACAATCTAAGCCGTGGCATCTCATCGTGAGTTAATTATTGCCCTTCTAGACTTGTATATTCAATATTGTGTTAATTATGTGAGATCTTTCGGGATGCTCTTTTATCTCTTCATGAGATTAATTTTTTTTGTTCTGAATCTGTATTTCCTTACAATTTCTGTATCTGTCTTGCATTTCTGTTCGCTCATGGTTCTGCTGAATTATTATTATGTTTTCTTCTCTAGTTTAGCAGAAGCACTCGATATGCAACCTCCAGTGACGCCAGAGAATGGTCATACAACTAGACTCACATCGGGCGAGGATGTTTTATCTCCTGTTGCTGGCAAAGATTCTTCTGCTCTTGAAGCCCGGATGGGATTGATGAAGATATCAGAGCTTTTTACGAATGCTTACCTGACATTGGGTGGTTGGATTATGATTTAATTCTTTTGTTTTTCACTAAATCAAATATTGTGAACTGAAATTGTTGACTGATATTCTCTTTGGAGCTTTTGTGCCTGCTGTGTTGCTTGGAGGGGCAGAATCAAAATCGAATTAGCAATCTTCTAAGTCACAGGAATAATCATCTGTAAGTAAATTACATTGTTATAATTTCTCCAGTACTAGTTGTTTGGTAATGTTTCCATCAGTTCCTGTAAGTTCTTACTCTAGCTTTCTGCAAGAAGAAACATGTCAAATCATCTTTTGACAAATATCAACTGTAGGTGGTTGCCAGTAATGATTATGTAGTGCTGCTACTCAGTTTCTATACTAGCAAAGATTCATCAAGAATGTACTGATGTGTTTCCTCCTTTTATTTACTGTTGTGGGGTTGGGGTTGGGTTGTTGGATAAGGTGGGGCATATTGTATAGTACGAATGCAAATTAATAAAGGCTCAAGCCATATTATTTTCTGAAGATTTGCACATTACTTCAGAAATAATATTTGCAGTTGAAACCTACTCTTTGTTAATATAACGGGAGCATTTAAATTCTTTCCCTATCATATGGTATCATTACATGAGCGAGACAAGAAATTATTTTTCCCGACATTCCTATGTTCCTAGGTATGATTTAATCACTATCAAAAGGTCTATTTTCATGGGGCGACATGGGGGCTTCAAATTGCTCTCCATTTCTAAGTTCATAGCCTTCGTGGCAGCTTTTCTCATTGCTTTTTCACGTTTTCAGTGTAATTTGATCTGATATTTTTATACTAAATATTGCCATCCGTTGACATTGTTATTTCTTTGGAAGGATGCGGCTTTGGAATCCGACAAAGGTCAAACAGCTACACAAGAAAATCCTGAGATTTCTGCTGAACCTGGAAATGTTTCGGAGGATAAAGAAGATAAGGACAAAGAGAAGGGAAAAAAGGACACCGAAAGAAGAGGAGAAGGTGAAAAGGATAAAGTGAAAGGTCTTGATGGAACAAATCTTGAAGCTTTGCTGCATAGGCTTCCGAGCTGCGTGAGCCATGACCTGATCGACCAGCTGACAGTAAGTCTTTTTATCTTGCTCTTCTTGCAAATTTTCTTTGTCATTTTTGTAGAGAATAGATGTTAGGATGAAGCTCTCGTTATAAGGCATATTATTTCAGGCAGAGTTTTGCTATTTGATCTCAAAGTCTAGTAGAAAAAATCTTGTGAGGGCTTTGTTCAATGTTCCAAGGACTTCTCTGGAGCGGTTGTCATACTACTCGCGCTTGGTTGCTACACTGTCAACCTGTATAAAAGACGTATCGTCCACGCTCCTGCAGTTTTTGGAGGAAAAATTCAACACTTTAACTACTAAGAAGGTGATAGTTGCTGATTTTCATGCGTTATGTTTGAAGTAAATGTATTATTCCAATGTGTACCTTATTTGTTCTGTTGAATTGCAGGATCAAATGAATATTGAAACAAAAATTAGGAACATTTGGTTTATTGGAGAACTTTGCAAGTTCAAAATTGCGCCTGCTAGCCTGGTTTTTAGCTTTCTGAAGATATGAAAAAAAAATATTGTATGTGCATAAAACCTATTTTCAACTCACTCTCCCTCTCTCTCTACACACACACATATCACCTATCACACATGCCAAAAATCTATGTTATATATTGGTGTGCGGGAATTTATCTGCCTCGACAATCATGATTTTAGATATAGACATTTTTTTTATATCTCTCTAAATGCGACACATTTAACTGTTGACTTTAGTGGGACCCACTTTTCTTTTGCTGTATTCTTGAAGTATAATATGATGTTCTGTTGCAATGGTGATTAAACTGCTAAAAGTATTGCAAAGTGTAGCTCATGCTTGTCCAGTTAGATTTGTAGCTAAATCACGGTCAGTCTCAAAGAGTAATCTTTTTTCTAGCTGACAGTTTTCTCTGATCTCAGGCTTGTGTAGATGATTTCACTCACCATAATATTGATGTTGCTTGCAATCTCCTTGAGACATGCGGTCGCTTTCTCTACCGGTCCCCTGAGACTGCTGTACAACATGTTAGAGATACTGATGCGCTTAAAAAATGTCAAAAACTTGGATCCTCGTCAGAGTACCCTGGTGAAAATGCTTATTACTTGTGTAAACCACCAAAAAGATCTGCACGAGTTTCCAAAGTTCTCCCACCTCTTCATCAGATACTTTTTCTATACATGGGATTTTATTATTTGCCATATTATGTACAAATGGTTTTAACCCTATATATGGTGTATTCTACAGTATATTAGGAAACTACTTTTCGCAGATCTCGATAAGTCTTCCATCTAGCATGTTCTGTGACAGTTATGTAAGCTACCTTGGGATGAATGTGAGCCATACATTTTGAAGTGAGTTTTGAAGGTTCACAAGGGAAAATATGGTCAGATTCATTTGATTGCATCACTTACTGCTGGTCTGAGTCGCTATCATGATGACTTCGCAGTTGCTGTTGTTGATGTGGTTAGATCTTTATTTTCCGTATCAGATTGCATTTTTTTTTCCTTCCACTTTTCTTTTCAACTTTATCCGAGTGTGGGGTCAACAATTGGATTAAATGAAAAAAAGATTTAGCTGTTGTAGTATCATCCCTGTTGCAATTATATGTACATATTGTTATTAAATTGGATTTATTCAATTTAATGGTGCAGCAGAGATTCGTTGTAACGAATTGTATATTATTAATCTACGTGTCGTGTAAATAATTATACCATTTTGAATTTCTCAAATCCATTTATTGGTGAGTGAGAAATAATGCTTTGAAGTTGAACGGTTGCTTATGTGTATTAAAGTGTGTAATAAAGTCTATCCCACATTGGTAGTTATCCAACGTGGAAGGGAGTTTAAAAGTGTTTAACTTCTATTGATTGGACATCAAGTGGGCCCAGTGGGTTGTGTGGACTTTGCGTAAACGAAGCTCACGCGGGCTCCTGGACTTGGGTTCGCCAGTCCGCCTTCGGCGAGGCCGATGGCGGATCCGAGCCCGAGCCCGGTCCCGGGCTCTGGGGTCTTGGGTCTTGGGTCTTTGGCAATTGGTCCGAATTGGCTGGTCCGATTGAGGTGGGCCGTGGGGGTGGTCTGGGTCAGCCCATTTGATTTTTTGATCGAACACACGCCAGCATGCTCGCGGCACACTCCTGGCACGCGCATGCACTCTCTTGACATACGCATTTGAACCTTCACACTGAACCTGTCCAGGTTCATGCTGCTGCTGCTGACCGTTTGACTGTCTCTCTTAATGACGTCTTAACCCTAAAACACCTGAGAACAACATACTCTACTTTCTGCATCCATTTCATTTTCTGCATTTCTTTTACTTACGTAACTTAGTTCATATTCAACCAGTTCGCCGGAGCTCTGGTTTTTTCGGTGCTGTAAAACCAGAGACGAAGTCGTTTTATCTTTGGGAACGATTTGTCGAAACCGAAGGGCACTACCAGGGCAAATTCGTTTTGCGGACAGAGAATTCTTCTCGACTCGACTGATTTTGTTTTATAATATTTTCTATTCTTATTATTTATTTTTCCAGTTTAGTGATTATTGTAACTATTCCAACAATCGCAAAACGAATTTGTTTGTAATTTTATTTTTCTGTAATCCCTAACTGGAAAAGGATGTCAACATCAAGCACTCCGACGAGCGACGCTATTCCGGCTCTACGACCCTATTCTTTAAACAGCAAAAGTAGAGTTTATAATCTGTCACGTGGTGAGGTTAAATCTCTGATTTTTAAATGATTCTTGTGCAGGTCTTTGACTTGAGTATGACAGAATGGCTGATTTAAAGAATCACCCTATGTAAGCGAGAAGTGAGGGCCGCTTCTACTGAAGCTTATGAATCCAAAGAAGTTGTCCATGGCCAGAAACGGACACAAACGTGAGAACGGAAGAATATTGAGACCTTAGTGGGTTGGTACTATTGTTTAGTATACACAAAGGGGAATAGTTCAAGAATTATGTTCACTAATCCACCGGTATGCTCGGTAGTATTAACTAAGGAGGGTTCAAGGCCACAAGCCACCTATCCCTATTCTCTATTGTCTCTTAAGGACTGAGTTACGTATTTGCATATATGCATTTTTGTTTTTTGGGTTTTCTCACTCATGTGGGGGATTGTTATTAAATTGGATTTATTCAATTTAATGGTGCAGCGGAAATTCGTTGTAACGAATTGTATATTATTAATCTACGTGTCGTGTAGATAATTATAGTTTT
>BMAC01000043.1:504958-529931 GCA_014905375.1 Phtheirospermum japonicum
GGCAAGCCAAAGGTTTCAGGGAGATTAGTCAAATAGATAAGTGAGTTAAGTGAGTTTGACATACATATTGAAATAAGGCTCGCAATTAAGGCCCAGGCATTAGCTGATTTCATGCAAGAAATGGCCAGCTCTGCCTGAAGAAAAGAAGGAGTGGGTATCTACACAGATAGCTCGGTGGGAAGCCTCGGATGTGGTGGCGGGTATAGTTTTGGTAGACCCAGAGGGGGTGACCACAGAATACTCAGTTCGATTAAATTATCCCTTATACAACAATGGAAGCCGAGTAAGAAGCATTGTTGAGGGCTGTCCAGATGGCAAAAGAGTTGGGAGCAGAGCGTATATTGATTTGTACATATTTGTATGTGATTTTCGTATATTTTTTGCATTGTGTGTTGTGTGCATTTTACGTGTTTTAGTTTATCTTTTTATCGTTTTCTTCTTTTTTTTTTATGTTTTTCATTTCTTATGGTGTTTAATATGTTTTTACTTTATTTTATATGAAATAATCTATTTTTGTTTAATGTTAATATCTCAGCTCAAAACGAGGAAAACGGGACGAGCGACGAGCCGAAGCCATGCAGGTGCGTCGACTGACGCACCGTCGACGCAAACGCTCTGAAGCATCGATCCTAGGCCCGTCAGTCGACGCACTGCCTGATCGACGCGTGCAGCCTGGCTCGCGTCGACTGACGCACCGTCGACGCAAACGCTCTGAAGCGTCGATCCTAGGCCCGTCAGTCGACGCACTGCCTGATCGACGCGTGCAGCCTGGCTCGCGTCGACTGACGCACCGTCGACGCAAATGCATCTGAAGCGTCGATCTTAAGCCGGTCAGTCGACGCACTGCCTGATCAACGCGTGTAGCCTGGCTCGCGTCGACTGATGCACCATCGATGCTCCGGCGGTTGAGCGGTTATTTTTGAAGAAATCTAAAAAAACCGGCTGATTTTTCCATTTGCATCATCAGACTTCGAGGGGGCAAGGTCCATATCACTGATAAACACATTCCCCTTCCTATTTTATATCATTTTGAAGATTTTGTTTGAAGATTGCACGGAAGGCTCGTTTCTACGTTCAACGTCGTCGCTTGTAGTCGTTAATTGCTGAAGCTTGAACATTTGCTGCGGATTTTCATGAACTATAAGTCGTACTTTCTATTCTTGTAGTTTGCCTCTGGATTTTATTTCATAAGTTGTATGTTTCTTAATTAGATTGTTAGTTTGACTATGTTATTTTCATAATTCAAGTGTTTTTAATTTGCTACTTTGATGATGATGCTTTTCGTTTTTAGATATCTGAATTTTTATGCTTTCAATTAGGTTTAATTAGTTAATTAGGTTTTTAATAATTGTATGTTCGTTTTTGAATTTGTAGTTGTAGAATCTTTGAACTGAAACGGATTGTGTGTTAAATTATAAAAATCGTGAACAAACACTTTTCGACGCCGATTGCAATTCCTCGTGATTCGACTCGGATCAACTTGTCGCATACAACAACTCCGTTCTCTTGCGGACGAGCTTTTCAATATTTTTAAAAACGCGAAAAAGTTCGATTCAGAATTTGGCGCCGTTGCCGGGGATTTGACAAAGGCTGTCCAAAATTGTTTGTCTTATATGTTTAGCTTAGTTTGTTTAAGTTTGTGTTTTTGTGTCTAGACTGTTTTAATTTGTTTGCTAGTGAATGCAAGGACGCAGGTCCTTGGGTGGAGAAATATTACCTCTAGTTGATAACATCCAAAGGGTGAACCGAGCACGATTGACGTCATTAGCTGAATCATCTATGGCTTCATCCGGAACAAATGCGTCGGAATCAATCCAACCAGAAACTCGAGATGAACAGAACAATATACCCAGTCCACCACCGTTTAATCAAGACCAATTTAATCATCACGTTAACAATCAAGGCATGCAACTGAATCAACAACAACTGCCTTATTTCTTCCCTCAACAACAGTTTAACCCGCAACAACAATTTCATCCGCGAGGACCGTATGTTCCATTTAATCGGCCGTTCCATCAACATGTGCCTCAACCAGCTCGTATGCGTGAATTTGCTCGGCTCGTGATTGGACCATCTACATCATGCATCCGTCTAGACCCAGCGGCCCGAGATTATGAGCTTAAGGCAATTCATTTCAATCTTTTGCCTTCTTTCTACGGACGTTTGCACGAAGATCCGATTACCTTTATTCGGAAATTTTACTCGATTATTCAAACGTTTCTGTTGCAAGGACTTAATGAAGATCAGTTGAAAATGAGATGTTTCCCATATACGTTGAAAGATAAGGCGGAGACCTGGTTTTTGTCGTTGAAGCCCGATTCTCTTACAAACTGGGACATGGTGTATGATCGCTTCATGGGGAAGTACTTTTCAAATCAAACGACATCTCAACTCCGAGTGAAGATAGCGTCGTTCAACCAGATAGATGGCGAAACATTCCATGAAGCTTGGGAGCGTTTCAAAGAGTTGTTGACACAGTGCCCACATCATCACTATCCACCCGAGCTCGTCAACCAATTCTTTTATGATGGGCTTATTCTTACATTTCAGTACATGGTAGATAATGCAGCAGGGGGAGAGATTGGTTCACGTACCGCTCAGGAAGTATGGGATATATGCGAGTCCATAAGCTACAATTCTCAACAGAAAAGATCAAGATCGAAGAAAGTAGCTGTGCATGAGGTCGAGATGGCACATGACGATACTCTTAGACTTGCTGAATTAACGAGGCAGGTGGCCTCTTTGCAAACTCAAAACACGCTCTTATCTCAAGGCATTTCTTCTTCACAAGAGACGTGTGGTATTTGTGGCGTATATGGACATGGTGCAAATCTTGTCAAGCAGTTTTCGAGAAAGGCGATGGAACCAATGAACAAGCACTTGCTATTCAAGGTTATCAATCAAATCAAGCCGGGCAGGGGTATCAAAACTATAACTCACGCAACAATAAACCTAATTGGTGGAGAGATCATCCAAATTTTTCATGGTCGAGTCCTCACAATGCGGCGAAATATGATACCGAATCAAAGACCGCAAAATAACTTTGTTCCTCAACAACCATATCAACAACAATGGGGACAAGGCCAATTTTCATTTTCAACCCGACCAATGCAACCATCGCAACAGCAAGCACAAGGCCAAGTACCATTTCCTCCACAGCCGCATGGACAAGGTCAAGCACCGTTTCCTCCGCATCCGCAAGGGCAAGTTCAAGTACCAGCGCCTCCACCACCACCAACTCAAGCACCCATTTCATCGAATCTCGACGAGACGTTGCGTACATTTATGCAACGTACCGATTCAAATTTTCAATGCACCAAGTCAAATTTGCTACGTAGTGACAAACGGATGGATAAGCTCGAAACGGCTCTTGGTCAACTTGCCAAACAAGTGGGGAAGAACGAGCAAGGAAAGTTGCCGAGTCAATCTTCACAAGCCCAAGCAGTCACAGTGCTTCGGAGTGGTCGAGTTGTGGATAATCAAGTTGAATCTCCCGAGGAGATTTCTAATGGCGAAAATGGCAAACTTAACGAGGATGAAGTCGAGGAGACCAGTACCAAGTTATCGGAGCATGTTGAAAAAGACTTCGAACCAAAGAAGACTCTTCACAAAGCCTCTAATCCGTATCGGCCTCCCATTCCTTATCCAAGTCGACTTCGAGAGGAAAAGCAAGATAAGAAATTTCTTGATCTTTATAATATGCTTTCTAAGGTTAATGTTACCTTTGCTCGATGTTATAAGAAACGTTCCCGCATATGTCAAGTTTTTCAAAGACTTAGCATCTAAAAAAAGAAAATTTTCTGAAAATGAAAAAGTTTGTATTTCGAATGCGGCGAGCGTAATCTTACGAAATCCTCTTCCCCCTAAGGAGAGTGACCCTGGGATTTTTTGTATTAAAATCACTTTGGGAAATGGTAAAGAAACTAGGGGAATGCTCGACCTTGGGGCGGGAATTAATTTGATGCCTTCGTCTATTTTTGAGCAGTTTGACTTAGGTACACTCAAGCCAACGAGGATGAAACTCTAATTAGCCGACCGATCGGTTCGTTACCCGCGAGGGATTGTTGAAGATGTGTTGGTGCAAGTTGGGAGTTTAATTGTGCCTGTTGATTTTTTGATCCTTGATGTGGGAGATGTTAAAGAAGATAATCGGGAGCATACGTTTTTTTTGGGACGACCTTTCATGGCTACGACAAATACTTTGATTGACGTAAAGAACGGAAGCATGACTTTGTCCGTTTTGGATGAGTCAGTAACATTCTCCATTCATGACTTCCACGCTACTCCATCGTCGTCAATGAATGCTGATTGTTCGTTTGTTGATTCCATCGAGCCAATTGTACAATCTAAGTAAGAAGACGAGTCCAAGGAGGATAATTGGTCCGAGCAAAATTTCGAGGGCATAATCGACCTTTTTGAGATTGCTGAGGAGAAGTCGGATAGCGAACCAAAATCCGAGCTTAAGCCACTTCCGAATCATCTCAAGTACGTCTATCTTGAAGAGGGTGAAAAGAAGCCAGTAATAATTTTTGCCGAGTTGGCGCAAGATGAAGAGGACGCGTTGATCAAGGTTCTTAAACAATTTCAATGAGCGATTGGTTGGAGTTTGGGGGATATCAAAGGAATTATCTCGGCCACATGCATGCATCACATTGTGCTAGAAGATGGTGCAAAGCCAGTTGGGGAGGGTCAGCGCCGTTTGAACCCTACTCTAATGGAGGTTGTGAAGAAAGAGATTTTTAAGTTGATCGACGAAGGGATCATATTTGCCGCACCCGATAGCGAATGGGTGAGTCCCGTCCATGTTGTACCAAAAAAGGGCAGGATTACGATCATCGAGAATGACAAAGGGGAAATTGTACCGACACGTTTGACTACGGGATGGCGGATGTGTATCGACTTCCGAAAGCTTAATGCCGCCACACGAAAAGATCATTTCCCACTACCCTTCATTGACCAGTTACTTGATAAGTTGTCCGGACATCAATACTATTATTTTCTCGATGGATTGTCCGGGTATTATCAAGTTTCCATAGCGCCGGAAGATCAGAAGAAGACGACGTTCACTTGCCCTTTTGGAACTTTCGCTTTTCGGAGGATGCCTTTTGGGCTATGCACCGCACCGGCGACTTTCCAACGCTGCATGCTTTGCATCTTCACGGATATGATAGATGACTATCTCGAGGTATTCATGGATGACTTTTCAGTTTTTGGCTCTTCTTTTGATTCATGTCTTGAGAATTTTTCTAAAGTGCTTGAAAGATGTGTAGATAGTCATTTAACGTTAATTTGGGAAAACAGTCATTTTATGGTTAGAAGTGGTATTGTACTTGGTCATGTTGTGTCGAGTCATGGTTTGGAGGTCGATAAGGCCAAAGTTGATGTTATTGAAAGTTTGCCACCTCCCACGAATGTTAAGGGTATTCGTAGTTTTCTTGGACATGTGGGCTTCTACCGGCGATTTATAAAGGATTTTTCCAAAATTAGTCGCCCGCTTTGTCATTTGTTAAGTAGTGATGTTCCGTTCGTTTTTGACGAATCATGCTTGAATGCTTTTAATTTGCTTAAAAAAAAGTTAACCACGGCTCCGGTGGTCGTTGCCCCAAATTGGTCCCTTCCCTTTGAAATTATGTGCGATGCATCGAATGATGCCGTAGGGGCCGTTTTGGGTCAACGTGTGGATAGTCTCCTTCGAGTCATTTATTACTCGAGTCTTATGCTAAACGAGGCTCAAAGGAACTATACTACTACTGAAAAAGAACTTTTGGCCGTGGTATTTTCTTTGGAAAAATTTCGATCCTATATTATTGGTTCAAAAGTGATTATCCATAGTGATCATGCGGCTCTTCGTTATCTTTTTAATAAAACACAAAGCAAGCCGCGTTTGATTCGTTGGATACTTTTACTACAAGAGTTTGATGTTGAAATAAGGGATCGTAAAGGTTGTGAAAATGTGGTTGCGGACCATTTGTCCCGACTGGATAGCGAGGGAGTGCGTGAATTTGGTTGTTTGAATGATGTTTTTCCGTATGAGTTAACATGTGCTATTTCTTCATATAATATTCCATGGTTTGCCGATACTGTTAACTTTCTTGCTTGTGGTTATTTGAATGTCAATCTATCCTTCCAAGAGAGGAAGAAATTTCTTACCAAATGCAGGGATTACTTTTGGGATGGCCCGTTCCTATTTCGGTTCGGGAAGGATGGACTTATTCGACGGTGCATCCCTGAGGAAGAAAAGAAGAGCATACTTTCGTTTTGTCATGATCAACAGTGTGGAGGGCATTTTGGAGGTCAGAAAACGGCTTACAAAGTCCTCCAATCAGGGTTTTATTGGCCTAGGCTATTTAGAGATGCACATGAGTTCGTTCAGACATGTGATCGATGCCAGCGCTTGGGAAACATTGGCAAACGTGACGAGATGCCATGAACGAACAACCTAGTTGTGGAGATTTTCGATGTGTGGGGCATCAATTTTATGGGACCATTTCCGGCATCATTCGGCTTTGAATACATTTTGGTTGCCGTTGACTATGTGTCCAAGTAGATTGAGGCTATTCCTACGAGGACGTGTGATGCAAGAGTCGTGCTCAAGTTCATTCAGGAGCATATTCTTGGTAGGTTTGGATTTCCGCGGGCGATCATTAGTGATGGGGGTGCACATTTTTGTAATCGGTCGTTTGAGAAATTGATGGAAAAATATGGGGTGAAGCACAAGGTGGCTACGGCATATCATCCACAAACGTCGGGCCAAGTGGAGACGAGTAATAGACAAATCAAAGCGATTCTAGAAAAAACCGTTTAGCCGAATCGCAAGGATTGGTTGACAAAGCTTGTTGATGCTCTATGGGCTTACCGAACGGCGTACAAAAATGTTTTGGGGACCAGCCCATATCGAGTGGTTTTTGGTAAAGCATGTCATCTTCTGGTGGAAATGGAGCATCGGGCATATTGGGCGATTCGTGCAGTGAATTTTGACTTGACACAAGCTGGTAACCAGCGAGGACTGCAATTGGAGGAGCTCGATGAAATTCAAAATGAGGCTTATGACAACGCGGATATCTACAAAAAGAAGGTTAAGGCTTATCACGACAAGAAGATTGTTCATAAGGATATCCGAGTTGGCATGCAGGTACTGTTGTTTAATTCTCGCCTCCGTTTATTTCCCGGGAAGCTCAAATCACGTTGGAGTGGCCCGTTCCTCGTTACCGAAGTTTTCCCATATGGCGCCGTACGTTTGATGAATGAAACGACCAATGAAAGTTTTCAAGTGAACGACCATCGTGTGAAGCCGTATTTTCAAGGTTCGAAATTGCTTCAAGAAAAGGAGATTGTGACTCTCGTTGACCCCTGTTTGGCATAGAGGGGAGGCTTCGTCAAGCTCAGTGACGTTAAACATGCGCTTATTGGGAGGCAACCCAAGTCTTTCGACTTATTGTATTTTGTGTGTTTGTTGTTTGTTGTGTGTTTCGGGTTCCCTTCATTTTTAAGACCCTGGATGGTTTACGACATCGACTCTTTATCACAAGCATGAATTCAGGGACGTCTCTCTTTCTCTTCCTTTGCTTAATTTTTCATTTTATACAATGTGGGCATTGTATGAGCTAAGTGTGGGGGGGTTGTCCTTTGGTTGGTAATTGTTTGTATGCTTGCTTGTGGTTGATTTGAGTTGTGTGTATTGTTATTGATTAGAACCTTGACGAAGTGACGTGGTTAGATGCTTTGGTTAGGATATTTAGATTTTCATTCGAATAATAGTGTAATTGTGGGGAATGAAGTGTAAATAATCTATGAAGTGTCTTATTCCTTGTTCTATTCTTGTTTCGTTCTTAAGAGTCGAGTACTCTCTACTAGCCCCGTTTTCCAATACCCTCTATATGATTTTATGTAGTTTTTCTTTTTTATTTTGGAGACGTTAAAACTCCACGTGCGTTATTGAAGAATGTTATCAGTTGCACTTAGCAACGTAAGGTTGGAGTCAATGAACTCTCGTTTGTGATTTATGTAAGTTATGCTCGTTTTGTACCTCATCCTTATAGGTACTTATGAGCTGGTTGAGGCTCATGTTGATGGAACGGCCGATTAAATGGAACATACGGTCTTCGCGGATGAAATTGTTGTTGCGGGTTAAACTGTTGTTGAGGGAAGAAATAAGGCATTTGTTGTTGATTCAGTTGCATGCCTTGATTGTTAACGTGATGATTAAATTGGTCTTGATTAAACGGTGGTGGATTGGGTATATTGTTCTGTTCATCTCGAGTTTCCGGTTGGATTGATTCCGACGCATTTGTTCCGGATGAAGCCATAGATGATTCAGCTAATGACGTCAATCGTGCTCGATTCACCCTTTGGATGTTATCAACTAGAGGTAATATTTCTCCACCCAAGGACATGTGTCCTTGCATTCACTAGCAAATAAATTAAAACAGTCTAGACACAAAAACACAAACTTAAACAAACTAAGCTAAACATATACGACAAACAATTTTGGACAGCCTTTGTCAAATCCCCGACAACGGCGCCAAATTCTGAATCGAACTTTTTCGCGTTTTTAAAAATATTGAAAAGCTCGTCCGCAAGAGAACGGAGCTATTGTATGCGACAAGTTGATCCGAGTCGAATCACGAGGAATTGCAATCGGCGTCGAAAAGTGTTTGTTCACGATTTTTATAATTTAACACACAATCCATTTCAGTTCAAAGATTCTACAACTACAAATTCAAAAACGAACATACAATTATTAAAAACATAATTAACTAATTAAACCTAATTGAAAGTATAAAAATTAAGATATCTAAAAACGAAAAGCATCATCATCAAACTAGCAAATTAAAAACACTTGAATTATGAAAATAATATAGTCGAACTAACAATCTAATTAAGAAACATACAACTTATGAAATAAAATCCAGAGCCAAACTACAAGAATAGAAAGTACGACTTATAGTTCATGAAAATCCGCAGCAAATGTTCAAGTTTCAGCAATTAACGACTACAAGCGACGACGTTGAACGTAGAAACGAGCCTTCCGTGCAATCTTCGAACGAAATCTTAAAAATGATGTAAAATAGAAAGGGGAACGTTTTTATATGTGATATGACCTTGCCCCCTCGAAGTCTGGTCCTCCAAATGGAAAAATCAGCCAGTTTTTTATAGATTTCTTAATAAATAACCGTTCAACCGCCGGAGCGTCGACGGTGCATCGACGGAGCGTCAGTCGACGCGAGCCAGGCTGCACGCGTCGACCAGGCAGTGCGTCGACTGACGGGCTTAGGATCGACGCTTCAGAACCTTTGCGTCGACGGTGCGTCCAGTGCGACGCGAGCCAGGCTGCACGCGTCGACAGGCAGGTGCGTCGACTGACGGGGCCTAGGATCGACGCTTCAGAGCATTTGCATCGACAGTGTGTCGGACGGTGCGTCAGTCGACGCGAGCCAGGATGCACGCGTCGACGGTGCGTCAGACGACGCACCTGCATGGCTTCGGCTCGTCGCTCGTCCCGTTTTCCTCGTTTTGAGCTGAGATATTAACATTAAACAAAATTAGATTATTTCATAAAAATAAAAGTAAAAACACATTAAACACCATAAGAAACGAAAAACATAAAAAAGGAAGAAAAACGATAAAAAGATAAACTTAAAACACATAAAAGCACACAACATACCAATGCAAAAAATACACGAAAATCACATACAAATATGTACAAATCAATTCCCCCACACTTAGCTTTTTGCTTGTCCTCAAGCAAAATCTAATCTAGACGTAGACAAGGAAAAACTAATTACCCGATGACTTAATTACTAATGCATTCATATGATTCAAGAAGTTAATGCATTAGATTGACTAAAAACTCGACTAAAAGGACGGACACGATAACGTTGAGATAAGAGATTTAGACTAGCTTCCGAACACCTAAAAGTAACGAGTTGACCTCCATGTACGTCACCCATTAATGCCTCGACCCAAGTCTATCCCAGTTCAAACCGCCAAGTCGTCACCCGACTAGCCCAGTCATCTATACACCTCTTTAACAAAACAATCTAAGAAATTAAAAATAAAAATAAGAACTCAACTTGTACAAGGTTTTCTCTTCTTGTACTTATTCTTTCTTTTTCTTTTCTTTTTCTTTATTTTATTTATTATTATATATTATTATTTATATTTTATATATATATATTTTACTTCTTTTTTTTAAATAAGTACCCATAAGGATGAGGTACAAAACGAGCATAATTTACATAAATCACAAACGAGAGTTCATTGACTCCAACCTTACGTTGCTAAGTGCAACTGATAACATTCTTCAATAACGCACGTGGAGTTTTAACGTCTCCAAAATAAAAAATAAAAATTACATAAAATCCTATAGAGGGTATTGGAAAATGAGGCTAGTAGAGAGTATTCGATTCTTAAGAACGAAACAAGAATAGAACAAGGAATAAGACACTTCATAGATTATTTACACTTCATTTCCCACAATTACACTATTGTTCGAACGGAAGTCTAAATATCCTAACCAAAGCATCTGACCACGTCACTTCGTCAAGGTTCCAATCTATAACAATACACACAACTCAAATCAACCACAAGCAACCTCCAATAGCAAACTCCTCATCCCGGCTCTCACCTTATCTCCAAGATTCGAATTCAAAGCGCTAACTCCCTCAACCACTCCCGGTATCCAATTAATAGCACTTTTAAGAACATCAACCCTTTTAACCATCCTCTCCTCCTTTTCTTCTCGGTGGGAGTTTGCAAGGATAATAATCGACTTGCTCTCCTCATCCTCCTCAAGATAATCATAAATAACCCCCACCTCCCCCTCTAAAAAGTCGTCGTTGCCCTCAACGACCCATCGAGAATCATCTCCACACAAAACGGGGTCAAATAGAGGCACAACGGGCTCATCAAGAAGAACAAGGGGCTCGTCATCCTCAAAATGATCCTCAATACTGACATCCCGGACAACCTCCTCCTCATTGGTCTTTGCCTCCATATACGCTTCTTCGACTAACTCTTGAAGCATGTCCATGAGTAAGGAATCCACATGAGCTCGTTTAAGCATATCAATATCGCTTGAGAATTGGTCCGTTGTAGCATCAAAAGCATCACACTTAGCCACAAAAGCATCTCACGTAGCCGCAAGTGAGGCCAACGTAGTGGTCAACGAATTCAATTCTCGCGAAATGGCCAAGAGAGTCAGATCGGGGGGTGGAATAGGAGCATGCATCGGAATATCGAGGGCGGGAGGGGCATTTTGGTCATTGGAGCTCAAACCTCCGAAGTACTCATAAGGAACGAGAGTCGACGTTGGAGTAAACAATGGTGGAGCGCAATCGGGTCCCACCGGATATCCATGGTCTTCATACACATCCTCAAAAAGGCAAGAGTCGGTAACATGACCACGCGATCCACACCATCCACATCCCCAAAAAGGTTGGTTAACATCTCTCATAGTACGGATGGGGGAGCCTCTTGCGATATAGGAGCCAAACATCCAATATGGATCGTGCTTAGGGACACTATTGGTGGCACCAATTGGGGCATGATTGAAATTAAAAGTACGAGAATCTTCATACGGGCCGGGATTTGGGCTCGGCATATTAGGAAAATGTAAAGGAGCACAATAGCCATACGAGCCGAAAGTTGGGGCGTGCATGTTCAGATAGGAGCATGGAGCTTGTACGTTCGGATAGGAATTTGGAGCTCCATAACCACCCAAGGAACCATTCACGCCCGAGAAACTATCAAACCCGGCATGGTTTGCACCATGCCCTCCCATGCTGGGTTGCCCATATCCATATCCACCATTGGAAACGTGGTTTGCACCATGCTCTCCCAAGTTGCCATACCCATTATACAACATCTCATTCCAAACATGGTTTGCAACATGCTCTTCCATGTCGGGAATGTATCCATCATAGTCACAATTACCTAACATACTACACAAAAAACGTCAAATAACAAAGCAAGATAAAAACACAATGAAACTACAAGCAAATAGAAAGCCTTAACCAAGCCGAGTTGCAACGGCGCCATTTTGTTTTCATATTTTTAGTGGTGATGAATATATCATCAGGTTCATGGCTTGGTATTATCGTAAATCGATTCGATTGTGAGATTCAATGTGTTTCAACTTGGAAAATAGAAAGAAAATGAAAATAAAGCAAATAAACTATCTAAACTAAACTAGGAATTGAAATGCAAGTTGGTAGGATGCCTCTTCGGATGCCTTAACATGAAAATGCAAGCAATTCAAAGAAATAAGCAAAAACAAGTATTGTTTCACCAAGTACAAGCATGCAAGCACAATGTACAACTATGCATAAAAATCCTAAATAATGTAAATTAGAAAAAATTGAAAGCATGGATGTAAAGAGCAATGGAAATTAACAAGAAAGTTCAAAACTTTAAGGAAAATAACAAGAAACAAAACCTAGATCTAGGATTTAACCTAAAACTATGCATGAAAATAAAAATCAAAATAAAGCATAGGAAAAACTCAAAGTCAAGATGATCCAAGAGCCGATCTATGATTTAGATGTGTCACTCATCTAGATTCCATAGCCAATTCATATGTTTCATCATGAATTCAAGGTGCTAAGACTAAAATCATAAAATGAAGAACAAAGCATGGAAATGAAGAACAAGCATAGAACTAAAGCATAAAATATGAAATTGAAAGGAAACTTACTTGAATTAAAGTAAAGAGTAGCAAGCTTGAATTAAATTGCATCAAAAAGTAACAACCCAAAGGAGTATTTGGATTCTTCTTAGGCTTACAAACCCAAGGCCAAGTAGGAAAGTAAATCTAAATCTAGAAAAGAAATTACATCAAAACTTGAAATTGAGTCTAAAATCTAAGAGAGAGAAACTAGATCTTAAAAACTAGTGAGAGGATTTTTAATCCCCAAACCCATGCTTGGGTTGGGAGAAAAATGAGAGGTGTCTTACAAAATGAAAGAGAGGTTCAATTTATACAAGTTAATTAGGGGTAAATGGGTCAATTATGCCATATGAGCTTAGATGTCCATATATTGACCAAATTTGACCCAAAAATGGTCAAAATAGACCATTTGGGTCGAGTTGGGCTCGATTGGCTCGGTAAATTTGCAGGGTGGTTCGACATAGGCCGAGATGGCTCGGCGCTGGACGGACTCGGTCGTGGTCGACAGCTGTCGGCAGGGGCTTGCGGGCGTGGTCGTCAGCTGTCGATCGGCATGCGCGCGGGACTCGGTAGCTCTCGGCAGCTCTCAGCAGGCATGGCGCGCGGCACTCGGCAGGCATGCCGCACAGTCGATCGACTGCCCTCGGTAGGACGGGCCGTGGATGGCCACTCTCTGAAGTGCAGTTGAGCCAGCCCTCGACATCCGATCGACAGGCTCGGCAGTCTCGGCAGCTGTGGCGCGCAGGACCTCGGCAGGCTCGGTAGGCGTGGGCGCTGGCTCTCGGCAGTTGCGGCAGGCATGGGCGGACACTGGGTAAACCCAGTGTCATATCACGTACCCAGTGTCAGCCATATTTCTTCAATTCGAGCCCCTATTCTGCTAAAACTCCAATCGTAAGCCCATACTCGACCATATCCAGACTAGAATACTTCAAAATACCTAATTCAAATATAAAATTAATTAATTAAGATTAAAATAATCATATTAAGTAGAAAATTAAAAAGAAATACGAAAAACAATAGAACGAGAAAACAAACGAAAAACCTAATAAAACTCGACTCAAAAATTACTAAAACCAACATAAAATTCTAATTAAAAATACGAGGAAAAATACAATAATTACATGCAAAACATCGTTGAGAGGTGTTAATATGGTTTGTGTGAGAGAAACTTGTTTGTGATGATCGGGTGTTTGGCTTTTGTAGCTCGATATTTGTGGGTACCTACTCGGGTGGTTTGGAGGAATGTAGCTTTTGCCTAGTGGGAGATATAAGATGTTCTATGATGTATGTAGTGCGTAGAGTTGATGGCCTGTATTGAAATGATTTGCATGCATATGATTTTAACCAATTGTTATGGCTAAGGAAAATATCTTTATTGAGAAGGATTTTGTTGTGTATTGAAATGTGCGTCACAGAATGGTAAATTAGTTGTTCCACTTTTCAAAATGTTCTTGCAAATATGTGTATAACAGTAAATAGGGGAAAATAATAATAAAGGGTTACAGAGTTTCCTCTCGGGTGTGTTTTGAGTTCCTTTATGGGATTTGTGTTTTATTTTATAAAAGTTCATTTTTTAAATGGGCAATGTGTCAAACAAGAATAAATAGTGATCGTAAACAACATTTAATTTATTTTTTCCAAATTGAATTGAATCTTGTGGTTTATTTTCGTGATGTATCCATTATTTTACGCTACTGAATTTTGTATGTTGTGTGTAAAATTTGAAGGTCTATTATTTTGAAAAAAATCTCAATTTTACGATGTTATTATTCAATATTTAACAACACTGGTTAACAACATCGACCAGTGTAAAATAAATATATGCAGCGAAATTGAAATACGAAAACACGATTGAACAAATTCAGTTCATAAGTAAAAGTACTTGTGAACTTGGGTGTACAAACCCGAAAACTATATTACTTTCTTGTTCACGATCAATACACAAATATAAAGTAATATATGAAAACTAAATATCAATAAACTTGATACTAAATACTTGTTGCCGGAATGGCAAGATCTTCTCCGTTGGTCATGCAACTTCGAAAAGCTTGTTAATCTCGATCAATGGCTCCAAGTAGTTCTTCGTGTTCTTCCTTACTTTGCCGTGCGTCTTGCGTCGTCCTTCTCTCCTCAAAATCCCGTGCTTGAAAATCGATCCCAAGTTTTAGGAATCCCCTTGTCTTAAATAGACAAACCTAAAATCCTAAACTTGGTAAATACTTAAAACAAATTCTAAACACAATTTAGGTATAATTAAAGTCTTGTACACATACTAGGAAACACAATATATTCCTAAATCTAGTTTCCTAACTTATTTTGTGCCCAAGAGAGGCAAATAACAAAATAGGAATTATTTCCAAGAATAAATTCCTCAACAATCTCCCCCTTTTTCTTTTTTGGACAAAATACTACGATGCAAACACAAATGAAAATAAAAATACTAACTCCCCCTATGATAGAAAACTCCCCCTAAACAAAACACCCAATGTTGTTAAAATTCAAACCAACATTACAAACCAACATTGTTCAAAAACTTAACAGAAACAAACTAACAAGGAACTTAATGACCTCGAACCCTCTTCGAACGACGAGGGGATGTCGAAGTTCCTTCACCCTTTTCCTTCCTCTTCCTCTTCTGCATTCACATCATTCTCCTCAAAGCCTTATCGCGAGCGCGAATACGCTTCCTCCTCCTTTCCTAAGCAAGGCTCGCCAAGGCTTCGGCAGCAACAGTAACTTCATCATCATCTTTATCAGCAGCAGCGTCAACATTGTCAACATCCTCTGCATTAACCTCAGCAGTAACATCTTTCCCCCTATGTCTGCGTCATCGTCTCCTTCTCTTTTTGTGACATTTGGAAGATTTCTGTTCTGGACTTGGAACATGCGTTGGCTGACTCAGTTTTAAACCTATTCCATGCTTTGAGGACTTTGGGAAACTAATCTCCAAGATTTCATCAAGCTTCGCCTTACCTTTATCCAGTTTTGAAATGGTTCCTTGAACTTTGGTCAGTTCATTCTTCATCTTTTCAAACTCAGCATCCTTCTTGGTGAGAGACGTTTCCAACCGGACAATAATGTCGAGCTGATCCTCTTTTTCTTTGGTTAGCTTTTCTACTTCTTTTACGAGATCTTTGACCTTTAGTACCTGTTTTTCCCAACTGACAAACAATTTCTGGTGGTCAATAATCAGCTGCTCGTATTCCTCATAATAATCAGTGGTCTCGGCATTTAGGCACACGATGTTGTCTGCAATCAAACCAACATAGACATCGTCATCCAACACAACATGGGTGAATAAAGATGGAACATGATCAGTTGACTCGTAATCATTAACATCCTCGGTAAAATCAGTAGCGACCATGCTTTTCTTTCTAAGAGTGTTGGGACACTCATTCTTGTAATGTCCCCAACCTTTACATTCGTGGCATTGGATCTCACTGAGTGATTTTGCAGGACTGGACACATTGGGAATTGAAGTTGTGGACTGAGATCTGGGAAGAATATGTCCAGTAAACTTTGGAGTAGATGTTTGTTGCCTATTCCTTGCATTTGCGCTTCCAAGACTTTTCTTATTCTTCAAGAAATTGTTGAAGCGTTGAGTCACAAAGGCCAGTTCATCTTCTTCGAGTGTAGTCGACTCCATCTTTTTAAGAATCCCATTAAAATCAAACTCCTCGTCATCGACTGCAATTGAACCGGAAGAAAAGGCAACATTCTTCTCTTTCGAGCTAGAACTAATGTGTTTCATCTCATATTGCTTGAGGTTTCCAACTAAGGGGTTAAAATCAATGTTATCAACATCTTTGGATTCTTCTATGGCCACTACCTTCATGCTATATTTCTTCGAAATGGATCTTATAAATTTTCCTACAAGACGGGAATTAGTTAGTGACTCACCAAGTTCTCTGCACTCTTCTGCTATTTCCGACAATCTTATGGAGTAGTCCATGATTGATTCTTTCTCATCCATTCTCATAGCCTCGAAAGTGGACATGAGCATTCTTAGTCTGGATTTCTTCACGCTTTCAGTTCCTTCACACACCCTTTGGAGTGCGTCCCATGCATCCTTTGCTGACTCGCAATTCTTGATGATTCAATAGTAGCTTGCATCTACATAGTCACACAAGGTGTTGATGCATTTGGAGTTCCAATTTGCAGCAGTTGCTTCATCAGCAGTCCAATCTTCCTCCTTTTTGGGGATGGTATCGCCCTCGCCATCCGTGACACGTGGCTTTTCCCATCCAATGAGGACAGTCTTTCAAACACGCTCGTCGATGCTTTTCAAATGCCATCTCATTCTCTGTTTCCAGAGAGAATAATTCTCACCATTAAGGATTGGAGGCCTCGGGTTGCCTTGAGCATCCATAGCACCTAAAAAATAAGGATCAATACTTAAGAGGTTAAGTAACCCTCTCTGATACCAATTGTAAAATTTGAAGGTCTTTAGTTTTGAAAATAAGTCTCAGTTTTACGATGTTGTTATTCAATGTTTAACAACACTGGTTAACAACATCGACCAGAGTAAAATAAATATATGCAGCGGAATTAAAATATGAGAACACGATTGAACAAATTCAGTTCACAAGTAAAAGTACTTGTGAACTTGGGTGTACAAACCCGAAAACTATATTATTTTCTTGTTCACGTTCAATACACAAATATAAAGTAATATATGAAAACTAAATATCAATAAACTTGATACTAAATACTTGTTGACGGAATGGCAAGATCTTCTCCGTTGGTCACGCAACATCGAAGAGCTTGTTAATCTCGATCAATGGCTCCAAGTAGTTTTTCGTGTTCTTCCTTGCTTTGCCGTGCGTCTTGCGTCGTCCTTCTCTCCTCAAAATCCCGTGCTTGAAAATCGATCCCAAGCTTTAGGAATCCCCTTGTCTTAAATAAACAAACCTAGAATCCTAAACTTGGTAAATACCTAAAACAAATTCTAAACACAATTTAGGAATAATTAAAGTCTTGTACACATACTAGGAAACACAATATATTCCTAAATCTACTTTCCTAACTTATTTTGTGCCCAAGAAAGGCAAATAACAAAATAATAATTATTGACAAGAATAAATTCCTCAACACTGTGCACCCGATGTTCCACAAGGTCGCAAGACAACAATGAATTTGAAATAGAACTAACATTTTATTTTCATATATAGATTGGATATGCAAGACATGCCGATACGATGTTGTCAACTTGTTGGCCTAAAAAAATGTCACCCTTTCTTACAAAATCTGGTTATACACTAAACAAAAATTAACACTTGTTGGCCTAAAATAATCACCCTTTCTTGGAAAATCTAGTTATACACTAAACAAAAAGGCAATATTTCAATATAGCACGACTATTTAGACCCCCCAAATTGTTGAGTATTCCCCCTTTATAAATTACAAAAATTTATTAAAATAAAATACTAATGTACCCTTAGGTTTCCAAATGTATCCCTAGAACTTCTAAATGCACCTCTAAGTTTTTACACCCTATAATTTCTTCTTTACCTCCATCACATAGTTATTCTCAATAAAAGAATGTATTTTTTTTTTCTTAGGAATCCTAATTCCAACACCCAACATTCACGTTGTTACAAAATCATACATGGATCACAAAAAACTCGTGAAAATGGACGTTCCAAGTATTTCTTTCCATTTTACAGTTTGAATTCCATTCATTATCAATAGTGGAAAAATAGTGAATATAGGCTGTTTTAAACAGCTTTTGAGGTGGATTTGACCCGCCTCTAATCAAGGCGCCGCCACAAATATCTATTTTTGACCGGAACGCGGTTCAATCCGCCAAAAATAAGTGTACTTGCACGACGGTTCTTATGTAAAGCCACCTATAGTCCACATGGTTTACTTACCAAGAGGCATGGGTTAATACAAATTGCCTCCTTTTTAGTATAAATCGCCTCGATTTATGGCATTCATTAAGCGGTTATTTAATACAAACTGCCTCCTTTTTAGAATAAATCGCCTCGAATTATGGCATTCATTAGGCGGTTAAATACTTCAATGTATTAGCACTTATAGATGCGGTTCTACGAAAGAATTGCCTCAAATGTTTTTTTTAAATATAATTTTCTGGTTTTTTCTTCCACCCCTGCTACTACAATATACTCCCTCCGTCCCAAAATGATGGTCTTGTGGTTGATTTCACACAGATTAAGAAATGAATGGTTTATACAGTTAAGTCATTAATTAAGTTAGTATTTTACAATTATACTCTTCTTGAATTTATTAATGTCAATTAATGATTATAGAAATCAGTGTTAGATTTAGTATATTTGTTATTAGAATACTAAAATTTTACATTGTAATCATCAATTTTCAATTTAAAATACTAGTATTTCAAGAATATTAATTAAGGGTATGTGTGGAAATTAAAATTTAATGATATGTTAAATATAGTAATTGAACTATTTTTGTGGGACGGACGAAAATAGAATACTGAACTATATTTATGGAACGGATGGAGTATATATTATACCAGTAGCAATAAATACACAACCAAATTTAATCATAACTTTTCTTAAATTGAATATGGGCAAATAAAGTCAACACAATATTTGTGTCAAATAATGGCACAATTAAAACAACTCAAAAAATGAAAATTTGGTAATATCTCATTCAAAACTAGCTTAATACCCATGATGTTCACAATTTTTAAATTACGTACACTAATACTACATAATAGCAAGAACATCAATAAAAAAATCTTGCCCAAATTCGTCAAATTCCAATCTAAAGTAAGAATCTTCATTTGCTATCCAATCCTAAAATGCAAATATTGAAACCAACTATTAGATTTATTAATGCTAACTAATTATGACTAAAACTTATAAAAAAACATTAATAATATTTAAGAAAATAATATTTAAATTAACTTACCAATCCAATATCGCGACAACTGCGGTGAAAGTTTATGATGTCATTACATGTACCGCATAACATAATAACTACAATATGTAGACCCCGGTTGCTTTCGACACTTGAAAATATAGGTATAATAAAAATGAGTTATAAAGTACAAATTATATTAAATGGTGAGTTATATTACACAATAAATCTAAATTAATTAGAACGTATATGAACTTCACTTTGGAAAATGTTATAAGAAAATGTTATACCTCTACCATTCCCCCTCCACTGACGAAGCAACCTTGAAACAACCTTGAAAGACCTACACATTAATTTGAATGACAATTCAAAAATACCAACATACATTATCAAAAAAACTAAAGAAAGAGGTTAAGATCCCTAAGATACTTACAAAGTCAATTCCTTTATTATTTCTGATTCAGCTGAATTAAGTTTTTCTAAAATTTTCAACTTAATAAAGTTTTTGTAAAATTTATGTGCTAAACTTTCATGAGTTAAAAAAGTGTACAACATCTTTCTAAAAGAAGGGAACTTCTACGGTGCCTTCAAGGCACCATTCCTCACTTAGTGGGGTGCATTTACAACCATTAAATCAATTTTAGGCTTTTTAGATTAAAATATCTATGGTTGTAAATGAAGGGGGGTAGAATATAACCAACTATCATTAAGAATTTCATCTTTGGATCTATCATAAGATCGTTTATTTACAACGGAAGGGTATACAAAGTCAACAGATTTCAATGCTTCTGGTGGGGAAATCGTTCCCTATTTCAGTCCCTCCCCCGCCTCATCAGAGGATTCATTCGAGCTTAGGGTCCTGGCGGAGCCTTGGCCCGTTATTCCAAATCTGGGATTCGGATCCTCGATGCAAGGTAGAATTTTAGTTTTGGAAAATGCCAATTCTATCTTTCTACTCGATAAGGAAGAGAGAAAAAGTAAGCGGGCCCCTTCACAGCGAATCGATCTATCACTCAATCACAGGCCGTTCCGTCATTGCCCTTAAGGGCAACGTAAAATTTTCCTATGTATAAGTATTGAGTCCCTCAATCTACTCAAAATCACTTCATAACTGACATAAGAAACTAGCATTATTATTTGCTCTAAACTTCCTTATTCATAGCTGCAGTAAAATAATGACAAATATTTAATATAAGTAAGAGAAAAAGACGAACATACATGCTGGTTACATGGCAAACAGTGCTGCTATTAAAGGAATAGTCACAAGCCACATTGCTGTCTATTCTTCCAGGTTCAATGCTCGTGTTAAAACCACTTGCTTCGATGCAAGAGTTTGGACTAATATTCCAGTAGTTGTTGTTTAGCCTCGACGATATTGTTCGAAGAACTCGAGCTGTAATCATAGGTATAATGGAAAAAAATGATTATATTCAAAAATAAAAATAAATAAGAAAATAAAATCTAGCTTATTTCATAAATATTATAAACATTATGTAGGCTTAACCTTCTATACAATAGAGACACAAACCATTCAGAAGTGCAAGATTTAATATATTATTACTAAATTTAATATATTTTTACTAAAACCAGCTGTTAAATCGGATGTACTACTCACTGGTGACTTGAATGGTTAGATCGTTAATACGGTATTTACAACATTGTTACCAAGAATCAATCAAAAGAAACCAGGATGGGCTTAAAACTCATACAGACATCAACATATATAACTTTCCTTAACAAAAATCACACATCACTAGCCTCCAGCTAGTTAACCTTCATGTACTCCCAAACACGCCCCAAGGCCTCCGACTGAAGCATCTCTCCTTTTCACGTTCTAAAATATTCGCAAGTGCATCTGTTATTACCATAGGAACAAAGCTAGAATCTTGACTTTGCTTTCTAGAATCATCTTCAACCTTCACTTTCTTAGCCTGATCCGATGGCTCTGCAAACTGTCGAACAAATCATACCGTGTAAGAAAAAAATATATACACCGAAAAAAAATCATAAAAGATGTTGTCTCATGTGTTAACTCGCATGCTCATTGGATCTAGCGGCAAAATGTACTTAGCCAGCAACTTATTAGTCTGTTTCGAAAACTAATGCAGAGCAGCAGCATCACAAATAATCTTTCTCTTGTTCCCTGTATCCTGAAGGTTATGTTTCCTAATGTATGCCCACAACTGCTTTACAATCTGGAATTGAAGGCAAATCAATAATTGCTTAAGCATTCTATATAAACCGGGATAAAAGACAAAAGATGATATGAACCTCTGTCTTTGGTAATGCTGGTTCCCCGACAATGGCCTGCAATTTAGGTGAAACGCCGCATACTTTGTTCAGACCTTCAGGGTCACCTCTTCTTTTGGTCCCAGGTGGGGCCCTGCAATAAAAAATAGATATAATTACCATTTCAATCGAATGAAAAATAATTGCAGAAGAAATTTCGGATGCTAATGTTACCATATGCGGCCATCCAAAAAGAGCCTAATTTGCATGAACCCTAATTTTGAGATTGTAACACCATAATAAGAATCTACAAATATAACTCTAATTACGAAAAAAAAAAGTAACAACGAATTTGGACTTTACCACCAAAACCTACCATGGCCCCTAATTTTACAAAACAAATCGAACTCTATTAATATTTCCTATGAAAACAGACTAAACCTGACCTTATGTCGTAGTATAGTAAAAAACAAAAGCAATCATAATAATTCCAGCTGAAAATCAAACGCTACCATCACCAACAAAATCAAAACACATGCACCTTCATTTAGGGCTTTCATAAACATTCGCCACTGCATTCTCCTCCTTCACCGGCAGTGGATGCGGGCATTGCAGTTGCGCCTGCAGCTGTGGAGTCGAGAGGGGAGCAAGCATTATTTATTTTTTTTAAAGTTATTTGCAGGAGCAGGTATATGAAAGTGCTGCAGTTCAATTTTTCAGTGAACGAGGCAGTTCGGTTAGAGGTGTTAACCGAGGTTAGTCAGTTATCGGCGATTTTTAACTGGTCATTGGTTACGATTAACCATTGACCGGCGGTTTCAGTTAAAACCAAACCGTAAATTGAATTCCGACGATTCGGTTTCAGTTACAAATACCGATCAACCGAAATCGCCAATTAAACATGAAATAATAATAATAATAATAATAATAATAATAATAATAATAATAATAATAATAATAATAATTGAACGGCGTTAATAGCTCAATTTGATACTTTGCCTTCTAAACTTTTATTTCGTAGACTTTACCTCCTAAATTGTATGAATTTCATGGAAATTAAGGCCAAAACTCACTCATGTGACATGCACGCTATAAGGGGTAAAACTGACTTTCCATCCCCTCCTCATGACTCCCGCTCAAAACAATGGCACGTGAGCACCGCGTGGGTACCAAATCCTACGTGTGTGTGTGAGTCTGTGTGTGTGTGTGTGTGTGTGTGTGTGTGTATATAATGTGAGCATTATCTTAAAAGGTCACACGAGTACTCACGTGCCATTGTTTTGAGCAGGAGTCATGATGAGGAGGAGATGAAAAATTAATTTTACCCCTTATATGTAAGCATGCATGTCACACGAGTGAGCTCCGACCAAAGTTTTCACCAAAAACGGATTTTGAGGAGGTTAAGTACAAAATTTGTACAGTTTAGGAAGTAAAGTTTACAAAATAAAAGAGGCAAAGTGTCAAATTGGGCATAGTCAGGAAGTAAAACAAATACTCTTAATTTTACTGCAATTTTTAGAAATATGAAACTTGGAGTGGAAGTAGGAGAGAAAAGAGAGGGAAATAGAGAAGGAAATTGATGATGATTGTAACTGCTTGAACATTTTCACGTGTTTATCATCCCTAAATAACACGAATGGGCAGGACCACTTAATTAAAATGACCAAAACACCCTAATTCTAGAACGACCCATACTTGGGCTCTATACCTAATAAAAATAATTAATTCACCCGGCCCAAACCCTGTCGTTGCAATAACTCGGCCCAACACTCGGATCAGCCCACTTTCCCGGTTCCTTCCTGTAACGCCCAAGTTTTTATTTCCTTATAATATTAAGCCCAATATTTTTTTTTATTTAAACTTTATTGTTTCAAGTCCAATAAGCCTTTTATTCAAATCCAATTACATCATTTTCATTTTATTTTATTTTTACCAAAGCCAAATTTCAAAACCATAGAATTCTATTTAATCGAATTAACAATTCGGTTACCAAATAAATTTTATATATATATTTCGACTTCTAAAAATCACTATGATTTATTTAATTGATTTAAGAATTTCTATATAATAGAATTTCTAGTGCGATTGTTAATTATATTTTAAAGACTATTATATTGTAGTTGTATCTATGTAAATTATCTCAAATTATTTTAAAATCTTGTTATAATCAAATTAATAGATTTTAGTTTTAAAATAATTTTAATTTCTAAAATTATTATAATTTATTTATATTATAATTATTTTTAACAATTTAAAATACTATTGGGTCGTTCACGGAATTATTTGATTTAAAACTTAAGTCATTATTGGGTCGACTCTTTACGGATTTTAAAAACGAGCCCAATGGTTAGCCCAAGTCCACTAAACCTTAAGCCCTAACCTTCCATAATTAAATCCTAAGGTTGGTTTATAAGCAAATCCAAGCCTTTCAGTTTTTATTTTTCACTGTACATACGGCCGCAAGGTAATCTCCGTCTTGTTTTTCTAATTCTTTTTTTTCAAGAACCGTACAAACCCATCATCTCCGCCATTTCTGTTTCAACCCACGGCAGCAAACCACGCCATTGCCAAACCCCRGCCAACGTCACAAAATAACCAAACCTCTTGAGCCTCCAATTTACCCAAAACTTCAATTTTATCCCTCCAATTTCAAGAACCCCTAACAAACTCCCATTGTTTGTTTTCCCTGACCGGGCGTTCGAATCAAGGTTACGAATTCTTTATCTCTTCAAATATTCCAAATTGATTTTTAAATCCAAGTTCTAAGTTAAGCTATTATATTCAATGTAGGAAACGAGGGTTCTCGAAACTAGGATTTTCAAGCACGAGCATCTACATTCGCATTTTCACGAAACACATTTAAAGGTGGGTGATTCTAAACTCTTTTCAAAACTATGTTTGTCTATGTTAAATGCAATTATATGAATTATCTATGTCTCAATGCAACATTCCATAGTAGCTTTCGAGCTAAAACAATGATAGTGTGTTGTAGCCATTCATTTATGATTTATATGATTTCTTCTTAACATTGCCGAACGTGTTCTATGTTTGACTATGTTAAATGCGATTGTATGAATTATCTATGTCTCAATGCAACATTCCATAGTAGCTTTCGGCTAAAACAACAGTAGCTTTCAGGCTAAAACAACAGTAGCTTTCGGGCTAAAACAACAGTAGCTTTCGGGCTAAAACAACAGTAGCTTTCGAGCTAAATCTATGGTTGGC
>BMAC01000043.1:530983-613804 GCA_014905375.1 Phtheirospermum japonicum
CGAAACGGCAACCACAACAACATCAAGTCAGGCCCTTGGCCAAGTCAAGTCGCAGACGGACTTGCCGCCAAGACGACTCACACCCAGACGAACCCCTGTCCAACCGAGTTCTTGGCCACCGAGGAACACGCCAACAACCTCCACGCCTGCCACCCAACAGCCACACAACAACCACAGCCACCTTACAGCCCGAAGTCAAAGCCCGACAACCACAAACCACAACCACCGCCACGACCCGTTTCAAACCAACATCTATGAACGACTGACAGTGTGTTGTAGCTATTCATTTATGGTTTGTATGATTCGTGTTTAATGTTGACAAACAAATCCCCACTGAGCGAGTTGAAAGCTCACACCCATTATTATCAAACTTTTCAGGTTAAGGAGTTGGATGTGGTACGAGGCGGTGGATGCGAAGATGCTATTTTCAATGCTATTTCATTTTTCTTTCTATGAATTGGTATCTAAATTTTATGTTAAATTACAAATAAAGTTTGAAACTTATGTTTCCGTTTACGAATCCATGAATAGTCGAGTTACTGCTATTTTGATTCATCAAGTGAATCTCCTATTTTCAAATAAATATTTAAGTTTTATTCACGCTTCCGCTCAATTTATGTTGTGATTGTAATTTATTYAAAACTCATGCCCTTGTTTTTGAAAGTTTTGTTTATGAAAAATCAAATTTTACATTTTTCGAAAATGGGGCGTGACACTTCCTCCTCCTTTTCAACTTGTACCTGTACTCAACTTGTACATTTTCAAAGATCCCCTTTTTATCTTCTTTCTCCTTTGATTTAGGGTTCGTCTCTGCTCCAATCCCACCTTCCGCCATCGTTAAATCCATGTCCATGACAATACCCCAAGGATCAAGACTGGGAAATCTTTTTTGAATAAATTTGAGGTCCTCCCAAGTAGCTTCGTGCGACGTAAAATTTACCCATTGGACCAAGATCTGAAAAACTTCGGTCCCTTTCCTTCCGATGGTGCGAATATCTAGGACGGCGAGTGGCTCCACCTGAAATTCCCTTTTTGGGTGTGGTAGCCGGCAAGTAAATGGTGGTGGAGACGTTCGGTCAAACCTTCAATTTGAGCAAGGAGACGTGGAATACCGGGTGTGTGCGCGATCCCTCGGGCAGGTCTAATCGGTAAGCCACTTTCCCCATTCTCTCTGTGATTATGTAAGGACCGTAGTATTTAGAGGTAAACTTGAGGTTTCTCCTGATATAAATTGAATTTTGTCGAAAAAGCCGTAATTTTAGAAAAACCTTGTCCCCAATTTCAAAACTGCGTTCTTGCCTTGTCTGCATACATTTGCATCCTTTGTTGTGCTTGTAGTAAATTATCTCTGATGATGCGCTTCGATGACCCTCTTCGATTTAGCAACTAATTTGCATCTTCATTTTGGCCCCCTACATACTGCCCCAATGACACTAAGGTGGGGTATACCCATATAGTACCTCAAAAGGAGTAGATTTCAAACTTGTGTGGTAATTGATGTTGTACCAGAATTTAGCTAGAGCTAACCATTTCACCCACTTTTTTGGATTGTGATGCACCATGCACCTAAAGTAGTTTTCTAGGCACTGGTTGACTTTCAGTCTAACCATCAGCTTGGGGGTGGTATGTAGTTGACATATTCAATTGTACCCCTATCAGCCTAAAAAAGCTCCTACCAAAAAGAGCTGGTAATAACTTTGTCTCTATTTGAGACAATGTGTAGTGGTCATGTAATTTGTAGATGGTGTCAAGAAACAGATTAACCACAGTGAGGGCAGTGAAAAGGTGTGATAGGGCAGAAAAATGTGCATAATTTGTTAGTCTGTTGTTTTGCATGTAATTATTGTGTTTTTCCTAATATTTTTAATTAGAGTTTAGTGTTATTTTTAGTCGTTTTGAGTCGTTTATTCTAGTTCTTAGGTCATTTTCTAGTTTATTTGCTTCTAGTCTTAAAATGTATAAAGTGTGAAGATGTTTGTGCAATTTTTTGATTTTTTGAGTTTGAATTCTTGTTTTGTAGATGGCTAAAAGGAGCATATTCACTCGGCGGACGTTTTAGACCGGAAAATGAGAAATTCAAGCCGAATGCATCAAGAATCGACTAAAAAGCTCCAAATCGACTGATGGTCGATCGACTGGTCACGGATCGACTGAAAGAACTCCAAATTGACTGTCGGGTAGTAACTTCCCTCGTTTTGGCAAGGCAGTCGATCGATTGCCCCCTGTCGATCGATTGGCAGTCGATAGACTGCACTCTAGTCGATCGACACACATGCAGTCGATCGATTGCGGCGCTGAGACTTCGAGAATAGCATTTTTGACAGTTTTGCCCCTACAAACAACTATAAAAGCCTATATCTTGCACCTATGAAGAGAACTCCTCTCCCAACCTAATTTGGGTTTGGGATCAAATTACTCTCAAGCTCTTGTGTGATTTTCTCTTTCTTAGGTTTTAGATTTAATTTCAAGTTTTGATGTAATTTCCTTTTCTAGATTAGATTTAATTTCAAGCACTTCCTTGGGTTTGTAAGCCCAAGAATAATACAAATACTCCTTTGGATTGTTACTTTTGATGCAATTACATTCAAGCTTTGTTTCATTTCTTAATTCAAGTAAGTTTCCTTTCAATTTCATGTTGTATGCTTTATTTCCATGTTTTGTTCTTCATTTCCATGCTTGTTCTTCATTCTATGCTTTTTGTCTTAGCGCCTTGAATTCATGTTAGATCTTAAGAATTGGCTATGGAATCTAGATGAGTGACACATCTTGATCATAGATCAAGTCTTAGATCGTCTTGACTTCAAGTCTTTCATATGCTTTATTTTGGTTCTTATTTTCATGCATAGTTTTAGCCAAAATCTTAGATCTACTATTTGTTGCTTGTTATTTTCCTTAAAGTTTTAAACTTTCACATAACCTTTTCTTACTCTTTCCATTCATGCTTTTAATTTTTGCTTATTTGCATTATCTAGGATTTTATGCATAGTTGTACATTGTGCTTGCATGCTTGTACTTGGTGAAACATTGCATTTTCTTGCTTATTTTTATTATTGCCTTGCATTTTCAATTAAAGCATACGATGAGGCATCCGACCAACATGCAATTTCAATTTCTAGATTAGTTTAGTTAGTTCAATTGCTTTATTTTCGTTTTATTTTCATTTCTCTAGCTATAAACACCTTGATTCCTTCAATTGAACCGAATCCCGATAATACCAAGCCAAATGAACCTTTAATTTCCAAAACCACAAAAAACTACACTTCAAAATAGCTCCGTTGCTGGGGATACTAAAAAAATACACTTCAAAATGGCGCCGTTGCGACTCAGATTGGTTAAGGCTTTCAATTTTCTTGTAGTTTCATTGTGTTTTTAGATTTCTTTGTTATTTGACGTTTTTGTTTAGTATGCAAGGTTCTTATAGCTATGGTGGATACATTCCCAACATGGGAGGGCATGGTTCAAACCATGTTGGGAATAAGATGTATAATGGATTTGACAACGTGGGAGGTTATGGTGCAAACCACGTTGCCAATGGTGGATTCGGCTATGGTCAACCCAACATGGGAGGGCATGGTACAAACCATGTTGGGTCGAGCGATTTCTTGGGTTCAAACGGTTTGTATGGAGGTTAAGGAGCCCCTACTCCTCAATTTCCGAACATGTATGATGGAGGATTCATTACTCCAAATGGGATCGTTCGTAACCAACATCTGATTTCCACTCCGTATGGAGGATATGGTGCTTCCAATCACTTCCTGAATATGCATACTCCAACATCCGGTCCATATGGTGGCTATAGTGCTCCCACTTCCTATCCGATGTATAATGGTGGCTTTGGGAATCCCGACCCGTGCGGAGGTCCTCCTACTTTGAATCTCAATTTTGGGACGCGCATAACCTTATCTGCTAAAGATCACGAAGATTATGAGTGTTTGGAGGTCCGAGCTCCAATATCAAAAGTGGCCTCCCCATCCGCACTATGAGGGATGTTAACAGACCTTTTGTGAGATGTTCATGGTGTGGGTCGCGTGGTCATGTTACCGACTCTTGCCTTTTCCTTCCCTCATTCAACTTGTCGATGCCTCATTCGGAGGATGTGTATGGAGGCCATAGATATCCGGTGGGACCCGATTGTGCTCCGCCGCCGACTCCTTCTCCTCTTGTTACTCCTCCCGAGGGCCCATTTCATCCGGCTACCCCGATGATTTCTCCTACTCCATCCCTCGATACGGATATATGGGCCATTACACGACAATTCTCAAGTTCGCCTTCACATACTTTTCTGGTCGTGTTCTTCGATAAGTGTGGGGTGGTTGAGGATATGGTTGTCTCGTCGCCGGAAGAGGAAGTGCTCTCATTTACGAGTGTTCTTACTCCTCTTGATCCCACTCCCGTGGACCTCCCTTTGCTTTCTCTTTCAAAAGGTTCCATTTTCGATCGGATATATATGGACATGATCGAAGGTATAGTCGAGCGAGCTTATATGGAGGAAAAGACCAATGAGGAGGTGGTTGGCCCGAACATCGATATTGAAGAATGTTGTGAAGATGAGCCCCTTGTTCTACATGATAAGTCTGTTGTGCCTCTATTTGACCCCGTTTTGTGTGGAGATGATTCTTGATGTGTCGTTGAGGGAAACAACGACTTTTTAGAGGGGGAGGTGGTAGTTATTGATGATGAGATTGGACAAGTTGACGATTATCTAGAGGAGGATGAGGAGAGCAAGTCAATCACCATCCTTGCAAATTCGCATCTACAGGAAAAGGAGAAGAGGATGGTTGAAGAGTTTACAATTCTTAAGAGTGCTATTGATTGGAGACCCTATGTGATTTAGAGAACTAGCCCTTTGAATTTGATTCTTGATGAAGTGGTGAGAGCATAGATTTGGAGGTTGTTATTGGAGGGCTTGATGTTTGTGATTTCTAGAAGCGAGTGGGTGAAGCCCATTGGCATGGTGCCCAAGACAAGAGGCTTGTTAGATCTTGAGGATGAAAAAGGAGGGTTGTTGGCCACTAGGGCTTTAATGGGTCGGAGGACGTTGATCGACTATAAGAAGTTGAAAGTGGCTACTGAGAGAGATCATTTCCCTCCCCCGTTTATCGATGAAGGTTGGAAGATTTAACCGGCCAATATTCCTTTTGTTTTCTTGACGAGTCATCAGGGCACTTCAAAACCACCATCCCACCCGAGGACCTAGCCAAGACGAGCTTCAATTTCCCATTTGGAACGTTTACTTTTTGGCGGATCTTATTTGAGCTATACAATACGCTAAGGACGTTCCAAAGAGTGAATCCTCCCGACAAGGAGGAGATTATTTTGGCGGACCCTCCCGTGATCTTTCCACCTTGACCAAAAGGGAGTACGTTGAGCTAATGACATAAAACAAGCGCTTCTTGGGAGTCAACCTAAGCTCTTCTCGTTTATTTCTTTTATTCTTACTTTCTTTCTTCTTAAAATGAAAATCCAAAAACATTTGAAAAATTGAAAACTAAAAAAAATATATTTTCGCGTTGTCTTTTGATCCTTTTTGGTCTTTAGTTTCATTATGTTTTGGTTTATGTACATAATTTCTTGTGTTTTTGAATTTTATGTGATTTTCTTTTCTAGGTTTGGTTTTTCGACTTCAACCTTGGGCGATTTCATAAGTTAGTAGCGTTCATGAAGCCGGGAGATACTAGCCATGCTCGATTTTTGCTTGGATTGCTTAGATGCCTGGGTGGACCCCACCGAGCTTGACCAATACTCGCTCGGTTAAGGAAGTTTCTATTCCCCCTCCTTTTACTTGACTTTCATTAAAATACGGGTAATGCATAGTTTAAGTGTGGGGTGGGTACGAGGTTAGGGTCCGGGTTTTTACTAAGCATGTTTTGTTGTTCTTAACTCGAGCCTTGGCGAAGTGTCGCATTCTTAGCGAAGTGACACTTACTATTTGTGTGTTTATATGATTAGGTCGATTTTTGTGTCATTTGTGTCTTTATTACATTGTTGAACAACTCCACGTGCTTGGAAGTTTGAGTAGTTCACTTGTCGGGTTTTTGCATGTTTATGGCCTCTTGTGTGTGGGGTTGAATTATTGTGCTTCGCCCAAATCCGCCTATATATAATTATAATCAATATTTTCTCGTGAAAAGATTGCAACGCTCTAAAAGCTCTTTCGATTTTGCTACCAAATTCGGTGTAAACTAGTGAGTAGCCTTGTATGATTTATCGGCTTGCTTGCATGTTTTATAGAAATTGCATTGAGGAGGTTTGATTTTGCTTGTACATGATTGAATTCGAAAATGACCTTGAGGCACATATATCACCCTTGTTCCGGCCATATCCAAATATATACGCTACTTAAAAATCTCAAATGAGCCCCCTTGAACCTTATCCCGTTTCTTGTTAGCCGAGCTCGACTTTAGCTCTTGTATCTTCATAAATCTTGAGGTGAGAGGGTATGTTTTTAGATGACGAGAAATGTGATGGAAATCTATTGTGGGTTTCGGGTTTTGAGTTGCTTATACAAAAAAAAAAAGAAAAAAAATAATCCAACATAAATCACGAAAAGTGATGAAGCGTGCGTTCATGTGTAAAGCCTAATTTAAAGGCTAAGTTTAGTGAAAAGAAGCAAATTCAAAAGGCTTCTAAGTGTTGTGAAATAAAAGTCGAGAAATTAAGTGAACGAAAGGGTTTCGAATGAGAGTTTGGTGAATTGGGATAGGTGAAGCGATTATAAGCTTCGGGTTTTAGAAAGTAGGATTTTGTGTGTTATTGATCACGCTTGATCGTGTGTTAGCCACTATATCCAAATGTTCCATACCTTACCAAAGAGCCAACATGACAACCCCATAATAAAGACCTCTTTCGGTTCTTATTTAGTCATGTACTATGAGCAATTTTGAGTGTCCGATTTGTGAAATCTTGACAAGGTGCATGCATTATCCGACTTGAGCGTATACACGTCCTATATACACTTGAGCGAACACCCTCAGATTTCATTTGTGAGGAAGTCATCGATTTGGCTTGCATTTGAAAAGGAGTGATACGAGCAATGCTTGACGATAACGAGTTGTGTTGATACTTCCATCATATTAATAAGAATAAGCATAAGGTTTTTTTTTTTACATAATGTTCATTGCATGTACACTCTCGATCCTTTTCTTTGTTCGAGGACGAACAAACCGATAAGTGTGGGGTAGTTATTTTGCATGTAATTGTTGTATTTTTCCTATTATTTTTAGCTAGAGTTTAGTGTTATTTTTAGTCGTTTTAAGTCATTTATTCTAATTCTTAGGTCACTTTCTAGTTTATTTGCTTCTAGTCTTAAAATGTACAAAGTGTGAAGATGTTTGTGCTATTTTTGGGTTTTTGAATTTGAATTCTTGTTTGTAGGTGGCTAAAAGGAGCATATTCACTCGGCGAACGTTTTGGACGGAAAACGAGAAATTCGAGCTGAATGCATCCAGAATCGACTGAAAAGCTCCAAATCGACTGCCAGATTGACTGGTCACGGATCGACTGAAAGAGCTCCAAATCGGCTGTCAGGCAAGAGCTTCCCCCGTTTTGGCAAGGAAGTCGATCGACTGGCAGTTGATAGACTGCACTCCAGTCGATCGACAGGGTGTCGATCGACTGCGGTGCTGAGACTTCGGGAATTTTGAGCATTTTTGATAGTTTTGCCCCTACAAACAACTATAAAAAGCCTATATCTTGCACCTATGAAGAGAAGTCCTCTCCCAACCTAAATTAGGTTTGGGATCAAATTACTCTCAAGCTCTTGGATGATTTTCTCTTTCTTAGGTTTTAGATTTAATTTCAAGCTTTGATGTAATTTCCTTTTCTAGATTAGATTTAATTTCAAGCACATCCTTGGATTTGTAAGCCTAAGAAGAATCCAAATACTCCTTTGGATTGTTACTTTTAATGCAATTACATTCAAGCTTTGTTTCATTTCTTAATTCAAGTAAGTTTCATTTCAATTTCATGTTGTATGCTTTATTTTCATGCTTGTTCTTCATTTTATGCTTTTTGTCTTAGCACCTTGAATTCATGTTAGATCTTAAGAATTGGCTATGGAATCTAGATGAGTGACACATCTTGATCATAGATCAAGTCTTAGATCGTCTTGACTTCAAGTCTTTCATATGCTTTATTTTGGTTTTTATTTTCATGCATAATTTTAGCCAAAATCTTAGATCTACTATTTTGGTCCCTTTTCTTTTCCCCCTCTTCCTTGATTTTTAAGGCTTCCTCCAGATGGATGTACTTCTCTGCTCGTTCCAAGAGCTCTCCAAATTTCAGCACTGGCTTTACTACCAGCGACTGAAAAAATTCTCCTCTCCTGAGCCCTTGTGCTAACGCGTGAACCAGGAGCTCTTCAGATGCTTATGGTACCTCCAGTTTCGCGTTTGTGAATCATTTGATATATATGCGCAGGCTTTCATTTTACTTTTGTTTCAGACTAAACAATTCCAGCAGCATTTTCTGATATTTCTGACAGCTAGTAAATTAATGCAGAAATGTCGAGCTGAACTCGTTGAAATTGCTGATAGAGCGCGGCGGTAACTGGCTAAACCAGAGCTGGGCCGGTTTTTTAAAGTTCATTGGGAAGACTCCACACATGACCACGTTCGAGAATTTGTGCAGAGCTACTGCGATTTCGAATTGACTGAGGTGCTCCCACGGGTCTATTGTCCTATTGTATTCAAAGCCCATGGACCTTTAAGAGGCTGGCACGTCATCGCACATGACCGCCTCTATAAATGGCGTACCCCTCCGTGCCGGCGCCGCATTTGTGATTGCCATTTTCGGCTTAAACTCCCTGACCTCCTTTTGCAGATTTTGCATTTGTTCAACGAGGCCTGGGTTATTTCCGCTTAAACTCCCTGACCTCCGTGCCCGATGTTTCACTATCAGAAGTGGAAAAATTCTCCTCTCCCTCCTAGAGAGGAGTCCGTGCACTGAACGCGTGATGGTTTTGTCTCCAATGGCGGGACTTTCTGGGATGGGGATGCCATGGACGGGGGCATTGAGAACTCTGCGAACTTCCTGTCCACAACCACTTCCACGGCCTTTACAATGAGATCAAACAGCTGCCTGAGAAAGGTTTCATTTAGCAGTCCGCCGACGGCATGTGTAGATCCACTAGAGGGTGGTTGCGTGGTGCTTGGACCGGATACCGCTGATGGTCCTGCCCCTACTGGCCCCGTCACTGACGGCCCTGTCATTTTTGGCATGTCGAATGGTGTGGCAGAGCTTTACGTGCTGTTTTGCATGTAATTGTTGTGTTTTTCTTAGTTTTATAGTTAGGGTTTTGCATTGTTTTTAGTCGTATTATGTCTTTTTCGTTAGGTTTTCCTATTTGTAGTGTTTGAATTTGATATATGCGTTTCTCGATTACAAGCCATGGGTTTTGAATCTAATTCGTATGTTGTAGGAGGCACACGGCATTAAGGTCAACGCTTAAAGTTGTTGCGGTGCGAGTCGAGGCATTGAAGCTCAGGGAACCGTGCCGAAAAGAAGAAATTTGAGCCAAGTCGACTGCCCAGACGACTACTCGAGCGACTGCCCGGACTGAGGCAGTCGATCGACTGCCAGCCAGGAAATCGACTGACCATCAGAGAAGGCTGCAATCTAGCAAGGCAGTCGATCGACTGGCCTATAGTCGATCGACTGGGTGCGGATCAACTGCCAGCCAGGAAATCGACTGCGACCTTCAACAATCGACTGATCGACAGGGAGGTGCGATGCTCTCTGAACAGCAGTCGATCGACTGAGCTGTCGATCGACTGGACCTCAGTCGATCGACTGGAAATCCAGGAATCAGCGCGAATTTATGATTTTGCCCCTACTAATAGCTATATAAACCCCATTTTTAACCCCAGAAAAATATCAACTCTTTCCCCAACTCTTGCATGAGGCTTGGGAATTAATTTTCTCTCATTTTTTTCTCTATATCTACTTTCTCTCTCTTAGGGTTTGAGTTTAATTTTCAAGCAAATTCCTTGGGTTTGTAAGCTCAAGATGAATCCAAATACTCCTTTGGATTAGTACTCTCATTTGTAATTCAAGCTTGGGATTTCCCTTTTAATTTAAGTAAGTTTCCTTTTAATTTTCATGCTTTGTTCTTTATTTCCATGCATGTTCTTCAATTTATGCATTTTGCTTTAGCTACTTGATTCTATGATGAAACTTGTGATTTGGATATGAATTATGGATGAGTGACACATCTAGATTGTAGATCAAGCCTTGGATCATCATGACTTTGAGTTTTACTTATGCTTTATTGTGAATTTAATTTCCATGCATAGATTTAATTTGGATCCTAGATCTACTCTTCGTTTTTCGTTATTTTCCTCCAAGTTTTGAACTTTCACGTCAACTTTTATTGCTCGTCACTCTGGTGTTTTCAATTTATGTCAATTTGCATTATTTGAGTTTTCATGCATGGTTGTACTTCATGCTTGCATGGTAGTACTTAATGAAACATTGTGAGTTCTTGCTTGTTTCATTAATTGTTTGCATTTCAATTATGGGCATACGACTGAGGCATCCGACCGACTTGTTATTTCAATTTCTAGGATAGTTTAGTTAGTTTAATTGCTTACTTTTCATTTTCCTTAACTTTCCAAGCTTAAAACACTTTGATTCATCAATTGAAACGATTTCCAATCACACCGAGCCTAATGAACTTTCAAATCTTTTGAGCCACGAAAAACTACACTTCACGTGCCACCCAGCTCCGCCACCAAATTTTGCCGGAGTCCGTCTGAAGCCATGCGTTATCTCAGGTCTTAGCTTTGAATGTTTCCCACAGACGGCGCCAATTGTTTCGCCCAAAAAATAGGCTGGACTGGATTTGTGTCTGCTTCACAAAACACGTTAGAAAGGACCACCGGAGGTTTTCCGGTGGAAACTTCTCCAATGCTTAAGTCAGAAAGCATTTATCGGGAATAATATGAATTAGAAAAGTGGCACTTAGATAATCATACCTTTCTCTCTCTCTCTCTCTCTCTCTCTCTCTCTCTCTCTCTCTCTCTCTCTCTCTCTCTCTATCTCTAGGATAAGATATTTATAGTTTTCTACCCAGTGGGCCGTTCCTAGAATTCTGGAAATAGAAATACGTGAATCTAGGGCCGTTATATGACTCGACCTGACCTGGAAGCTTCCCACTGGAATGCAGGTCGGGTCTGTTCAGTGGGACCCTCTCCGGGATCTCGGAAATGGAAATCCATGAATCTAGAGCCGTTACAGGGCCTGGCCTTACCTGGAAGCTTCCCTTTGGGATGTAGGTCAGGTATGTATAGCGGGACTTTCTATTCTTAATCTGGACCCCTCTTGTTAAGATCGGACTAGTTTTCATCACATTGTGACTTGTAGCCCAATATGTTCAAGTCGGTCATTCCAGCTCATCCAACCAGTCATCGCCAAAGCTCAGGAGGCTCACTCACCAGTTCAGGTCATATCAAACTAGTCCACCCCTCCCCCCCCCCCCCCCCCCCCCCCCCGAATGGTTGGGTAAGAGCTGGACCTATGCTGTTTCTTAATCATGACGATTGAGAATCATGCACCTTCTCGGGTACCCCGTTCTGACACGCATTATATGTAGAGATCCCATGAGATCTTTTCCACATAAATTGCGTCTTTCTAGGAAAGAGCTACGATGTTCCATATTCCATCCTGGCAATAATAACCCTCAACGTGTTTCCTCGAGTACTACGCCCTGACACGTCTTAAATGCACAAATCCCGCTAAATCTTTACACGGAAGCAGAAGAAAAGAAACTGAGAGCTGGAAAGAAAGAGCAAGATCCTAAAATTTCATTTTCAAAGTATATCCCCTTTCATCTTCATTCTTCACTTATCTAATTTCAAAACCTTCTCATCTACGCATCCTCTCAGAATACCTACGTCTCCTCCTTTTCCTTCCAATCAAGGTTCAATTTCTCTAGAAAATCAGGTATTTTTCTTATTCTCCTGTATAATCTTTAAATTATGTCAGCTTCCTCTTCTCTCTCTCTCTCTCTCTCCGCGGGCGGAGGGTTCCCCTGAAAATTCCACCTCCACCGTAAATTTATCTTTCTTAGAGTCGCCTCTGGCAACTCTCCTAGAAGAACCACCCCTAGCTCTTCCATGTCCTCCCCGTGACAATATAACCTCCATTGTAAGCATTTAGACCCTTAGAGATATACGCTCTAAATTCCCTAGTTCCGACAACTTTATCTTTACAAGCCCCGCTCCCGGCGAGAGGGCTTCATCTTCTCCTCCTCGCCATCTAACTTTCTTCGTGGACCAATTTCACGCAGGCCTAAGTTTGCCGGTCCATCCTTTCATTATGGCGGTATCTCGGATGTACCAGATTCTGGTACACCAATTTGTGCCCAACGCCTTTAAGGTTATGGCCAGTTTTCACTTGGCAGCTCAATTTCCCGGGATTACCCCCACCGCTCAACTGTTCAACGCCCTATTCCAAGCCAAGAGCTCCATTGGCTTCTTTTACTTGTCCGCCCGACCTGATGTCTGCTTCCTGGTCGACATTCCTTCTTCCAACACTGGAGAAGAAGTTCTTTTTTGTTTAGTGCTCAGGAGATTGGGGCTTTTCCCCTATTTCCATCAGCATCTTACCCTCGTAAGCACATTTGTCCAAGGGCGACATGCCACCGCACCTGGACAAGAAAATTGCCGCCCTTAACCAAAACATTTTCCATTTATCCCAACTCCTCAAGCCTGACCTCCTAACCTTCTTTAATGCTCGACAAAAGAACGGGCCTTTGGCCTCTGACATCGGTATATTCCAAAGCTGACTAGTTTCTCCATCTTTTTTTATTTTGTGTGTTCTTACTTTTATTTCTGGTTAGTTCTCCCTGCATGTACTTCATCATTTTTCTTAGTCATGATGATGTAAGCACGACTAGCAAAAATGCAGAGAAGGCTGCCGCAGGGGGCCAAAAGAGTCCGTTGGGTGAAACCGCGAGGGCCTCCAACCCTTCCCCCATTGAAGTAGTCGCACCTCCGGTGCGACCTGATGTCCAGCCCAGGGCGATGGCTAGCGAGCCCCCTGCTGGTCTGACATAAACTGTGGGTTTGGAGGGAACCCCTGAGGAGGCGGAGGGAGGGGGGGGGGGGTTGTTCACTCCCAAATAGGCGGCTCATCCCACCACAGACCTGGCCTTCCTGGACCCTGAGGATGAGCCACAACTGAACCCACGCAAGCGCGTGCGAATCGGAGCTCGGCATTGGAGCAGAATCGCAAATACCTCATCATTCCCAACCAGTCCTTCTTTATTGGGGTCGGTCCTGAATTGCCCGAGGGATGTGGCAACCCAATTTGTGATGGGGTTAGCCCCTCCCGCTGATCCGCTGAGTCCGCTCATTTAAAGCGTCTTAATATTTTTCCTTATCTCCTAGGACCCTTCATTTATCATCTCCTTGCATCAGGCCTGTTGTGAGGAGGGTATCTCTGCTAGCCCGAGCCAGGGGGTCCTTGCTGCATGCTAACCTGGCGAAAGAAATATGAGACCCTATAAGAGCGAGAGAAAAGGCTGGGTCTCCAGGGGTAAAGGATAGCCATGCGGAAGCTCATGACGTAAAGGTTAAAACTGCACGCTGTTGAGGCAAGAGATGGAACTGATAAAGGCGGAGCTGGAGATAGCCCGGTTCTGATATGGGAGCTGCGCGGGGTAGAAATCCAAGGGGCCAAGGAATCAGAAGGGCTAACATCGTGCCTTGGTGCTTCTTCGCGAGCAAGAACTCAAGGATAAAAATCCAACGAGCTCGGATTGAGGGAGAGGTGGATGAAGAGAGCAGGGGTTGAACTGAGGGGCGTGCAGAAGGTAGGCCTTGAGTTTCTCAATTCTGAGGAAGGTCAGCGCTTGTTCCAGCTGACCAGGGAAATCACTCACCGGGCCTTCCTGGGCTCCATCGAGCTATACGACACCCCTGGTTCCCGAGAGGCCATGGTGTTTCTATTCATTTTGGTCTGGATGCTCAGGCCAAGTAGGCAGCCGAGAAACCCCTCCATCCCTTTAGATCTCTCCATCCCCTTAAAGACTCCTCCCGAGCCAACAAGCTTCTGCTATGTTGCCGAGGATGACCATCTTCATCCACTGGGTGCTGCCGAATTTGCTGATCATGCTCCGCCAGGCCATGTGTTCATATTCCTCAGCTTCCCTCTCCCCCCCCCCCCCCCCCCCCCCCGGTCAGTCGTTGACGCTAGCCTTAACAACAGTTTTGAACTGCCCGATATTTGCCAACCTGGGTGAGCTGCAAGGCCCTACTCAATTCGAGAAAGATTTTGGGGAAGTTTCCAGGGCTTCTGATCCTACCGAAGAAGAGCTGAACATCGCAGACTATGGGGTGTAGCTTGCGTTTTGTCTTTTTGTTTCTGTAACCTTGACACTTGCTTTTTTATTTTTTCTGCTATTTTATTTGTACATACTTAGGGTTTCCATAATTTCAGAAAACCCTAATGCCAGTCATGTTTATCTTCTATCTATAAAAAGCTCTTTTTCCTGCATATTTTCCTTTTCAATATGGCTTCCTCTTTCTCTTCCTTGCTCGAGGAAATCGATACTGTCAAAAGAAAAAAACATTTCTTTGTTTGCGGAAAATTTCAAACTTACCGATAAACTGTTAATCCTTAGAGAGAAAATCTTTCAGATATGCCGGTTTCTGGAAAGGAAGAGGCAGAAAAAACGCTACTACAAACGCGAGTGGGCCGAGCTTCGCCAACTCAACCATCAACTAGAGGAGGAAAAGGATGACCTGACTGAATCAATAAGCCGATTAACTATTATCGCCAATGAGGTTCATGCCATTTCCGAGCGAGCTGACAAATATCGCCAGTGCCTGCATGAAACAGAGCGCGAGCTATGGCGTGTTCGTCGAGTCTTGGCTTCTGACCGGAGGGATTCCTCTTCTCGCGGATGAATATCTGAGTTTATTTTCTACTCTTTGTTCCAGTTGTAATCAAACTCACTCGTTTCTATTTCTATAAGAGGGCGTATGCGTTTCTTTTTTATGCATTTCCAGAATATGTAATGGATGTTTTCTGGGAAAGAATTTGAAGTACTCATGATATTTGATTTGTCTATCCTTAGATAATTTTAGCCTTGCCTGATAATCAAACTGAGTCCATTAGGTCTACAAAATTGGGACGTCTGTCCTTAGCCAATCCAGGCTGAAACTGACAATCAAGTCAGGAAAATTAGGGCATCTGCCCTTAGCCAATCCTGGCTTAAACTGACAATCAGGTCAAGAAAATTAGGGCATCCGCCCTTAGCCAATCCTGGCTTCAACTGACAATCAGGTCAGGAAAATTATGGCATCTGCCCTTAGCCAATCCTAGCTTAAACTGACAATCACGTCAGGAAGATTAGGGCATCCGCCCTTAGCCAATTCTAGCTTAAACTGACAATCATGTCAGGAAAATTAGGGCATCTGCCCGCAGCCAATTCTGGCTTAAACTGACAATCAGGCCAGGAAGATTAGGGCATCCGCCCTTAGCCAATCCTGGCTTAAAATGATAATCACGCCAGGAAAATTAGAGCATCCGCCCTCAGCCAATCCTGGTTTAAACTGATAATCAGGTCAGGAAAACTAGGGCATCCGCCCTTAGCCAATCCTGGCTTCGGAGATATCAACTGGTTTGCAAATAAGAATGAACCTGAATTATCATTATATAAATAAGTTTTGCAAAATCACATTACACATAATACTTTCGTAAGTTCAATATATTCCATGCCCGGGGTATCTCGTCCCCATCTATTTGTTCTACCTTGTAAGTACCGCCGGCCAAAACCTTTGTGACTCGAAAAGGCCCTTGCCAGGTGGCATCCATCTTTCCCTTGGTTTTTCCCAGATCAGCCTTATGTAAGACCAGGTCTCCTACCTGGAAATATCTTTTACGAACTGTTTTGTTATATGTTCCCCGAATCCATCCCTATACATGCTCCATCCTAACCGCTGCCCGATCTCTTTTCTCTTCTATTAAGTCCAGCGCAACCTGTACTAGCGTGTTGTTATGGCTCTCATTGAAATTTTGTATTCGGTGGGTTTCAAGGATGATCTCTGTGGGGATAACGGCATCCATGCCATACGATAAGAACAGAGAATCAAACTTAGCTCCTCCACCCATTTACCTCCCGATTTTTCTAAACGTGTTTTGATTCCCTGGACGAGAATGCGGCTGGTCACTTCAACCTGACCGTTCACTTGCGGGTGGTAAACAAATGTGAAGTGTTGATCAATTTTCATTTTAGCACACCAAGCTCTGATTTTGGCTCCCATGAACTAGGTGCCATTATCCGAAACCATGACCCTTGGAATACCAAACCAACACACAATGTTTTTCCAAATGAAACCCATCACAACATCCTCAGTAATTTTTGCTAGAGCCTCGGCCTCTACCCATTTACTGAAGTAATCAATATCCACAATCAGAAATTTCTTCTGGGCAAGGGGCCGTCAGAAATGGTCCGACCAAGTCTATCCCCCATTTCACAAAGGGGCAGGGAGAGCTCATCGTCATGAGCTCTTCTGCTGGTCGGTGAGTCAAGGGGGACATCTTTTGGCATTTTCAAAACCGTTTAATAAAGTCCTCAGCCTCTTTCCGTAGTAGCGGTCAGAAATAGCCAGCTCGCATTATCTTATTAGTCAGGGCCCTTGCTCCCATATCGTTGACGCAACAGCCCTCGTGTATTTCTCTTAGAATGATACCCTCCTGCTGACCTATGAAGCATAAGAGAGGCTGTCCATAACCCCTTCTAAACAGCTCTCCCTTTATGATGCAAAACCTGGATGACCTGACTCGTAGCTTATTTGCCTCTCCTTTATTGCCCGACAGCTCTCTTTTTTCCAAGTACCTTTTGATAGGGTGGCGCCAATCCTGCTCCCCACCTTCCACTGCGTTAACTTCCTCCTTCCCATATTCCTGGTGAGCCATCAACAGGGTGATCACTCTCTCTTGACAATCCTCAGCTGAGCTGGCTGCTTTAGCTAAATAATCAGCCCGGCTATTTTATTCTCTAGGATTTGATGGACTACTAAAGTGTTCATGCTACTAGCCAGCTCTCGAAACTGAGCCAAATATCTTTGAAAATGCTCTTCTCGGGTTTCAAATTCTCCTCTTATTTGTTTACATATCATATGCGAGTCCACCCGCGCGCATACCTGATCTGCCCCCAAATTTCTTGCCATCTTGATTCCTCTCAACAGGGCCTCATATTCTACAGCATTATTGTGGAGAAGGTAATTCATGCGCACTTCATACTCTGTAGTGATCCCTTCCGGGTCTATCAATACTATCCCTACACCACAAACGAGGTTGCTAACAGAACCGTCTGTATAAATCGTCCATTCTTGTATCTCCTCAGGATGGCTGGTCATTTCTTGCATGAAGTCCACCAATGCCTGGGCCTTAATTGCTGTCCGCGCCTCGAAACTAATGTCAAACTCACTAAGCTCAATTATCCACTTCACTAGGTGACCTGAGGCCTCCGGCTTATCTATGATGGCTTTCAAAGGAAGGTTAGTCCGGACCACTATACTGTGTGAGAGGAAGTAAGGGTGGAGCTTGCGGTTTATCGCGACCAGAGCTAGCAGGCGCGCTCCACCTCTACGTATCGTAACTCTGCATTGTGCAAGATCTTGATCCAATAATATACTAGCTTTTATGTATTTCCTTCCTCCCTGATCAGTATTGTGCTAACAACTTATTTTCCTATAGATAAATACACGATCAAGGGCTCCCCTTGAACTGGTTTAGTAAGCAATGACATCCCAATCAGGTATTCCTTCAATTTCTGGAATTCATCCTGGCATTTCTCATCCCACTAAAATGGGGCTCTACTTCGTAAGGCCTGAAAAAATGGTAGACTCTTTTCGGCCGAGCGTGAGACAAACCTGCTCAGGGCTGCTATCCGCCCAGCTAAGCATTGTATTTCCTTAACATTTTTTGGGGGCTGCATATCCATGATAGCCTTGACCTTCTCCGGATTTGCTTCTATGCCTTTTTCCGTGACCATGTGTCCTAGGAACTTTCCATCTCTCACTCCAAACATGCACTTCTTGGGGATGAGCTTCATCCTATACCTCCTCAGGGTATCAAAGGTCTCCCTTAGGTCATCAACATGTGAGGCCGCTTTCACGCTTTTAACCAACATATCGTCTACATAGACTTCCATCTTTCGCCAGAGCTGATTTTTGAACATTTTGTCCACCAATCGCTGGTATGTGGTGCCCGCGTTCTTAATCCCAAACTGCATGACCATGTAGCAATAATTTCATTACGGAGTTATAAAACTAACACGCTTCTGGTCATCCTTGGCTAACCAAATCTGGTGATATCCCTGTGAAGCATCCATCATGCTCAGGAGCTCGCAAATCGAAGTAAAATCAACCAACTGGTCTATCCTTAGCAGTGGATAGTGATCTTTAGGGCAAGCCTTGTTAAGGTCATGGAAATCTATGCACATCCGCTAGTCCTCTTCCATTTTTGGTACTAGGACTGCGTTGGAGAGCCATTCTGGAAATTGTATTTCCTGGATATGCCCAGCCTTCAATAGTTTATCCACCTCTTCTTCAATGATGGCTTCCTTTTCGAGCCCAAAGTTACGCTTTCTTTGTTTTACTGGCTTTATTGTCGGGCTGATGTTGAGGTGGTGTTCGGCTACCGCTGGGTCTATCCTGACAAAGTTTTGGGGAGATCAGGCAAAAATATCTGTGCTACTTCACAGTAGGGCAACCAAATCTACTAAAACTTCAGGGTTGAGGGTCGTCCCGACATGAAGGACTTGACTATCGTCCCCTGGAACTACTTCTACGGTCATCAAATTCTCCTCTCTCTGAGTCAGCTCAGATCTGTCTTCTTTTGTTCGGGCCCTTTTGGCCTGTCTCTCCTCCTCATTTCGCAGAATACTTTCCACATATGTTTGGCGCGATGCGTACTGGTCTCCTCGGAGAGGAGTCTGGATTATGTGCTGAACACGTAATGGTTCTGTCTCCGGCGGCGGGACTTTCTGGGACGGGGGTGCCTTGGACGAAGGCGTTGAGAACTCTGTGAACTTCCTGTCCACAACCACTTCCACGGCCTTTCCAATGAGATCGGACAGCTGCCTAAGAAAGGTTTCATTCAGCGGTATGCTGTCGGCATGTGTAGATCCACCAGAGGGGGGGTTGCGTGGTGCTTGGACCGGCTACCGATGATGGTCCTGCCCCTACTGGCCCCGTCACTGACGGCCTGACATTTTTGGCATGCCGAACGGTGTGGCAGAGCTTGGAGTGCCACCCAGCTCCACCACCAAATTTCGCTGGAGTCCGTCTGAAGCCTTGCGTTATCTCACGTCTTAGCTTTGAATGTTTCCCACAGACGGCGCCAATTGTTTCGTCCAAAACCTATTTTTGCACTTGTGCCTTGGTATAAACCTCTCATCATAATTGTAACACAAACCCTTTTCCCTTCCAACTGTCATTTCCCCAGTGGTTAAGAGTTTGGTTGGGGGGTTTTGTGTGTAACTTTGGCTTGACGTTTGGGCACTAAATGATTTGTTATCTCTATTTTTGTGTGGTGTGGGGTTGGTAGTGTATTTGTTAGGACCTTTCAGTTTCTTGGTAAAGGCTTTTAGGGTGATTAGATGATCTCTGCCCAGATCTATTGCTTGCTATAGGGTATTGGGTTCAAACATGGTAATGAATGCTTGTAATTCCTCTGATAATACACTAACAAAGCTAGCAACAAAATACTCCTCAGAACACCCTTGGTTAAGGATCAGCATACAACCTTTTAATTCTTCAAACCTTTCAACATATTTTGTATAAGATCCAATATGCTTAAGTTTGTTGAATTCAACAATGATATTAGCCTCCTTCAATTGCTCAAATATGGCTGATATGATTTTTAAAAATCGGACCTAAGAGATGCCACTATTGCTATTGTTAAATTTTGATACCACTGGGCTGTCCTGCCCTCAAAATGCATAGTAGCCAGGGTAACTTTTTTACTGTCTGGTATAAATGGCATCAACTTAAAATACCCATTGTATTTTAGTATCCATGATCTGTGTTGTGTCCCATCAAAATGAGGAAATTCGATTTTTGGTAGGGGAGTAGCCATGTGAGTACCTGGATGTTCTATTTGCGGTCTATTTCTGCGTGTTGTTAATGACCTGAAACCCATATCACTTGCAGATGTGGAGAATGGCTTTCCCAGGATGGATTCCCCTTCATTATGGACCTTTCCTTTGTCTGAGTTGAGGAGCTACATCTGGATGGTTGCTAAGGTAACTGTGAGGTGTTCCAGGTTGCTATTCAAATTCTGTGTCTGTTCTTTAATATCTGATCGTATGTGTGAGATTTGTTCTTGTGTTTCTGAGTTGTTGTCTGTTATTTGTTCTTGCAGCTTCAGCTCGGATGCTTCTCTTTTTTTGGGATTCAGCCTGTAAGATCTGATCCAAGCTCTTTCGGGCTTCGTGCAAATCCTTGAAAAGTGTTATCTCAGCCATTTTTCGAGGATTGGCTGCTCTGTATACCAATTGTTATGATATACTTGTTTCAATATTTTTCTTGTAATTAATTTTACTATAATTTTTAGAAATAGGAAACTTGGAGAGGAAGTAGAAGAAGGAGAGAAAAGAGAGAGAAATAGAGAAGGAATTTGATGATGATTGTAACTGATTGAACATTTCACGTGTTCACCATCCATAAATAACCGAAACACCCTAATTCTAGAAATACCCACACTTGAGCTCTATACTTAATAAAAATAATTAATTCACCCAACCCAGACCCTGCCTTTGCAATAACTCGGCCCAACACTCAGATCAGCCCGCTTGCCCGGTTCCTTCCTCCTCCTTTTCAAACTTGTACCCGTACCCAGCTTGTACATTTTCCAAGACCCCATTTTTATCTTCTTACTCCTTCGATTTAGGGTTCGCCTTAGCTCCAATCCCACCTTCTGCTATTGTTAAATCCATGTCCATGACATCATCTTCATTTACCGCCGGCGCCGGGGCTGGCGGCCAAGGTACGAGTTCTAATTTATTTCAATATTCCGAAAGTTGTCATAGAAAATTTCTTGTAAGATTTGTTTCCGCTATGTGTCTTCCTTTTAATCATGCGCATAGTAGTCACTATGAAGACTTTACTAGAGGTGCATTTAATCCATTTAGCACTAAGATTTCATGAAATAAAGTTACTCACGATATTGAAAAAATGGTCAGTGAGTATAAGTTGAATTTGGTTTCAATATTTGATAGTTTTTCTCATAGTGTCTCCATATGTTTGGATATTTGGACATATTTCCATCATAATAATAATTATATGGGAATTACATGCCATTAGGTTCATAATTTTTGAACTTTGCAAAAATGTTTAATTGCATAAAGAGAGTTTAACAGTTCGCATACCGCGGTGAATATTTTGAACAAAACTTCCATTATTTTATTTGATTATCATTTAGGTAACAAGTTTTTTTAAATTATATTTGATAATGCCGCCGCTAATACGGTTAGTTTAGAAAGTCTAAAAAATTTTCGTCAACCTTCTTTTCATGTTATTGCATTAATTATATTTTGAATTTATGTATTGAAGATGATTTAACTACTTTTAAATATAAAATTGCTCCGATTAGGAGTGCGGTATTTTGTATTACAAAACATGATTCAGTTGCAAAAAAATGGCGAAAATATTAAAGAGAACATTACAAATTACACGGGATAGCATTACAAGTGGATAATATCTTTACGGGTTAATTATTTACAAAAAGACACACCTAACATGTTTTAACTATTGAAATTTAGTCCATCTACTAATTTCTTTTCAAATCGATCTCTCCGGCAGTCGTCGTGACCCACGTCATACTCCACATATGAAACAACATTTTTCTTAAAATTTATAAAAATCCGACGTTGCACTCCGACAACAAAATATTAACAAAGTCTTGCCGAAGGTTCAATCAGCTAAAAAAAATAATGGTTTGCATCCAAAAAGAAATTCAATTGATGTGCCAAATCGTTGGAACTCGACTTATAAATTGACTAATGATTCTTTTGAATATAGAGAAGTATTGGTGTGAATTTTTTGCTAATCAAGATGTCGATTTCATTTTATTTTCCAATGCGTGGGATAACTGTTATAATATGATGTCCATTTTCAAAAATTTTAACGACGCCATCGTGACTTTATTCGATATTTATTATCCTACCTCCACACTACTTCTTGATCAATGTATTCAAATTGTACTTATTAGTAATTCATTACTCGATTCACCTGAATTGGATGAATGTATTTCTAGTATGTTGAGTAAATGGGCCATATATTTTCTCTACATTCCTGATATTTTCTTGATTGCAAGAATTTTAGACCCAGATTATCTGCTCGAATGTTTAAAATATTTACTTAAAGCTTATTATGAAGCGTTAGAACCTTTTTTACAAAATTCAGATATTGTGATTCCTAACCCCTTAACTTGTGCTCACCAAGCAAAACAATTTTTACTTCATCTTTTTCATGAATACAATCAATCTTCTAGTGATGTTAATGTGTCCCCTTCCCCTTCCCCCACTACTTCTAATGTAAGACCATTGTTCAATGACCCTTGACAAGATTTAGCCCCATATACGAGGTTGATTGAGGATACTAAGCAAAAATGGCAAAGGCTAGTGCTAGTCGTACAATGGAATTAGAAAGTTATTTATGGGTGTTTGAATCGGGAAGTATTCCGAAAAGCCCAATGGTACTAAAGATCTTGTGCAGTTTTGGTCTAAAGTGGCACTATTTTTTTTACACTCTCTAGGATTGTCAAAGAGGTTCTCATTCTTCCTTATGTGGCCTAAATAGTCAGACCTGGATTGGGGTAGACCTGAGCTGAGATAATTAAGGAAAATCCAGGAGGCTTGATCAGACCAGCCCTTGGAAAGGCCTGACTTGGTCTCCTCGGAAAAAGGTCAAAGATATCGGAGGAGGGATCCTCACAGATCAAGAATTGCCCTGACCTGATATGGATTCTCTACGAAATAATCCTAAAACAACAGGATCAAGGCAAGTCTAATACCCTGACCTATGAGATAACCTAGAGAGAGCAGGATCAAGACAGGTTTGGTATCCTGACCTCCTAAAAGGGGACAGGTGGGACCCCTTGTCGGAATTTAGTTATGTAACAGCCCTTGATTTGCGGCCAGTGTTTTCGAGATTCTGGATGGGGTCCCCGCTAAGGAAAACTATAAATACCCCAGCCTCAAAGCTGAGAGAGGTATGTCTTTCTTGTGCATTACTTTCCTTGCTCACCGAAATACTCCATACGCTTATCTGACTTAAGCATCAGAGAGGTTTCCACCGGAAAACCTCCGGTGGTCCTTTTCTGTTGTGTTTCTTTGGTACAGGTCAGGTTCACGCAGGGCAAAAGTTTGGTTTCAGGCATAGTCCAATTTTTTGGGTGAAACAATTGGCGTCGTCTGTGGGAATATCAAAGCTAAGACGTGAGATAACAAATGACTTCAGACGGGCTACAGCAAAATCTGGTGGGGGAGCTGGGTGGTACTCCTAGTTCCGCCGCACCATGGGGCATGCCACAGTCTACAGGGCCATCATCGACGAGGCCAGAGGGGGCAGCACCATCAGCAGTAGGCAGACCGAGCACCACGCAACCCCCCTCTGGTGGATCCGCACCTGTTGATGGGGGATCGCTGAATGAAACTTTCCTCAGGCAGCTGCCTGAGCTCATCGGAAAAGCCGTGGAAGTAGCTGTGGAGAATAAGTTTGTAGAGTTCTCGACGCCGCCATCTAAAACACTTCCATCCTAGACAGTCCCACCGCCGGAGAAAGAGCCACTACGCGCCCAGCGGACGGTTCGGACTCCTCTTCAGGACGAGGAAGATAATTTTTCTGCTTCTACAAGCGAAACTTTGGGCCAAACAAACCCGGACCTTACTGATCAAATGCAAAATCTACAGAAAGAGGTCGGGCAGTTTAAGAGAAAAATGGCAGGCACAAGGACGGTGACGACATGGAGAGGCACACCATTCACTAAGGAGGTCATGCGTGATGATGTACCAGACTCTTATAGATCCCTCGGCTTTGAGTACAACGGGACAACAAACCTATGAGATCACCTAAGCTGGTTTGAAATCGCAGCTGTGGTGCATAAATTCTCAGATGAGGTTATGTGTCGGGTCTTCCCAATGACCTTCACAATATCGGGACAGCTCTGGTTTAGTCATCTGCCCCCGCGCTCTATAAGTAACTTTGATGAATTCAGCTTGGCATTCCTGCACCAATTTACCAGCTGCAGGAAGTACCAGAAAATGCCGCTGGAGCTGTTCAGCCTGAAACAAAAGGAGAATGAAAATTTACGCGCATACATCAAATGATTCACAGATGCAAAATTAGAGGTGCCATCAGCATTCGAGGAGCTCTTGGTTAACGCGTTGCCGCAAGACCTCAGCAAGGGAGAATTTTTTCAGTCGTTGGTAGTGAAGCCAGCACTGAAATTCGGCAAGCTCCTGGAATGAGAAGAAAAGTATATCCATCTGGAGGAGGCCTTAAAAATCAAGGAAGAGGGAGAAATGAAAAGAGACAGATACGACAGAGAAGAAAGGGTGCCGATGAAGAGGTCCAGGCCAGATCTGGTAGGTGGACGACCTCGTTTCGACAAATACACGCCCCTGGCGACACCTTAGGGGAGATCTTTCAAGTGATAGAGAGGCACCCCGATCATAAGTAGCCCGAAACTTACGCACAGAAGCCACGGAAAGAAAGGTCTGACCGATTCTGTTGGTACCACAATGAGTACGGCCATGACACAGACCAGAGTACTCATTTGAAAGATGAGTTGGAGAGAATGGTGCAGGATGGGCACCTCAAAGAGCTCGTGCGGATGCAAAGGGAAGAGCCCTAGTCTGACTCCTATACGAAAGGTTAGCCTCAGGAAAATAGGCGTAGTTTAGACAATCGCAGTGCCGGGTGAGGAAATGATCAGGCGTAGGATGTATAGGGAGAGATCCTCATGATCACAGGGGGCGAATGGGATGAACATTCCAGACGAACCCAAAATAGCTATGTGCGTGCTGCAAAAGACCTAACCAGAAAGGGAAAAGAAATTGGGCAGGTGGCCCCAAGTCCGAATGTTTGTTTTGGTTCTAAAGACGAATACGGGATCCTAGCTCCCCATATGAATGCCCTAGTCATCATGGCTACCATAGCTAATTACAATGTCCAGCGAATTTTCGTGGACACCGGACGTTCGGCGGACATCATGTTTTATGATTGTTCAGGAAAATGAACTTGGACGTGGAGTTATAAGAGACCACGACCTCGCTGGTGGGATTTTCAGGAGGAGCGTTAAAACCACTAGGCACAGTGAACCTCTTAGTTACTCTAGGCGAAGAGCCGTTCAAGCAGACCAGGACTGTCCGGTTCTTGATAGTAGATGAGGTCTCCTCTTACAATGTTATGATGGGAAGACCGTCCCTGAGCAAATTTCAGGCAGTAATTTTGGTCTACCACATGAAATTAAAATTCCCAGCTTAGGATGGAGTGGGCGAGGTCCGAGGAGACCAATATGCATCTCGCCAGACATACGTGGAAAGTATTCAGCGGAACGAGGAAGAGAGACAGGCCAAGAGGGCCAGGACTGAGGAAGACAGACCAGAACTAACCCGGAGATAGGAGAATTTGATGATGGTGGAGGTAGTGCCGGGAGATAATAGTCGAGTCCTTCGGGTCGGAACGACCCTCAGCCCTGAAGTGATGGTATATTTGGTAGCTTCACTGTGGAGTAGCACATACATATTTGCCTGGTCTCCCCAGGACCTGGTCGGGATAGACCCATAAGTGACTGAACACCATCTCAACATCAGCTTAGCAATAAAGCCGGTAAAACAAAGAAAATGTAATTTTAGCCCAGAGAAGGAAGCTATTATCGAAGCAGAGGTGGATAAACTTTTAAAGGCTGGGCATTTCAAGGAAATACAATTTCCAGAGTGGCTCTCCAATGCGGTCCTGGTACCAAAGACAAAGGAGGATTGGCGGATGTGCATAGATTTTTGTGACCTCAACAAGGCTTGCCCTAAGGACCACTATCCGTTGCCAAGGATAGACCAACTGGTCGATTCTATTTCGGGTTGTGATATCCTAAGTATGATGGATGCTTCGCAGGAATATCACCAGATTCGGTTAGCCAAGGATGACCAGAAACATGTTAGTTTTATAACTGCGAAAGGAACTTATTGCTATGTGGTCATGCCGTTCGGGCTTAAGAATGCGGGCGCCACATACCAGCGGTTGGTGGACAAAATGTTTAAAAATCAGCTTGGGCAAAACATGGAAGTCTATGTAGACGACATGTTGGTAAAGAGTGTTAAATTAACCTCACATGTAGATGACTTGAGGGAGACCTTTGATACACTGAGGAAGTACAGGATGAAGCTCAACCCCAAGAAGTGCATGTTTGGGGTAAGAGCTGGAAAGTTCCTGAGCTACATGGTCACAGAAAAGGGTATCGAGGCTAACCCTGAAAAGGTAAGTACTATAATGGAAATGCAGGCCCCGAGGAATGTCAAGGAAATGTAGTGCTTGGCGGGTTGAATTAATGCCCTGAGCAGATTTGTCTCCCGCTCAGCTGAGAAAAGCCTACCATTCTTCCAGGCCTTGCGGAAAAAGGCTCGATTTCAGTGGAGTGATGAATGTGAGGAAGCGTTACAGATGTTGAAGGAGCACCTGGCTAGCATGTCGCTACTCACCAAGCCAATCCAGGGTGAACCTCTAATTCTATATCTGTCAGTAGGGCAGTAGGCTATCAGCTCTGGCTTGCTTAGAGAAGAAGGCAAAATACATAAGCCGGTGTACTATTGGAGTAAAGTATCGCACAATGCTGAGGTTCGATATATGGAGGTGGAACGAGCAATGCTAGATCTGGTTGGCACAGCGCACAAGTTGCGACCCTACATTCTCTCACATAACATAATAGTACGAACTAAATCTACCTTTGAAGGCCATCATGGACAAGCCCGAGGCCTCAAGATGCCTGGTGAAGCGGATAATCGAGCTTAGCGAGTTTGATATTAGTTTTGAGGCACGGACAGTGATAAAGGCTCAGGCGTTAGTGGATTTCATGCAGGAAATGACTATCCCTTCCGAAGAGACAAAGGAATGGACGATCTACACCGATGGTTCTGTTAGCAACCTTGGCTGCGGTGTAGGGATAGTGCTGATAGACCCGGAGGGGGTCACTACGGAGTACGATGTACGCATAAATTATCCCCTCTCCAATAATGCTGCGGAGTATGAGGCCTTATTGAGAGGGATACGGATGGCAAGGGACCTGGGCATAGATCGGGTATGTGTCAAGACGGACTCGCAGCTGATACATAAACAAATAAATGGGGAATTTGAAGCCAGAGAAGAGCATCTGCAAAAATATTTAACCCAATTTTGTGAGTTGGTAAGTGGTGTGAGCTCATGGATAGTCCATCAAATTCCCAGGGAAGAAAATGGGCGAGCTGATTACCTGGCCAAATTAGCCAGTTCAGCGACAGACTGCCAGGAAAAAATAATCACCCTGTTGATGGCATACCAGGAATTTGGGGAAGAGCAAGTATGTTTCGTGGCTGAAAGAGAGGATTGGCGTTGCCCTATCAAGGCATACCTGGAAAGAGGAGAACTGCCAGAAAACAAGAAGGAAGTAGTGAGGGTGAGAACCAGGTCTGCCCTGTTTTGTTTGATTAAGGAGGCATTATTTCGACAAGGATTTGGATGACCCCTATTACGGTGTCTAAGCTTAGAAGAGGGCCCTCATGTCCTCAAAGAAATTCATGAGGGCTATTGCGGCAATCATATGGGATCGAGGACCTTGGCAAGTAAGGTAATGCGAGCTGGCTATTTCTGGCCATCGCTGCGAAAAGAGGCGGAGGACTTTGTTAAGCGATGCAAAAAGTGCGAAAAGATGTCTCCCTTGACTCACCAGCCGGCAGAGGAGCTCATGATAATGAGCTCTCCCTATCCCTTTGTGAAATTGGGGATAGACATGGTTGGACCGTTTCCAATGGCTCCAGCGCAGAAGAAATTCTTGATTGTGGCCATTGACTACTTTAGCAAATGGATCGAGGCCGAGGCTCTAGCAAAAATCACGGAAGATGCAGTGATGGGTTTCATCTGGAAAAATATTGTATGTCGGTTTGGCATTCCAAGAGTCATGGTCTCGGACAATGGTACCCAATTCATGGGAGCCTAAATTAATGCCTGATGCGCTAAAATGAAAATTCAGCAACACTTTACATCTGTTTACCACCCGCAAGCAAATGGGAAAGTTGAAGTGACCAACCGCATCCTTGTTCAGGGAATCAGATCACGCTTAGAAAGATCAGGGGGTAAATGGGTGGATGAGCTAAGTTCAATACTCTGGGCCTACCGTACTAATCCCAAAGAAAGCACGGGTAAAACCCCCTTCAGCTTGGTTTACGGTATGGACATCGTTATTCCTACAGAGATCAGCCTTGAAACCCACCGAATACATAACTTCGATAAAAATCAAAATGAAGCACTAGTGCAGGACGCGTTAGACTCAATTGAAGGGAAAAGAGATCGGGCAGCAGGCAGAATGGATCATGTAAGAGGACGAGTTTGGGCGGCTTATAATAAGACAGTCCGGAGGAGATATTTCCAGGTGGGAGACCTGGTCTTGCTTAAGGCTGATCTGGGAAAAGCCAAGGGGAAGCTGGATGCCACTTGGCAAGGGCCAGTTCGAGTCACAAAAGTTCTGGCTGGTGGTGCTTACTGGCTGAAGGATATGGATGGGACAGAGATACCCCAAGCATGGAATATTTTGAATTTACATAAATTGTATGTGTAATTTTGTAAAACTTATTTATATAATGGTGATGCAGGTTCGTTCTTATTCACAAACTAATTAATCTCTTTAAGCCAGGATTGGCTAAGGGTGCATGCCCCATTTGCCTGACCTGATTGTCAATTTATGTTAGGATTTACTAAGGGCGGATGCCCCATTTGCCTGAACTGATTGTCAGTTTAAGTCAGGATTGGCTAAGGGCGGATGCCCCATTTGCCCGACCTGATTGTCAGTTTAAGCCAGGATTGGCTAAGGGCGGATGCCCCATTTGCCTAACCTGATTGTCAGTTTAAGTCAGGATTAGATAAGGGCGGATGTCCCATTTGCCTGACCTGATTGTCAGTTTAAGCCAGGATGGTCAATCTCCTTGACCTGATGGTAAGTGTAAATCCAAGGTTGGCTATGGATGGAAACCCTAATTTGCTTGGTTTGATTGAACAAATATGACAAGAAATTAAGATCGGCCAAAAACGTCGATGAAAACATTCTTGCATTCATCACAAGTTTCTGGTAATACAGTAATGAGAAAAATACATACGCCTTATACAGGAAAATTGGCGAGTTTGATTACAAGTGCAAAAAATAAAGCAGAAGAACAAAAAACTCGAAAAAGGCTCAGAAACATTCATCCACGAGAGGCAGATGTCCTCCGATCAGAAGCCAGAACTCGGCGGACGTGCCACAGCTCACGCTCGGTCTCGTGGTAGCGTTGGCGATACTTGTCGGCAAACTCAGAGATGTCATGAGCCTCGCCGGCGGCAACCATCAAACGGTTTACTGATTCTGTCAAATCAGCCTTCCTCCTGCAGCTGACGGTTCAGATGACGAAGCTTGACCCACTCTCGTTTGTAATGGCGCTTATTCTGCCTTTTCCTCTCTAGGAGCCGGCACACGTAGTTGATTTTCTCCCGGAGAGCGGACAATTTGTCAGAGAGTTTGAAAATTTCGACAAACAGAGAAAGATTTTTTCATTTCACAGTGTCAAGTTATTCAAGCAGGGAAGGAGAAGCCATTGTGGAAATTGAAAAATAATAAATCATAAGTGCACGTATATAAAGAAAAAAGAGGCACGTACCAAGGAATAAAAGTATTAGGGTTTTCGGAAAACCGGGAAACCCTAGAATCCCAAGAGTCATTACAAGACAAAAGCATTTATTATCATTTAAAGATTGTTCAGCGTATAAATCTAAAAGAAAATAAAAGCAGACCAGCCACACAGGCAAACAACAGGTCTGATCAAAGAGAACAAAAGGAGCCACCCTAGATTCCAGCATCCAGCTCTTCGGCAAGCTGCTCCACCGCCTCCTCTGCTAGGGCACCCGGTGAAGCTCCACCTGGCAGCTTACCCAGACCTGTGAAGGTAGAGGAAGGAGAAGAAGCAGGAAGAGCTAAGGCGAGAGCCTGGTCTGGTTGAGGCTGCTCTGGTGCAGGAGAATGGAAAATGGCAAGGACGTGCTCAGCAAACTCAGCTGCCCCGCTGGTATGCAGGCAATCTCGCTCCTGAGCAAAAGTGAAAGAGGTGGGCTCGGGGGGAGTCTCCAGGGGCAGCTCTCGATCAAATGGAGCCCCGGGATGGCCTGAGGCCCACATGGTCTGCTCATCCAGGGCAAAGTAATAGTAACCCATTGCCTCAAAAACAAGCAATGACTAGAGCTCCTTGGCCCCAGGAAAGATTTCTGGGCCTCCTCCCTAGCGAGCTGGACTAATTTCAAACCCTTTTCAGAGTTTAAGAATCCAGTCTCCCATCCTTCTCTGGCTTTCGCCAGGGCTTCATCAGCTAGGCTCCTCGCCTCGGCCAGAGCCTCGTCCCGTGATTCGGAACGGGCCATCTCCACCACCTTGGCTTCGGCCTTCTTCACCTTGGCCAGCTCATCCCTTAGCTTTTTCAGCTCAACCCCTCGCTCCTTAGCCAGAGCCCAAAAACACTGCTCTTTCTCGCGCAACTCCTTGTTCTCCTTGATCGTGTCAAACTGTATCATAGATCTTGTGGCCCAAGTGGCCAGTACAGCCCTCTTGGCCTCAGTCTAATTATAAAAGGAGGGATTATTACACAAATAGAAGATAGAAAAGAGAGAAGGAAGAATTTACTCGAGCCTCATCTTGACACCACGACTCCAGAAGCTCGCGGTCACTCATCTTCTCCAGAATCTGCAAGTCTGCAGATGAACATTGCCCATGCACATGCCAAAGCACCACATCTCCTGAGCAATTCAGAACTGAAGTATTAGCGGAAGGGTTGGTGCTGCGGGTGATTGGCACCGTGACTAAGGGGGCGCGCCTGCCCTGAGCTGTCCTGGGCTTCTTGGCCAAGGGGGTATCATCCTCCTCGGATTCAGAAGTAGGGCTCACTGCCAATGTAGGGCGAGGAGGCAACCGAGAAGGACTGAATCTCGGCGCTCGAGGAGGATTGGAGCTCTGGACTTGGGGAGAGGAGGAGGAACCCACTTCCTGAGTCCCTAGTTTTGGAGCAGCCTCCGCTCCTTGTTTGCGAGCTGCAATCATTTGGCCCATAATCCTTGCTGGAAAAAGAAAAGGAGAAAATGATAAGAAACTGATGAAAAATAGAGTATCAAGGACAGACCAGGATAAAAGAGATTTTACCAATCTCCTGGGTCAAAGGGCCTGTTTCTAGCCGCTCATTCAAAAAGTCCAAAACAAAGGGAAGGAGGAGTTGATTTACATGAAGAGGATTGTCATTAAGGGTGGAAATGATTTTTTGCAGGCGAGGAGACTTGTCTGCTGCGGACAGGTGACGATAAGAAGGAAGCTTCTCGATGGGCTTGGGGTTAAAACCCCGGTCCCCATCACAGTAAACAAAAAAGAATTTCTTCCTCCAGGCTTTGTTGGAGGAAGCCCGTACAAGAAATGAATTTTGGGTCTGGCGCTGAGGTAGAAGCAGCCAGGGTAGGAGCTCTTAGCTTGATAGAGCTGGTAGAAGATATGAGATATAGGGTCCAGACCAGCATACCACATAGCCAGGTTATAACCTACTATAATTCTAAAGGAGTTGGGGGTAAACTGGAAAATAGGGATTTTGTACATGGCGGAGATTTCCAGCATCAAAGGGTTTAGTGGAAGACGCAAACCCACCTAGAATTGATCGGCGTAAAAATTCAGGCGGCCTTCCGGCGCTTGGCACGCCAGAATACCCATCGGAGGGCTGTATGGGTCAAATTATTCGGTGAATTTATATTTATGGCAAATATCTTCAATGGATATGTCACTGAGAATGGTAAAGATTTTAGAGTGATCTGGGACAGGCAGAGGATGTTATAGTGACGAGGATGAGGAAGTGGCAGTCACCGCCGCCGGAGGGGAAGACGCAGAATATGAAGAGGCTAACGCCGCCACTTCCGGAGGGGAAGACGGCGAGGATGAGGAAACTAATGTCGCCGGAGAAGAAGAATAACAGGAGGAGCATCGGGAGGAGATGATGACTCTGACATTATTAAAAAAGTAATAAGAAATCAGAAAAGTACCTTGTATTTAAAGGTGTTCGGAAAAGCTGAGACGCCTGAATTCTATGGGTTACTGGAGAGAAAAATGGAGCTCGAGAGTATTTTGAAAAAAGTGAAAACACGAAAAGTGAAGAAGAGAGAGAACACGGCGGGAATAAAAGTAAGGAGATAATTTCAAAAAACAGAAATCGAGGAAATAACGGGATTCGATTGGATCCCCGCATTTAATGCCGGACAGATGAACAGTGCCCTAGGCGATGAGCTTGAACGCCAACCGTTGTGGGGTAGGTCACACGTCGCTGGCTTGTCAGTAGTACAGTACTTGAAAAGATGTGCAGATATGGTAACCGTTTCAGGATATGGACTGGCACTACTAATGCCAATAATTAGGACAGGTTTCCAGGCGGATTTTTAGGGATTTATGCAGGTACGAGAAAGAGGACAGGCATGTGGGGCCTCATTTATTCCCCAAAGGCCCTGAAATTCTACAGCTCTACCCCAACCATTTCGAGGGGAGGAGTTGATGTGGCCTAAATAGTCAGATCTGGGTTGGGGGTAGACCTGAGCTGAAATAATTAAGGAAAATCCAAGAGGCTTGATCACACCAGTGATCCGAGCTTTTGTGTACCTACTTATAAAGATTTGTCAAAAATTCAAAAGCTCGCCCGCAAGAGCACGGGATCGCGTGCAGGTTGGTAAGTTGAACCGAATCGTCTCTGAAGGAAAACTAGGCTCGAAAGTTCCTTTTGTATTTGTTTGTTCACGAATACGAAATAAAATAAAAATCCAAATCTAAACACATAAAAACAATAATATTAATTTAAACGAAGAAAAATAAAAATTAAAGGTTTTGAAAATAATTAAGAAACTTGGGTTCTAGAGTTTCGAATCGTTTCCACGATCTCTTGGAATAAATCCTAATTGATGGTTCACGATGATTCTACACTCTAGACCCGATTAGATCTAACCAAGCAATCTCATCATATCATCATCAATAATTCCAACATCATCATCAACAATCTCAAGCATGAATTGAAAGAATAGGATTAATTAAACTAAATTAAGCGAAGGAATTAAAAGACTTACTAATTAAACGAGAAGAAAGTTGCAGTGTTCCGGAAGCAAGTCTTGAATCTAATCTATCTTATCTATCTAAAAACTAATCTAACTATCTAAACTATGAATTTAAAACTAAAAAATTATGAAAAGTAACTAAAACGGCACTCGTTGGGGTTGTCAGCCCCTAAGAGACCCTAAAACCCTAGGAATATAATAAAATATGAAGTGGTGTTAAGTGGTGTGCTGAGAATTCGAAATACGTAGGGTATTTATAGTTATTCCAAGTCTTGGGCAACAAGAAACCCTAAAAATGCGTCAAAAATGCGTTTTAGCGTCGAGGCGGGATACTAGAACGGTTCCATAATAATAACCATTCTAGAAAACTGGCAGCGCTCGGCAGTGTCGGAGCAGGGTCGAGCGACGTGGGCAGGGGCTTCGACAGGCTTCGGCGACTCAGGATACTAGAACGGTTCTGTAATCTGACCGTTCTAGAAAATCTGGCAGCTTCCAAAAGTTGCCAATTTTTGCCGGAAAGCTCATTTTCATTTCCTTGAACATAAATTCTTCTAATTAAGCTCTGAAATCTTCCGATTACTTAGGTGTATTGGAAAAACAATAAATAAATACCTATTTATATCGATTTTTATTAAAACGCGGTAAAATAAGCTGCAAATACAAAAATATGAAAATGTGCTCAATTTATCCAACTTATACCAAAAACGAACTAAAATACTAACTAAAATCACCACAATTACATGTTAATCAACTATCGCACGCTTTATTTATTTGTTTTTCCTCGAACAGACGTTAGATTCAAAGTATAACAAGAAAGAAAATCAATTCAAGCAATGAGCCGTGTTATGCTACATAAATAATTTTGAAAGTATATATACAAGTCATGCAACGTCAAACACTCCACCCTTATTACATTGTCGCTCCAAAAACAAAATCATGCATCCTTTCAAAGGGGTAATATATAGGGTGTTCGCTCAAAGCACTCAAGCAGTGCTGCATGGGACATGTATACACTCAAATCATACAATTACAAGCACAATAAATAAAAACCGAAAATCAATCTCTTTTCAATCGCAAATTAACTGTGTTATCAAAACTAAGAATTGGAAAAAGACTTTACGGGTTGTAATGTAAGGCTCTTTGGACATGTATGAAAAATTTAAGTCGTGTGGCTAAATCACTCAACCTAATCTAATCACGAAGCAATTCGCTTCACCTCGTTCAAAAATAAAAAACCTCACTAAACAATCATAACGTAGCCTTTAAACATAGGCTATTTCTCAACTCGTAACTCTAAAACCGACTTGTAGCTTGAACCACTTAATTAAAATTGAAGCTCAAGATTTGCTTCTTCTTTCAAACACAACTCTTGCCTTAAACATTAGGCTTCATAATAAAATAATCAATAAACTCAAGCCCTTATTTGCGCATAGGCAATTAATCAACACTATCCACCAACCTTTCTTTTTTTATTTATTTATTCCCCTTATTATAATTTTTTATGGGGTATTTTTTTCTCTTATTTTTCTTTTTTTTTCGGATGGTGGCCCTTAATTACAAAAATATAAAAATCATAAATTCCTAATAAAATCTCCAAGACACTAATAACCAATAAAAATACGAACTCCTACCCCACGCTTTTAATAGGTTTGTATGGGCCTGACTCAAAAATTAAAATCACTCAGGGCTATTGGCATGGATAATTTGGCTATGATTAGCTCATTTGGAATTTATAGTGGCTAAAAATAAATATATGGATATGGTCGGAAATAGGGTTTTTTCTGTGCCTTAACCTCGTTTCCTAAGTCAACTACACACAACGGTTTCAAAGATCTCAAAACAGAAACTTTTTCAAGCACATGCAAAGATGATAATTCACTCAAGCTACTCACAGGCTTTTTGCATGAAAAAACTTTGAATTGACGCTGCTTTTAAGGTTTTGCGAAATCAATTGCGTCCAAGTACCATTTTACAATATATAAATAATAATTTTGAAAAATTTATGCACTTATACACGCTCAAAAGACATGAACATCAAATCATTATTAGTTAACTTCGACAGGCAAGTCAGGTAAACACAATTCAGCGCAGAAATAGTATCAATCACGTAAAATATTATCTACTACGAAACCAAGAAAATTTTAATTTTGCACAATTTTCAATTAAAAATCACACTCAACCATCCCCACCTCTAAAAACTCGACAATCTCCTGATTGTCATAAAGATATAAGAAAAGCAAATCAACTGAGGAAAGGGTAAGAAAACGTCCCTGAAAAATAGTCGAGATTCTCCAAATATTATTGTGCAATTATCTTTCGTCTTCAATCCCGTGATCGAAAATGTCTTGAATAACACCTAAAAAGACCAACGTAAAAAGAAAAAGAAAAATAAACTAAAAATAAAAAGGATATAAAAATTAGCTTGGGTTGCCTCCCAAGAAGTGCTTGTTTAACGTCGAAAGCTCGACGCCTTCTACGAACGATGCTATCCCGGATCCAAAAATAAGTGACGATCGTGCCACGCTTTAGTGTTTTCCAATAGTAAGATTAGGCAATTAAAATTACCAAGGCGGGCATGGGCAACAATTCGTAGAACAAAAACTTCTACTTGCTTCGGAGGTCGAAAAAGTGAATAGTTGACCACCATGAACATATCAAACATAAATTGGGGCATAGGATGATCCTCTACTTTTTTAAAGACTAGGAAATCCGTCGAACTAACGGAGAATCCTTCAAACACTCCGAACTTCTTTACTTCATTATTATCTCCCTCAACACCCTGAAAAATATTAAAATCTATATAATGGCATTGGGGAGGGAAAAACTGCTCGATTACCTCAACCACTATCTCAGTTTTAACTTCCATCAATGCATCGGGTGTCTCGGTAAGAGGCTCGATTCTCACTTCCTTCTCCAAAAATTCATCAAAATTTATGTCGTCCACAGCAACGTCATGTGCATTTATCCCCAATATTGCCGCCTCCCAGTTGAAAAACTCGGAGATGTCGTCTACGTCATCCAGTTCAAGAGGTGGAGATTCATCTTCTAAAATCAGCTTATCCTCCACATCATCCTCAAATAAATCAAGTAAGCTCAAATTCTCAACTTCTAAATTGGGCTCCTCAACATTAAGAATTTGTTCCTCATCCATCTCAATATCAATTACAGCAACGGGTGGATCACCATATGGCTCGACATTCTCACTCTTCTCAAAATTTGGGCACCTCGACTCCTCCATTCTTGTTGAGTTCGATCGGGCATGAATCTCCATCGTTTTCTGGGTTCTCCAATGGAATCACCTCATCATCATCCATAAGATCTTCGAAAAGTGCAAGAGGGGTGATCTCCATCATATCCCTAATTTTATCCCCATAAGAATCTCCCCCAATTTTGACTTCGTCTCATCAACCGCATAAATATTGAGAAGACTCAAATACGTAAGATCTACAATAAACTTCGGCAGCGATTCGTCCACACTCTCATCTATAGATTCATTGATTAGCTCCGGGGAAGCGATCTCTACTAAATCCTCAACATCCTCCTCAAAAATATTCTCCAAATGGTCGCGCAAGCTTGATTTGTCGACATCCATGGTGGGCTCAATTACATCACAAAGCGGCAACTCCGGTTGACTTGAAAATTCGTCCTTGTCGTTCAACAATCTTGCAATAGATGCTGACAGTTGACTTATCCTCATATCTTTATGCGCCTGTGCTTGCTGCATAGCATTAATGAGTTCGTGCCCCTGATGTATAGTTTTAAGAAGCTCATCGAACTTTGTATCAAGTTTTGTCTCGAATTTTGTATCAAGGTCTATCAATTGCTTATTCATTTATTAGGTCAATTGCGCGATTCTGTCACGAGTCCGAATGGTCTCAGCTTCTATATCTTGCTTCCACGTCAACATTTGATCGTCCGGTTGAAAATCTCCATAGCTTGGGTAATATGAATTGGAATTGTTTGAAGCATATAGGTCATCATAGCTCGGATAATATGAATTAGAATGCGGGGCCCACTCAGGTGTAAAGAACATCTCCACGAATTGGTCATATACTTCCTTCCACATCTCCAAGGAATTAAACTCCATTTGTATCCACCTTTTCCTTGCTTGATTCATTAGTGCGTTACGGAAGAAACGCAACTTCACTTGATTCAACGGAAGGTTGAGACGAGTGAAGGTTCGGGTGATAGCCTCATAATCTCGAATGAACTTTAATGGATCCTCGCCCGGTAGTCCCAAAAAATTTGGAAGTTGTTCTATGTAAAAATCATCAAGATCATAATTCCGAATTTTGGAACTTGGTTGATAGCCACGCCAATTGGATTGAGGTGCATCGTTGTCATACGATGGATATCCTTGAGAGCTAGACATTTTTTTATTTATTTTTTAAAAGGTTTAAAATTCAAAAAACAAATTTTAAATTAAAAATAAAATTAACGATTTTTTTTATTATTATCTTTTTTGAAAATTAATTTTTATTTTATTTTTAATTTCAAAAGATATTTTTTTTTTAATTAAAAATAATATTTTCGAATTTTTTTTATTTTTTTTAATTTCAAAAATTATTTTTAAATTAAAAATAATAATTTCAATTTTTTTATTTTTAAAAAAAAAAGAAAATTGTATTTTTTTTTTTTTTTTTAATTTAAGAAAAACGGTTTGAAAGATCTTGAGTTTTGTTTGTTGAAGTTCCTTGCAAACACAACACTTAACACACAAGATTAAACGCACCGGTGGAAAATAATAAAAAAGAAATGAAACGAAGAACACAAATAAACACATAAACGAAACGAAATAAGAGCACAAATAGGGATACAAAGAACAAACACAAAATTCACAACCTTTAGTTTTCCCTGACAACGGCGCCAAGATTTTAATCCGAACTTTTGTGTACCTACTTATAAAGATTTGTCAAAAATTTAAAAGCTCGCCCGCAAGAGCACGGGATCGCGTGTAGGTTGGTAAGTTGAACCGAATCGTCTTTGAAGGAAAACTAGGCTCGGAAGTTCCTTTTGTATTTGTTTGTTCACGAATACGAAATAAAATAAAAATCCAAATCTAAACACATAAAAACAATAATATTAATTTAAACGAAGAAAAATAAAAATTAAAGGTTTTGAAAATAATTAAGAAACTTGGGTTCTAGAACTTCGAATCGTTTCCGTGATCTCTGGGAATAAATCCCAATTGATGGTTCACGACGATTCTACACTCTAGACCGGATTAGATCTAACCAAGCAATCTCATCATATCATCATCAATAACTCCATCATCATCATCAACAATCTCAAACATGAATTGAAAGCATAGGATTAATTAAACTAAAATAAGTGAAGGAATTAAAAGACTTACTAATTAAACGAGAAGAAAGTTGCAGCATTCTGGAAGCGAATCTTGAATCTAAACTATCTAATCTATCTAAGAACTAATCTAACTAATCTAAACTATGAATTTAAAACTAAGAAATTATGAAAAGTAACTAAAACGGCACTCGTTGGGGTTGTCAGCCCCTAAGAGACCCTAAGACCCTAAGAATATGATAAAATATGAAGTGGTGTGAAGTGGTGAGCTGAAAATTCGAAATACATAGGGTATTTATAATTATTTCAAGTCTTGGGCAACAAGAAACCCTAAAAACGCGTCAAAAATGCGTTTTAGCGTTGGGGCGGGCTACTAGAACGGTTCCATCATAATAACCGTTCTAGAAAACTGGCAGCGGTCGGCAGCGTCGGCGCGGGGTCAGGCGACGTGGGCAGGGGCTTCGGCAGGCTTCGGCGACGCAGGACAGTAGACGGTTCCAGAATCTGGCCGTTCTAGAAAACCTGGCAGCTTCCAAAAGTTGCTAATTTTCGCCGGAAAGCTCATTTTCATTTCCTTGAGCATAAAATTCTTCTAATTAAGCTCCAAAATCCTCTGGTTACTTAGTTGTATTGGAAAAACAATAAATAAACACCTATTTATATCGATTTTTATTAAAACGCGGTAAAATAAGCTGGAAATACAAAAATACGAAAATGTGCTCAATTTATCCAACTTATACCAAAAACACTAACAAAAACGAACTAAAATACTAACTAAAATCACCATAATTACATGTTAATCAACCAGCCCTTGGAAAGGCCTTACTTGGTCTCCTCGGAAAAAGGTCAGTGATATTAGAGGAAGGATCCTCACAGATCAGGAATTGCCCTGACCTGATATGGATTCTCTACGAAATAATCCTAAAAGAACAGGATCAAGGCAAGTCTGATACCCTGACCTATGGGATTGATAGAGAGTGACTTGATAAGCCCAGGTCGCCTGGTCATGAACTGCTTAGCGACCTTAAGAAGAGTGCAGTGCCAGGTTGCACTATTGGCGACCTAATGCCTGGAGACCTGGTGTTGAGCGCAGTGCCAGGTCGCATGATTGGTGACCTCTCAGGTCGCACGTTAGGTCACTCAAAGGTCGAGCGTACTACCAACAATAAGTCGCAAATAAGGACAACCTACTCGACGTCAGCTGATGGCGTCAGCACGAATTCAGTACATCCAGCTGTTAGGATGTACTGTAGCAATAGTAACCACAAGATTTGAAATAATGTACTGTAGCAGTTTTAGCCACATATTTTAGGGTTACCTTTACTATAAATAGTGGCACGTTCCCTAATGTAATTATGATGAAATGAATGAATGAAATCTGGGCAAAAAGTTAAATACAAAATATTCCAAAATATGTCTTCTTCACTTTCTTTCATGGTATCAGAGCAGGTTTTTACCTGGCTCTGAACACCTCTTTTCCCTCTTTTCTCTTGTACTTCTTCCCTGCCCTTACATCTGATGGAGGGTATCACACCTCCACATCATGAGGCTCAAGCGAGCTCTCACGCAGTATTTCAAAACACTTCTCTCTCTTCTCAAAACTCAAACTCAACTATCCAGCTGCAAAATCAGCTCATCTCTATCAAACTAAATGACTAAAATTATCTACTTTGGAAAATGCAAGTTTACACAGCCGTCAGAGGGTACGGGCTTGAAGGCTATCTTACTGGAGAAATCAGACCTCCACCGCAGTTCACTGAAGGATCAGTTAACCCAGAATTTCTGCTCTGGGTCCGTCAAGATCAATTGTTAGCATCTTGGATTCTCTCCTCTCTTTCTGAAAGTCTGCTTACTATGATGGTTGGTCTTGAATCCCCGAGAGAAATCTGGCAAGCTCTGGATGCCAACTTTTCCAGTCAAACTGCAGCTCGAAAGATGCAGTACAAGATGCAGCTCTCCTCTATCAAGAAAGGAACAATGAGCATCAGAGAATATGTTAACAAAGTCAAGAGTTTTTGTGACATGCTCGCTTCAGCTGGTCAACCCGTTTAAGAAGAAGATCAAGCAATGCATGTTCTCACCGGGCTTGGAGGAGATTTTGACCCAGTAGTGGTTGCAGCTACAGCTCGGAGTGACTCACTCACCCTCAGGAACATTCTGCCTCTGTTATTAAGCTTTGAGAACAGACTGGAAGCTGGAAGTCCATCCAACTTCATCAATACCGAAGGATCAAGCCCTACTATCAACTTTGCCAATCAGTACTCTGGCCAAAAGAAGGACACCTGGACTGGTGCAGAAGCGAACAGAGGAAGAGGTCGCCACCCTGGAAGAGGTGGCCGAGGGAGGACCAACTGCTACAGAGGACGAGGTGGAAGAGGTTTCAGACCAGGAAACAGGTCGCCTTGTCAAATATGTGGTTACTCTAACCACTCTGCTGACAAATGTTATTATCGTTTTGATACTGCCTACACTGCCCAGTCCAATGCACAGAACAGCCTCAACACTTCAGCGAGCTCCTACTACGCCTATCCAGTGACTCAATCCATTGATCACTCTGCCTCATCACTGTCAGATTCATGCAGCGATGCGAGCTGGTATGCTAACTCTGGAGCCTCTAATCATGTCACAAATGATCTTGCTAATCTCAATGTGGCCTCAGGATTTCAAGAAAATAACAAGGTTCAAGTAGGAAATGGATCAGGTTTGTGTATTTCTCATATTGGTAATTCACAGTTCCATTTCAGCAACAAATCCTTTTTACTCAAAAAACTTCTTCATGTACCGCACATTACTAAAAACCTGACCAGTGTCTCTCAATTCGCTCAAGATAACTCTGTTTACTTTGAATTTCATCCTACTTCTTGCTATGTAAAGGACCAGGTTACACATCAAGTTCTTCTCCGAGGCTCTCTTAGGAATGGTCTCTACAAGTTTGACATCCAGCTCGCCAACTCCTCCAGCTCGCCCAATCTCAGGTCGCCATCAACCACACCTACCTCCCTCATGAAACAACACCCTAGTGTCTTCATCACTGAGTCCAGTGATTTGAATAAAGAAGCTACTCTACAGTTGTGGCATCTTAGACTAGGGCATCCTGCCAATAATGTATTACAAGAAGTTCTCAGAACCTGTAATCTTTCTATTTCCAACATTAATAAATTTACCTTTTCTACTTGTTGTGCTTGTCTTCAGGGTAAAAGTCATAAACTACCCTTTTCTCCTTCGGGGACCGAATACACAAAACCCTTTGATCTTGTACATACTGATGTCTGGGGTCCTGCTCCTGTCAAATCCTCGAACGGATTCTCCTATTATGTTTCCGTTATTGACCATTATACTCGATATACCTGGATCTATCTTCTTAAGCATAAATCTGATGTACTCGATGCCTTCTCTCACCTGCAAAATCTTATCCTTACTCAGTTTAATTCCAAAATTAAGTCGGTACAAAGTGATGGAGGGGGGGAATTTATAGCCCTTACAAATCTGTTTCACTCCTCAGGGATACACCACAGAATCTCTTGTCCCTACACACCTCAACAAAATGGACTTGCCGAAAGAAAACATAGACACATTGTTGAAAAGGGCCTCTCTCTCCTCTCCCACTCTCATCTACCTATCAAATAATGGGATGATGCCTTCACCACTGCTGTCTATCTCATAAATCGATTACCCTCTAAATCACTCAGTACAAAAGTCTTCATCAGCTTCTACAAAATCAAGTTCCCAACTATGCCCATCTCAAACCCTTTGGGTGTCTATGTTACCCTCATCTTAGACCGCTCAATAAACACAAGCTTCAGTTCAAGTCGCTTCCTAGTACATTTCTTGGTTATAGTGAACACTATAAGGGTTTCAAAGTCCTACTACCAGATAACAAAGTTATAATCACCAGACATGTGATCTTTGATGAGCTCAAATTTCCCTTCTCTAAAACCTCTGAACCTCATTCCTGCTCCAACGTTCAACCATCGATCCTGGGTCCACCTCCTATATCACAAGCGACCTCGTCACATTTGCCTGCGAGCTCCTCACAACCACGTGCGACCTCCCCTTAACCATGTGCGACCTCATTACAATCACCTGCGACCTCCACATGGTCTCATGATCAGCCCTCCATACTTGGTCCACCTCCCAGTCCTACGCATCAACCAGTCCCACTCTCCTCTGACCAATCTAGTCCACCTACTATTCCTCTTACTGTTGAATTACCAATTATGGGCTCTCCGCATGCCTCTTCTTTTCCTCGTACTAACCCTCGTGCAGGTACACACCATATGGTCACACGGGCTAAGGTAGGAATTTACAAGCCTCGGGTGCTCAGTACTCAACTTCTTGATTTTAAGGAGCCCTCCTCCTATGTTGAGGCTTTAGCTCATCCCAAGTGGAAGGCGGCTATGAGTGAGGAGTATGCAGCTCTTCTTAAAAATCAGACATGGTCTCTTTCTGAGCTACCTACGGGTAAGTCCTTGATCGATTGAAAATGGGTGTTCAAATTGAAAACTCATGCTGATGGTTATGTTACTCGTTATAAAGCCCGATTGGTGGCCAAAGGATACAGTCAGGTGCCCGATTTTGATTTTTCTGAAACTTTCAGCCCAGTTGTTAAGGCTACAACTATCCGAGTTGTGCTCTCCATTGCTGTCAACTGTAATTGGTCGGTTCAACAATTGGATGTCAATAATGCCTTTCTACATGGCGACCTGGACTGCGAAATCTTCATGGCTCAGCCACCTGGTTTTGAACAGGAAGGTACCAGTCTTCTGGTGTGCAGATTGTCCAAAGCTATTTACGGGCTTAAACAGGCCCCTCGTGCTTGGTTTGGAAAATTATGGGCTGTTCTTATTGGTTTTGGTTTCTCTGCTTCTCGAGCTGATAGCTCTCTCTTCTACTCTCACAGCTCCTCGGGCTGCATCTGGGTCTTAGTATATGTAGACGACATTCTTGTCACTGGCAGCGACAAGGTTGGGATTTCGCGACTCATTAATCACCTTGATTCCACCTTCTCTCTAAAGAATCTCGGTGACCTGCATCATTTTCTTGGAATTGAAGTCACGCACTTTGCTCGCGGTCTACATTTGAATCAAGGCAAGTACATTTCGACTCTTCTTGAGAGAGCAGGTATGTCTGGAGCTAAAGCTAKACCTACACCYATGGTTGTCTCTCCTGTTCTCTCGAAGTCCCAAGGGGAGCCCACYGTTGATCCAACCTTTTACCGTAYTATTGTTGGCGCACTTRAGTATATCACTATTACTCGCCCTGATATATCCTACAGTGTGAACAAAGTGTGTCAATACATGCACTGTCCTCTCAGCACTCATTGGCGAGCTGTCAAGCGAATTCTGCGCTATCTTGATGGTACCACTTCTTATGGGCTCACCTACACTCAAACCTCATTCTTTACTCTGATAGGTTTTTCAGACTCCGACTGGGCTGGTGATCTGGATGACAGAAAATCTGTCACTAGTTTTTGTATTTTTCTAGGTCGCAACATTGTCTCTTGGTGTTCTAAGAAGCAGACCTCCGTTTCAAGGTCCAGCACTGAGGCTGAATATCGCAGCCTTGCTCATGCTAATGCTGAGATGGTTTGGATCCGCTCCTTGCTCAGCGAGCTTCAGGTCACGCTTCCTGTTGTTCCCACAATTTGGGTCGATAATCAGTGTGCTATCGTTGTTGCCTCCAATCCTATTCTACATGCTCGTACGAAACACTTAGAATTGGATCTTCACTTTGTTCGCGACCTCATTGCCAAGAACTCGCTACAAGTTCGTTTCATCCCCTCCATTGATCAGACTGCCGATGTCTTAACCAAACCTCTATCTCATCAATTCTTTGCTCGGCTTCGAAACAAGCTCTCCGTTGTTCCTCTCGCCTCCCTCGAATTGAGGGGGGGGGGGGGGGTAGAGAGCGACCTGATAAGTTCAGGTCGCCTGGTCATAAACTGCTTAGCGACCTCAAGAAGAGTGCAGTGCCAGGTCGCACTATTGGCGACCTAATGCCTGGCGACCTGGTGTTGAGCGCAGTGCCAGGTCGCATGATTGGTGACCTCTCAGGTTGCACATTAGGTCACTCAAAGGTCGAGCGTACTACCAACAATAAGTCGCAAATAAGAACAACCTACTCGACGTCAGCTGATGGCGTCAGCACGAATTCAGTACATCCAGCTGTTAGGATGTACTGTAGCAATAGTAACCACAAGATTTGAATTAATGTACTGTAACAGTTTTAGCCACATATTTTAGGGTTACCTTTACTATAAATAGTGGCACATTCCCTAATGTAATTATGATGAAATGAATGAATGAAATATGGGCAAAAAGTTAAATACAAAATATTCCAAAATATGTCTTCTTCACTTTCTTTCAGGGATAACCTGGAGAGAACAGGATCAAGACAGGTCTGTTATCCTGACCTCCTAAAAGGGGACAGGTGAGACCACTTGTCAGAATTTAGTTGCGTAACAGCCCTTGATTCGCGGCAAGTGTTTCTGAGATCCCGGATGGGGTCCCCGCTGAGGAAAAATATAAATACCCCAGCCTCAAAGCTGACAGAGGTATGTCTTTCTTGTGCATTTCTTTCCTTACTCACCGAAATACTCCATACGCTTATCTGACTTAAGCATCGGAGAGGTTTCCACCGGAAAACCTCCGGTGGTCCTTTTCTGACGTGTTTCTTTGGTAGAGGTTAGGTTTACGCAGGGAAAAAGTTTGGTTTCAGGCATAGTCCAGTTTTCTGGGTGAAACATTCCTGTTTCAACAGTTTATGTTGAACAGGCCTTCAGCATGGGAGGCTTTGTGTTAGATGATCGCCGGTCTAACTTATTGTTCAAAATTCTTGAAAATCAAATGTTAATGAATCATTGGGTCAAAACTAAAAAATGAGATTAAGAAATGCAATTGGATGAACGTGAAGAGAGAGACCATTACGATACGAATTCGGGAAGCAACGACGACGGATAAATGAAGACGGCGAGCCTCCTCCACTATTCACATAATGTAGATAAGTAAGGTAAGTATAAGAACTACATGGACTTTGATTCCTCTACGAGGATATGTAGTCAAGTTAATTCTAATATTAAAAGTTAAAAATTCTAATTTAAATTTCTGATATTAGAATTATAATCAAGTCCTTTTTTTAAACTGGTTTTTATTCAAAAAGAAAATCGAATTACTTGGACTTTGATTCCTCTACGAGTATACGTAGGAAAGTTACTTCTAATATTAAAAGTTAAAATTTTAATTTTAATTTCTAATAATAGAATTAAAACCAAGTTCTTTTTATAAATAAAACTAAAAACTTTACTTCAAAAATTCATTTACTCAAATTTTATTTAAATTCTCATCTATTTATCTCATTCTAATTCTATTTAACTTTCTCATTTGTTTATCTCATTTATCCCAATTATTCAAATTTTATTAAAGTTTTTAAATTCAGTTAAAAAAAACGACAATTAACCGTCGATTTTTGGTTAACCGACCTTAACCGATTAACTGCCGGTTCAGTTACGGTTAAGGTTGGCCGGTTATTTTAAATGATGGTTAATAACCACCGGCTAAATAACCGGCTTGTTTTAACCTTTTCAACAACTCTACCCAGAACAATATAATATGAGGCGGTTTACAATAGAACCGCCTCGGACGTTATTATTGGATGCGGTTCACACCAAGAACCACTGCCCGATGATTTTTTTTATAACTATAAGATGATTTAGATATCACAATTACATCACATATTTATTTTGAGATGAGTCTAAATTAAATCGCCTCCAATACAGGGTCTTTAATTTGATTTGTGCACTAGTGAATCATTTTCTAAACATATTGTCTCAAATATGAAATATGTGGCGCAAATTGTTCTAGCCTGATCCGTTGAACATTGCAGTGATAATATACAAGCAGGTTAAGAACACATTAGTAAAGTTCTTACTAAGTTGGTCAAACACTTTATTGATGTTCCACAACTGTGGTCCGAGCATCACTGGTGTTCCTAACCTATTGGTAGAACATTACTAATAATGCTTGGTCGTGTTGGCGGAACATACATGACCTAACTTTGTTTGTTTTGGTCAGTTGTAACCTTTTTATTGAAGTGTTTTTCTTATATTTCATAGGTATCTAATAAAATGTCCATGGAGTATAGAGTTGTTAGTCTGACTTAAGTTGGTCGTGTTTCGCCGTGAGGGTGCATTGATATTGTATGAACAAACCTCATTGTTTATTGTATTAAGATTATAATTGTTTTATTAATTGGCTTCTACTTGTTCTTCTTCTTCTTTATGCTCTCGTTTTTTTTTCCTTACTAGGTATTTTCTTCCCATACATTGCACGTAATTAAAATGAACTAGTTATATCATTACAAACGACAAAATATAACTAAAGAAATGTCGCCCTATCGTTGATTTAACATCTTAATAATGTTCGATCACCACTATCACCCCTATATATTAATGCAAAATCTTCCTAACTTATGTGTATGTTTTGCATACTTCGTTTGTCAAATAAAAAATTGTGGTGTTTCAGTTGCTTATGTGTCATCTGAGCTTAATAGTTACATAATTTAATATTATTTTTTATTGTATCTTACATAATTTAAACTTTTTATTTTATTATATATTTTTATATTTAACATCATTATTTTATTATATTTTGTCTGATTCAATAATTTTCTTTTATTTAATTCAATATTTTCTTTTTACTCTTATAATATAAGAATATAATAAGTCATAATATATATATATATATATATATATATATATATATATATATTAGTTATTTAATTAAAAACAAATTACATATAAAATAATTTTAATAAAAAGTTAATTATGAAATAATTAAATAATTTGTATTCATAATAAAATTTAAAATAATTTGATTTTAGAATTTTAAATATTATATATATATGTATATTGCGAGTTATTTAAAATAATTTAAATATGTAACTAAATGTTAGTAATGAATTCAGTTTAAACATAACATATAAAGTTATGTAAAAATAACTAATAATAATGATTAGATACCGGTACCATGCGACATGGGTTGGGAGTACGACATCTATTGAATTTTTCAAAGTATGTAACTAATAATTATAACGAAAATACATTAAACATTAAAATATTTAATGGTTTAATAATAATTAACTAATAAAGATTAGACACGGATTGAGAATGTGATATATTTTGATTTTTTCTAAGTATGTAAATAAAATTATAAATGAATAGATTATATTTAATAATTATAATAATTAATAATAGATTAGGCATGTACAAGACATGGGTTGAAAATACATTAATTTAAATTTTATATTTAAAACTCTATATTTATAAATACTTTTTATATTTATCTTTTAATAAATCTCATATAATACACAAGTATTACTCTTAGTTAGAACATATTGGACATGTTCATTTAGATATTTCAGGACAATTTTGATATATGTTCTACAGCAGATGACCAAACATTATTGAAATGCTCACCTAACCAGGCCGGAGCATATCTCATGCCATTCTTTTTTCTTTTCTTTTTTGGTTTTAACGAAACAATTTTTGTGCAACAAATTTGTTTTATTTTATTATTGACGTTGACTTTGATCGTTATGGACTAGTACCAATATCGAGTCCTAAAAGCGAATTTCTTTTCGTTTCGGCCTGAGTCACCATATATTAATTCTTAGGTCTAATTTAAAATCTCAAGATTGAGATATATTTTCAGTTTATTTTTAAAAATGGACTAAAAAAAACAAGATGAAGATATTTAAAATAAACTTAAAAAATTATCATACCGAGAATCTCATGACACTTATGTTTATATCGAATAAGTATTAGAAATTTGTCAAAATAAAGTTATGTAGTTCTTTATTTGATTGTTTTATTTTAATTACTTTTCAACAAGATTCCTAATAAAAGTGCTCCAAATTTTAAGACTTTCTAATATAATGATAGAAGTGCTTTTCGATAGTCTGAAGTTTAATTATTTTAAAATAAGATTATTTTGTGATTCAGAGCGAGAAGAAACTAAGCTGACGAAAATATCGAATACAAAGATATATTTCATAATATATAATTTTTATACTCGATGTTATAATTTTAATTGAGTACATGATGTATTATAAACAATATAAGTTGTTATCTAACAATATATAATTACGAAATTTCTATGGTGCCGTGATGACACTATTTTTCATCTAATGAGATCATAAAAGTTAGTTGTAAATATTGATAATGATCAATGGATTTAAATATTGAGAGTGGAGGCATGTTGCTTACGGCACCGTAATCATTTCTTATAATTTAAGTAGCTACGTCTCCCGTACATTGCACATGAAACCGGACTAGTAATACTTAACAAACAAAATATAAATCTTAAACAAATTTCAAAACCCAGCACATGTAACCCAACTAGTAATACTTAACAAACAAAATATAAATCTTGCGCATGTTGTTGGCCTCACTTGAGAGAGATTGTCGTTAGTGGTGAAACTCATTACTGGTCGCCGGTCGGTGGAGGTGTTGCCACCGGTGAATTTTCATTTTTTCTTGTTCTTTCTTTTCTTCTTCTTCTTGCCTGCGTCTTCTATTTTCTTTTTGTTTTCAAATGGGTGTGTCTAGTAAACTGGGTTGAGAAATAATTTGATGTAAATGAATTGTAAAGGTAGTTCAGGTAATTCCATATTGTCGTAGTTAGTAAAAAGGTAATAATAATAATAATAATAATAATAATAATAATAATAATAATAATAATAATAATAATAATAACAACAACAACAACAACAACAACAACATTTGGGTGCAATACCAGGTGCAGATAAATTGCCCTTCAATTAATTCTCTTATATACACAACACACTTTTATTCATCTCAATTATTAAACACACTCATAAAATATATAAATTACTAATCAACCACTTGATGATGAAATTTTCCAGATTCAGCCTGTCTTTGTAATTGATGAAGAAATTGATATTTAACATCGGTTCCTAAGAAAATGATGTAGAAACTATTTTTTACATCGGTTCCTAGAAAACTAATATAAAAGTAGTTAAAAACAAACAAAAAGAATTGGCTCACAAAACTGTACGAGATTTGAAGTAATATTTGGTATTTTTTTCGAAATTATCACATAATTTCGTTTAACGAACATGAAAATCAACTCGAACCATAAATTTCCAAAATAAAAAATCTACACACTTTGATTTTCATGTTAATATCAATTCAAACACAATACAAAACTATGTTTATGCTATTTACACAACAAAATTCATAATTTTTATGTTCAAAACTTGATATTTTGTAAGACCAAAAACTAAAACACTTCAAGACCAGAAAAAATGGCAAAAAAACCCAGCTACCTATATCAGCTGCTCGTTGCTGGTCCTCCCCTGATATGATGGTGGTCGGATGTCTGTGATTTCCCGGTGGGTGGAGGTCGTAGCCTGTGAGCTTCTTGCCCGTCGCCGTCGTTGGAGGTGAGTATTTTTTTTTCATGTTTGAAATTTGTGTGGTTAAATGTGTTGAGTGGGTCGGGAAAATAATTAATTAGAAACCAAGGGTACTTTAGGAAATTCACCATTGGCATAGTTAGTAGTAATAAAGCAATAAAAGAAAAAGAAAAACACAAGAGTGCTATTTAAATAAGTGCGACAAGTAATTTATTGGATGCTAATATAAATTGCCATTTAAATTTCTTTATTGATAATGTTCGTGATATGCCGATCTTAGCTCAATTATTGCATTATTGTTTGAAATATTAATAATAAAATTATGAAAACCAACAACAACCAAAAAAGTATAATAGTTCTTTCTTGAAAATATACATTACATTCTCAAGAAAAGGTATTCATTAAAAAAACACAAATACAACCTTTCATAATAATTAGTATAAACCTCATAGGTAGTTTTTGTAATTATCCAAATAAAATTATATATTTATGAGCTCTTAGACAAAATGTCATTAGACAGGTACGACAATCAATTAAGCAAAGTAATTTCAATGATTCGATAAATCTTTTTTTCTTTATTAACGTTGAGTCCCTGCAGTATGCTTTAATTAGTATGCTTTAATTACGCCTTTTTCCTTGAACATTTATATTATGCAAGGTTTTTCCATGGCAATCATAGAAAATCACATCTGCTTCTTTGTTAGTAAGTTGAACTATTATAAATCCTTGCCCATCATGATAGAACTTCAAGCTTTTCTTGTGTCTTTCATGGTGCGTAACATTTCTCTACGCCACTGATCCTCCTCCACTTTTGAGGAAGTCAATATATGAGCTGCAAATTTAAAAACACTTAGATTATTCAAAAAATCTTGAAGCATGAAGACAAATTTGTGAAAGTATATAAGGAGTTTTGATTAGTTTATTAGAAATTGTGAGGATAAAAAGTCGTGGACGATTCGTTTGTACATCCAACTACAATCGGAACTCATCCTATTATTATACGATTGTTATATTGATTTATTGAAAAGCGGGCAGCATGAGGGTGGCTACAAAATGATTGAATTATTTTTCAGGGCCTTATCCCATTCGAAAACTTGATTTTCCAGTAATAAAGCGTCTTACTATATGAATTTCTATTGAATAAAAACTTCGGTAACATCTCCCTTAGTTCTCTAAGTACACATATATTGTAGTGCACTCGAGAACAAATGAGAGCTACCGAACCAAAATCTTTTATAATTAAAAAAAAAAACATATAGATAAGATAAGCCATATTACAATCACGATCTCAAACTGTCCAAATAAGTGGACAATTCGGGATTTAGTATCAAACTCTCTATTTGATATTAAATCACAAATGAGTCTAAGGTATACTGTTTGAGTGTAGAAAGAAAGATTATATTGTGGATCAATAAATCACGGTCGGCGTCGTAAACTAGGGGTGAGCACGGTCTGGTTCAATTTAGGGATTTCGGAATCTCCAGAACCGTGCCATTTTTTTTGGGTACGGTTTGGTTCAGAGAAAATTCAAAGTCAACTGTTCTTTTTCGGTTCTGGTATAGTTCTGTTCGGTTTTCAGATAAATCTATTTTTTAACCCAAATTATAATCGTAAATTAAAAGATTATTATGAATTTTAATGTTTACTTGTTAGTTGATGATTAATTAAGATACAAAATTAATTACAATTATATTTCACTTATTAACTAGAATATAATGAGATTTATAGCTAATTTAATACAATTATAAATCGGTTCTAGTATCGATTCTCAGTTCGGTACAGAGATTTTAAGGGGATTAAAAAATCTCCAAATTCATCTCGTAAAAGAAATTCAGGACGGTTCGATTCGGAGATTGGTCAATGGTCAACGAAGATTTTTTAGTTCCGGTACTGTTCGTTCAGAATTCGGTAAAGTTCGGGTATTTTCAAGTCCCGTGCTCAGCTCTACCATAAACCACGTCATCACAGGCGTATACATCAACCAATAAATCCCAACATGTAAACAATGTATACAAAATAATATATATGTTAAACACAACATTCAACAATTTAAAACATTTTATAACCACCATCATTTTTTTTAAATAGTTTTGAAAATCGCTACTGGAGAGACGAAACCTCCCATCCGGCGCCATACAACATGTCATCACCGAAGTCTTCCCAACTGATAAAACCAAAAGGATTGGTTAACAAGAATATGGGGTACTAACCTCAGATTTGAGATCAGCGACTTGAATAGTGGTAGGAAAACGTCACAGCGACCCGATGAGCCTCCAAAAAGTCTCCTGGCGACCTAGCTAATCCTGCAAAACAACACCTTCAGCCAAGGCGGAGGACGGCCCTGGCGAAGGTCCTCCGATACTTAAGTCAGATAGTGCGAGAGATATTTCTTAAGATGAATCTGTAAAAAATAACTTAAAAATAAAAGAGAGGTATGCACCCCTTTTATAGAGACAAGAGAAGTGCTCCCCAAACTAGGGTTTCCTTCCCCCCACCACAATCCCATAAATACCGTAACCGTCTTAGAATAAGGATTTCTCCGGTATGCTAAGTTCCCATAGATAGTGAGTCTCTCGCTTAAATTACCAGAATAGGCTTGGCCTTTGATTCTTTCCATACAGTCTGTCGGGACCCCATATGAGCCTATTTGGGCTTAATATTTATAAAGCCTATGACCGAGCTAACAGACATCGTACAACACAAGCATAAGAGTTCGCGGCCCTATATGAGAACTCATCCTCATACTCCATATTGCTACTCTACAAACCAGCTCACCCACCTCTCAGAAGAAATGCTCCTTCCAAGAAATGAGGTCGCTTACCATAAATACCCACATATATCACGTATGGATTTTTAGTGCCGTATCAGCTAGTCCCCCATGTTCTAGCTGATTGAGGTACGAAATCAGGTAGGACATGTAAACAGAACGTTAAAAGAATATAACCACCAAAAGCAACAATAAAGCATAAGACATAAATAAATCACCCTGCCGACTTACCAAATCATATTTTATAATAACCCAGCTCAGCATACTGAGCTATGATATCAATCACCCCATAAGAAATTACCACATAAGACCGCGACCTCCAAAAGATCAGCTCACTGAGCTCGCTCGTCCTCCAAGAAGAATGCTCCCCTTGGAAGAAGAGATCTGCGAGTCCCCAGACTCCATACCTGACGACCTAAAACCATAAAGTCTTTCTCCCCCGACCTGAAGTCGTAATCGGACACAGTAGTCCAAGAGAACGTAATCATATGCAGCCTCAAATAGTCTAAACACGCTTTCCTTTACCCATCCCATCTCCTTAAAGATTCATTAAATGCACCCTGAAAAGTGCAGGACACGCGTCCTCCTCCCATTTTCTCGTAGTATAATAAACGTTGTGGGCCCAAAACAAAAGGCCCAAAACATTCCTCGAAAACCCTACCTACTTCCCACTCCAATCTGTCCCATCAGCTTCTCACGCCGCCCAATATACACAAAACCCCTCTATCTCCGCTCATTCATCACTTTCTCAAAAACACAAGCAAAAACTGCCATTTTCGCTCTGCAAAAAAGCTCGCATACTCTCTAGTTTTCAAAAAATTACCAGCAGCACATCGCTCATCACCGACCTCCATGACAACAAAAATGTATAAGTCCCCTGGATCCTTCATTTTCAGTCAATCAATTTTTAGTTTAATATCGTATATGCATTGCATCGGCTAAATGTTGTGTTTTTATGTTGCTTTTTCCTTTATGATATTCAACAAATGACCAAATTAGCTTCTCCCAACCCAAATTCCCAAGATTCAAGCCTTTCCTCTGATTTTGTTCCCACCGAAAACCCTTATATTCTTAAGGGAAGATGAAAACAGCCTCCTTCTCCCCCCTCCAGCCTTCGCAACAAGCTAGAAGGCGGCGTTAGTTGGTTGGATTTAGAAGCCCAGACTAGGGCTCATGCTGACGCCCAAGCCCTTCTAGAAAATATATCTGAAGACCCCTCTCCTGCCCCCTTGGCCATTGTAAATATACCAGAGGGCATTCCCGTAGTTAGACATACGAACCCACCACCTTGCGAGCACTTTATAGAGAACCCCGTGACTATAGCGCCCTCCGTAAATGCTGCCGACCTACTTCCATCACCCCTAGTAACCAGGGCAGTCAAAGACAACTACTAGCTCCTCCCTGATCCGGAAGAACTTGATGAATTCAAGCGAACACTTAATCTCCCTGAGACCGCCAAAATGGTCTTACCCTACCTTCTTCAATTAAACCTCATGAAACCTTCCCCAGATCACATAACCCTTTTTGACGAGCTACTTAGAGTGGGATTTAGATTCCCACCACACCATTTTTATATTGAGACCTCCCTATTGTATAAAGTCTCCCCTTCACAATTGACCCCCAATTCCATGAAATTTCTTGCGGGGTACCTTATACTATGTAAATACTATGATACGCAGCCTGATTCAAGTTTTTTCCATTTCTGCTTTCAACTAAAATACCAAAGACATTCCTTTTATGTTTCTGCTCGCACCGCCAAAGCCTGATTCTTAGTGAACCATTCAAACAAGGTTCCTGATTGGAGGAGAAATTTCTTCTTCATTCACAATACCGAAGAATGGCCCTTTCTAACCGAGCTACAATATCATACCCCAAAATAATCCAATCCTCCCAGTCCCCAACATTCCCCCATCTTGTACAAAATATATTCTGACTAGCTCGCAGAATGGAGTAAGCATCCATTTGACGTGGTGATACTCACCAACCGGTCCAAAATCTTCAAATTTGTGGGCATCGAATCCCGCTCGATCGACCCAGATCTTGCCATGACCCAATCAGAGTTCGGTAGGTCTCCTGCATTATGCAACTTTACACCATCATCCGTTGTTATGATTTAGTAATAACACATCACCTTCTTATTTTAGTGGCATTCATTAATAAGTGCGCCTCATCGAGCTCTGAGGAAGTCATAGAGCAAACCAATCCACAGCCCGCCGTCACCTCCGCACCTCCTCCCTCAGTCGTCAACGTGGATGAGGTATTAAATCAAGCCTTTGGGACCAAGGCTGACCAGGAAGTGGAGGACAACCTGGAGGAAGTGCAGTTGGTGCAAAGATCCTCAAAGGGGAAATGACCCCTCAAGCATGCTGCTAAGAACCCAAGCTCTCCTGTCCAAAATGTCGTCGCCTTCGCAAGACCCATGTCGTGACCTCCTCTAGCTCTCCAGACCTGGGAAAAGGATTAACCCAGTGCGACAATGCCAAAGATTCCAGGCCTTCCTCAACGAGCGGGTAATCAAACAGGTTATTACTTAAAACTCCTCTCCTTACCAAGATAATACTTGAAAACCCTCATATTATTTCATTATACAGCTAAGTCCCCTGGTCTCCAAGCTATCTGAGGAACTGATGGCTCGATCTGAGGAGAGCGAGCTCCAAAAAAATGTGAGACGAGCTGACCGCCCAAACTGAGCAACAAATACGACAGCTATCCCTGACCCAAGGAGAGCTGGATGGTGCGATTCACCTATTAAAAGCTCGCGAAGAAGAGATTCTCATTCTAAAGATTCAGGTGAACAGCTTAAAGGATGAAACGGCTCGCTTGGGCAACAAGGTCAAAGACGCACAGAAACAAGCTCACCAGATCAAGGAGTTCCAAGCGAAAAACCAGAAGCTCAAGGAACAAAACCAGGTGGTGCACGAGTAAGGCATAGCTGAAGGTCGGTGGAACTTCCCTACGAGTGCAGTGGGCAGAAATTTCATGGGCGCCTATTGGGAAGAGAAGCTGAAAGCCTACAAGAAGTCTTCCATATACTTCGGCAAGATGGTCGGTGGTAGCAAGAAGTGGGTTTTCAAGGCAGCTGGAGTAATCAAGGACCAGCTCAAGGCCCTGAATGTCGCGTACAATCCCGATGTGCCAGCCATCATCGACATGCTACCCCCTTTAAGCACTTTTAAGGGCGACATGAACCAGCCGATCAATGCTGAGTGGTGGTTATCCTGCCGAGGTCGAGCTATATTGTCCGCCAAACTTACCACTGAGCTGGACACACCTCTGGAGGACTTTGTCCCCACCCCTGGGCCGAGCGCGACCTGATGGCTTGTTGCTTTCTTAGATTTCAGAAACCTCTAACGTGTTCGCTTAATTTTGAACAATCTTGCTTATATGTATGAAGAATTTCATTTCTGTTTATTATATACATAGCTCTTCCACTCAAACCATATATGAACCTGAAATTTAAACCATAGAAAAACCCTGCAATCATAACCCATCATACATCCATAAGTTAATATAGGTCGCGCGAACTCATGACCAATCGCCACCATACTTCCAACCTCCATAAAACCGCGAGGTCAAAGAAAATAATCACGCCATTAATCAAAAATAAACCAAAGGAGTTTAAACAAGCTCACTAACATAGGTTAAACATGTTAGCTAGTAAAGACATAATCATCCATAACAGAACAATTCCCTACAAATATTTAAGTCAAACATATCCTTCCCAAACATATGTAAAACTGCATAATCACATCACTTAACCATATATAAAGATCACAAAAATAGCTCGCCAAATTTTTATTATATATCGAAAAAGATATTCGCCCCTAAGGGTACATAAAAAAAATCATTATCCGCCCCGAAGGGTTCCGACATAATCAGCCCGCCGCAAAGGGTAATGAAACAACCTCTCCAAAGGGTAAAACATAACCAGCCCACCCCAAATGGTAAAACACAATAACCGCCCCGCAGGGTAAAACTCAACCGGCCCGCCCCGAAGGGTAAAACACAATAACCGCTCTACAGGGTAAAACTCAATCACCCCGCCCCGAAGGGAAAAACACAATAACCGCCCCGAAGGGTAAAACCCACAAAAAGCCCGCCATCTAGGCGTAATATTTCTTCAAATGACACACATTCCAGCTTCTAGGTAGAACTTTTCCTTTAGCATTCTTGAGTATATATGCCCCTCCACATAGTATTTTAATCACCTTGAACGACCCAACCCAGTTTGGATCCAGCTTCCTAGTCCTATGCAGCGCATCAGCTCGCTTCCATACCAAATCACCGACCTGAAAACAATGATGTCTAACATGTTTATTAAAAGCGGCTTGTGCCCTTTTCTTGTAATGCTCTACCCGGGGCGCAGCCTTCTCTCGTATCTCCTCAATCGTTTCAATGGATCCTCTTGCTAGCCTTTCGTTTTCCTCCACATTATACGCCGTTAAGCATTGTGATCCTCCTACTATCTCGGATGGAATAACAGCTTCCATCCCATAGACCAAACTGAACGGAGACTCCCCTGTAGAAGTTCGGGGAGTTGTTCGATAAGCCCACAAAAGCGATGCGAGGTCTTCTTCCCAAAGCCCACCTGCTTTCTCTAATCTTAGCTTAAGTCCCTGCATAATGATACAATTAGTAACCTCAACTTTCCCATTAGTTTGGAGATGTGCCAAAGAAGCAAATTACTGCTTCATCCCCATTTCTTTACACCAATCCCGGATTTTTTGCCCATTGAATTGTGTTCCATTATCAGACACCAACACTCACGGGACACCAAATAAAATCCATCATGTCCTGCTCACTTATGCCCGTAACCGCTTCATCCTCCACCTATTTTGTGAAATAATCAACTGCCACCACCAGATTTTGTTTATTTCTCGGTGTCTTTGGAAAAGGTCCCACGATGTCAATTCCCCATTGTGCAAACGGGCACGGCGAGCTCATAACAATCATCTCTTCAGCAAGTATATGGATAACCGGAGCATGCATCTGGCACTTCTTACACGTTCTCACCATGTCGCTAGCCATACCTTTCATTCCTAGCCAAAAGAATCCAACCCGCAATTTTATGTCAACCAACGCTCTTCCCTTCGCATGATCACCACAATATCCCTCATGTATCTCCTTTAGAACCTCTAATCCCTGTTCCTTAGCAAGGCATTTCAAAAAAGTTCCTAAGTGCGACCTCTTGTACAACTTCTCATTTATAACACAAAAATGAGTCGCCGTTTTAGTTTCTTTTGTTGTCAACCTTTCTGCACCCTCTTTTGCTTTAACGAGAACATAGGCGTGCGCCAATTATCCTTAAACTCGAGCTCCATTACCTCCTCTCCTTTATCCACACTACTACGACTTAACTCCACCAGTGTAATTTTTCGAGTATCATAAGTCCCTAGTGCTCCTGCTATTCGAGCGAGCTGACCAGCGCGGGTATTGTCAGCCCGCGGCAAGTGTTCTAGCTTGAACTCGTCAAAACGAGCAACTTCTTCCCGTAATTTCTTTAAGTACACCTCCATGATCTATTCCTTTACCTCAAAAGAACCATCGAACTGACGAGCTATCAGCTGCGAATCCGTATACGCCCAAACTTCCCTTGCCCCCTAAATCACTTGCCATTTTACACCCTGCAAAACAGCCTCTTACTCAGTTTCGTTGTTAGATGCCTTATATCCCAATTTGATTGCAAATTCCCAATTTTCCCCTTCCAGGTTAGTTAACACGATCCCGAGCCCATCCCCTAACACCATAGTTGATCCATCGATATGCAACACCCATGACTTTATCTCATCACCCGAATTATATGGATGCACCATCTCCTGCAAAAAAATCTATCAATACTTGTGCTTTAATGGCTGACCTAGGTTCGTACACCACATCGTACTCGCTCAACTCCATAGCCCACTTCACTAGTCTTCCCGACATGTTCAGTTTACTCAGAACCTGCTTGAGAGCTAAATTGGTACGCACCTTCACCCTAGGGCTCAAAAAGTACGGTCGTAATTTCCTCGCGGTACAAATCAACATAAAACCCCCTTTCTCAAGTTTGAAATAGTTCAACTCATCACCTCACAGCATCCTGCTGATATAATAGATAGGTTTTTCCGTACCTGCATCCTCTCTGATTAGCACCGAAATTACTACGATTTCTCCCACCGATATATACAAGATCAGGTCCTCTCCTGGCGTCGGCTTGGTCAACAGTGGTATCTCAACCAAGTATTTTTTTCAATTCCTCAAACGCATTTGCTGCTTCTTTGGTCCATTTGAACTTGGACCATTTCCAGAGTGCCCTGAAAAAGGCGACACCCTTCTCCGCCGACCTGGAAATAAATGATTAAGACCTGCATTGCGACCTGTAAGCACCTGTACATCGCGTACTGTCCGAGGATGTGGCGTCTCCAAAACAGCCCGCACCTTCTCTAGAGTAACCTCAATACCCCTTTCTGTCACCATATACCCCAGAAATTTCCCAGATTGCACACCAAATGCACACTTCTTTGGATTAAGCTTCATCCCGTACTACCTCAATATAAGAAAAGTTTTTCTTAAGTCTTCCACATGGGATTCTGATTTTTTGCTATTCACCAACATATCATCGACGTAAACCTCCATAGTGGAACCCAACAGGTCCTTGAACATTCGATCCACCAATCTCTGATAGGTCGCCCCCGCGTTTTTCATCCCAAAGGGCATGGACACAAAGCAATACGTTCCCGTTGACGTAACAAAACTCAACTTGGGCTGGTCCTCCTTTGCAAGAGGTATTTGGTGATACCCCTATGAAGCATCCATCATACTCAGCAGCTCGCATCCTTAGGTCGAATCTACCAACTGATCAATCCGTGGCAAAGGATAATGATCCTTTGGACAAGCTTTATTCAGATCGTAAAAATCCACACACATTCTCCACTTTTGTCCCGGCTTTGGCACCATCACAACATTAGATAGGTACTCTAGAAATTAGATTTCTCAAATGCGACAAGCCTTTAGCAATCTTTGTACCTCCTCTTCAATTACCTTGTCTAATTCGGGCCCAAAATGTCTCCTCTTCTGTTTTACCGACCTCGCCTACGGATCTGCATTCAAATGATGTTGTGCAACCTATGGACATACCCCTGTCAATTCCCCATCCCCAAAAGCAAAGACATCCCGAAATTCCTTCAATAATCTTATCAACTCTTCTTTTAATGCTTCTGTCATCAAGGTCCCGATCCTTGTAGTGTATTCCGGGCGACCTTATTCTAATGAAATCTCCATCAACTCCTCATGTGGCCGAACGGAATTCTCCTGTTCTTTCACCTTTTTTGCAGTAAGTACCCCTCTCTGGCAGATCGTCATCCTTTTCGCGCTTGTTCTCACTCAACCCTTTCCTGACCGTCATTTGGTAACATGACCTAGCGACCTGCTATTCGGAGACAGTTTCTCCCACTTTATCACCCACCGGGTATTTGATATTCATATGATACGTCGATCTAACTGCCTAGAATGCATTGAGGTCAAGTCGGCCCAATATTACGTTATATGCCAACCTCCCATAGACTATCAAAAACATCAAATTCCTCTTCACCTGTAATTCACCTCTTCCTAGTACCACTGCCAATGTCAACTCTCCCTCTGTAATTACTTGCGCCCCGTTAAACGCGTATATGGGCGTATTCATGGGTTGTACGTTCGTCTATAGCTTCATTTGTTCAAGGCAATCCGTGTATATGATATTGACCGAGCTCCCATTGTCCAAAAAGATTCTGCCAACCTCGTACCCTACTATCTCAGCCTCAATTACTAACGCATCATTATGATCTTCCTGCAGCCCGCGTCGCTCATCGAGACTAAATGAGATGATTGGTCTGGATGTCTGTGGATGTCGGCTCAAACTACCGACCTCCCACATTCCTGGGCGGGCTGACTTAACATGCTTTTTCCAAGCACTATTGGTATCACCATCTGTTGGTTCGCCTGAAATCATATTTATTCTCCCATTGTTTCTTCTTGGCCCATTATATCCCTGATTTCCTTGTTGTGGCTGTCTTTTGACCTGATCCTGAGGTGGATCTCTCGGCAGTGGTGGGGGAAATGGTTGTCTCAGCTCCCTTGGCTCCCTATCTTTATAAATAACTTCCTTTAAATGCCCTGCTCTTATGAGTCTCTCAGTTTCTTCTTTAAGATGTCTGCACTTCTCTGTGGAATGACCATAATTATTGTGAAACAAACAAAAGAAATCTGATTTGGGATGAGTAGGGATCGGCGTATGATTTTCTGGCCACTTTATATCATTAGGTATCAAGCGCTCCATGATAGTAAACACCTTAGCCTGCGGATAGGCCAATTGTGTAAAATCCCCGTTCCTCCAATTCCGCATATCTATCTCCGGCTTTTCGCTAACCACAGGACTTGGGGTTAAGAGCCTTCGCACTATCCTTCTAGGTTCCCTTCTGATCTCCCTCCTAGAAATACTGCCCCCTGTATCCGCGACCAACCTACCAAATCGTACTCGATGCTCCTCTTCAGCTTCTTCCACCTGTATGTATTTATGTCATCTTTCCAAGACCTCATCGTATGTTCGCGCCTCCTTCTTCACCAAAGACTTGTGTAAGTCTTCTCTTCTCAATCCTTGATGTAAAGCTCCCGCCTTCATTTCATCTGTTGCGGCTGGTACCCCTAGTGTGGCACTGGTAAACCTGTTAACATACTGCTTCAAGGTTTCGTTAGGTCGTTGTACCATAGTAAAGAGTGATTGTGCCGTCCTCGCATTCTGCCTCACACTGGAAAATTGTTTCAAAAAAGCAGCTCGCAGTACCTGAAAACAGGTAATTTTTCCTCACGGCAATTGAAAGAACCAGCTCTGCGCGATTCCCCTCAAAGTAGACCCAAAGGCTCGACATGCCACAGCATCTGTATATCTGTGTAACATCCTTTCGTTTTCAAAGAGCTGCAAATGTTCCACTGGGTCCGTCACCCTACAATACTGAAACTCCAACGCCTTATACCCCTTAGGCATTGCAGCTCGCAGCATATCATCTGAAAGGGGATGCCCCTTATCTTCATCGAACTTCTCTCCTTCCATCCATTTTTACAAGTTTAAGAAGGCCTCTTGCATCTCTCTAAACGCCTTATTCCCTGGCTCGACCTCATTCTCAACATTCCCCTCAAAGTATCCGCTCTGACTCTTACGTGATTTATCTCGAGATTCCCCATCTGTACTCGAGGTTCGTGTCTCACTCTCGCTAGTGTGTTTACTATGTCGCCGACCTCGATGCTTATAATGGTTTCGCCCTATCTTCACCCTCTTCACTTTCTTGTGCTTGTACTTATGGGTGTGAGACTTCGTGGACGAGGTAGAACTAGAAGAATCTACCTGTTTTCGTTTACTCAGGCCTTTCCTTCCGTGAGAAGATCTCGTAGACAGAGACCTTCCGCTTTGTTTTGTCTTTCTGGTTGTCAATTTCTCTCCCTTCTCGCAATTTGATCCATTAGCCTTCTCTTTCGGAGTACCCAACTCGCCTGCCAGGTACTTGTTTAGTTCTTCCTGTTTCTCCAGAGGCACGAAACCCATAAGCCCTTTCTAAGAATCCTTTTTTGATTTGAAAGAGCTTATCTTTAGGTAAATCCTTCCATTCCATCGTCCCTATATGAATCATATTCTGCGCTACCGCCTCCGGCGTCTTCACCTCCAAGTCTTCTTCTGGCTCTTTTCCGTTAGGTTGCCTTGGGGAGGGTGGCAGTGTGCCACCCATATTCTGAACTACTGGTTCCCCCTGAGAAGGGGTCTGTCAGTATTTTGTTGGTTCTCCTTTGTTGATTTTCTCCATCTTGTTCTTCTTCTTCTTCAGTTTGTTCGATCCAGAACCAAAGTCTAAGGTCTTAGGTTGTATGTTATTATCTTTCATGCTGCGATTGTGAGATTTCTCACGTCTTTCACTCAAGGACTCGATGCCCCTCTTTCCCACAATCGGCGCCACTTGATAAAAACAAAAGGATTGGTTACCAATAATATGGGGTACTGACCTCAAATTTGAGATCAGCGGCCTGAATAGTGGTAGGAAAACATCGCAGCGACCTGATAAGCCTCTAAAAAGTCTCCTGGCGACCTAGCCGATCCTGCAAAACAACACCTTCAGCCAAGGCGGAGGATGGCCCCAGCGAAGGTCCTCCAATGCTTAAGTCAGATAGTGCGAGAGATATTTCTTAAGATCAATCCATAAAAAACAACTTTAAAATAAAAGAGAGGTATGCACCTTTTTTATAGAGACAAGAGAAGTGCTCCCCAAGCTAGGGTTTCCTTCCCCCACCACAATCCCATAAATACTGTAACCATCTTAGAATTAGGATTTCTCCGGTATGCTAAGTTCCCATAGATAGTGAATCTCTCGATTAAATTACCAGAATAGGCCTGAGCCTGTGATTCTTTCCATACAGTCCATCGGGACCCCATATGAGCCAATTTGGGCTTAATATTTATAAAGCCTATGACCGAGCTAACAGACATCGTACAACACAAGCATAAGAGGTCGCGACCCTATATGAGAAATCATCCTCATATTCCAGGTCACTACTCTATAAACCAGCTCGCCCACCTCTCAGAAGAAATGCTCCTTCCATGAAATGAGGTCGCTTACCATAAATACCCACATATATCACGTATGGATTTTTAGTGCCGTATCACCAACCAATCCCAAAATCAATCGGTCACAATTAAACCATAACATTAAATTGACACAACCGATCACCACGGCATTTAAGAACCACCATCGCATGCACTTTAAAAGATAATTGCATAATTAAACCCTTAATGAACAGTAACGAACCCTAATTGAACTAATAAACCCTAATCATATAATTATTCATAAGCTCAACCCTAATTATATAATTATTCATAAGTTCAACCCTAATTATATAATTATTCCTAATTAAACCCTAATTATATAATTATTCATAAATTCAACCCTAATTATATAATTATCCATAAATTAAACCCTGATTATATAATTATTCCTAAATTCAACCCTAATTATATAATATCCCAATATTAAACCCTAATTATACAATATATTAAACCCTAATTATACAATAATCCCTAAATTCAACCCTAATTGCATAATTGAACAAAAAACCCCAAATTCAATCCAAATTATATAACAAACCACGATTTCTATCCTAATTAGAAATTAAACTCTAAAAATAACCCTAAAATTATATATACTACAACAACAGAAAAAGGGGATGCGGGGTTACCTTGGCTGGTGGTGGTGGCAGGAGAAGATGGCGGCGACAGCGAGTGGCGGTTGTTGGGTTGCTGCGGCTGTGGAGAAGATAGCGGCGGGAACGGGATCTGATTTTTTTTTTCTTTTGGATGCAAACTGAGTAGTGGGGGCGTCCCGCTTTTGTTCATAAAACGGGACCGAGGGCACAAATGCCCTCGGAAAAAATCGAGGGGAGCAATTCCCCTCGGAAATTCACGAAGAGATTTAATTCCCTTCAAGAATTTCCGAGGGGAATATGATACCCACAATTTTTTTAAATTAAAAAAATCGAAAAAAATAAAAAATGAATGTTTACCGATCAATTACCAATTCTCGTGGTTCTGTAACAATGAAACACACCTCGTGCCCCCTTCACAAGATCACGACGCTTCATTTCTTTGCGATTCCAACCTAACAAGTTGATCAATCGATCGTATCTTGGTTCTTGGTCGAATTACACGATACATGTAAATACGCACATGCTCGATGATACTTTTCAATCAAAACTGTGTCAAACCACACCACGTGCCTAAAATGATAGGATATGGTTTATTTTTATGCTTTTTGTATTTTTTTTCTATTTATCTTAGAATTTTTATTAAATTTCAAATAAACCGAGGGGAGTTAATTCCCTTCGGGAATTTCCCGAAGGGTATATGATCCCTTAGTTTTTTTTGAATTAAGAAAATCAAAAAAAATAGAAAATACATATTTACCAATCAATTACCAATTCCCGTGCTTCTATAACAACACACACCTCGTGCCACCTTCACAAAATTATGACGCTTCGTTGCTTTGCGTTTCCAACCTGACAAGTTTATCGATCGATCGTATCTTGGTTGTTGGTCGAATTACACGACATGTGTAAACATGCACATGCTCGGTGATATTTTTCTATCGAGACCGGGTCAAAACCACCCCCACGTGCCTAAATATGATAGGATATGGTTTATTTTCAAGCTTTTTTAGTTTTTTTCTATTTTTTTCGAACTTTTATTTAAATTTCCAAAAAAGAAATAGAAAAGGCATATTTATCAATCAATTACCAATTCTTGTGATTCTACAACAACGAAACACACCTCGTGCCATCTTTAAAAATCACGACGCTTCGTTGCTTTGCGTTTCCAACCTAACAAGTTGATCGATCGATCGTATCTTGGTTGTTGGTCGAATTAAATGACACGTGTAAATACGCAGATGCTCGGTGATATTTTCTCTTGAAACTGGGTCAAAACCACACCACGTGCCTAAAATGATAGGATATGGTTTTTATTTAATCTTTTTGTAATTTTTTTAGAATTTTTATTAAATTTTAATTAAACCGAGGGGAACTAATTCCCCTCGAAAATCACCGAAGGGATCTATTTTCCTTTGGGAATTCCCAAGGGGAATTAGTTCCCTTTGGGAGATTTTCAAGGGGAATTTGATCCCCTCGGTTTCTTAAATTAAAAATAATTGAAACATAATAAAAAATAAATAAAAAGGCGTATTTACCGATCAATTACCAATTCTTGTGGTTCTATAACAACGAAACACACCTCGTGCCACTTTCAAAAAACACAATGCTTCGTTGCTTTGCGTTTCCAACCTAACAAGTTGATCGAACGATCGTATCTCTATTGTTGGTTGACTTACACGACACGTATAAATACGCACATGCTTGGTGATATCTTTCTATCGAAACTGGGTCAAAACCACCCATGTGTCTAAAATGATAGGACGTGGTTTATTTTTACGATTTTTGTATTTTTTTTTCTATTTTCTTAGAACTTTTATAAAATTTCAAATAAACCGAGGAGAATTAATTCCCCTCAGAAATCATGGAAGGGATCTATTTCCCTTAGAGAATTTTCGAGGGGAATTAGTTCCATTCGGGAATTTTCTGAGGGGATTATAATCCCCTCGGTTTTTAAAATAAAAATAAAATTGAAAAAATAGAAAAGGCGTATTTATCAATCAATTACCAATTCTCGTGGTTCTATAACAACGAAACACACCTCGTGCCACCTTCACAAAATCGTGACGCTTCGTTACTTTGCATTTCCAACCTAACAAGTTGATCGATCGATCCTATCTTGGTTGTTGGTCTAATTACACGACACGTGTAAACATGCATATGATTGGTGATATTTTTCTATTAAAAAAAATGCAAAACCATCCCACGTGCCTAAAATGATAGGATATGGTTTATTTTTACGCTTTTTTAATTTATTTTTTCTATTTTTTTTCGGATTTTTATTTCAAAATAAAAAAATAGAAAAGGTGTATTTACCGATCAATTACTAATTTTATGATTCTATAACAACAAAACACACCTCGTGCCACCTTCACAATATCACGACGCTTTGTTGCTTTGCATTTCCAACCTAATAAGTTGATCGATCAATCGTATCTTGGTTGTTGGTCTAATTACACGACACGTATAAACACGCACATGATTGGTGATATTTTTCTATCAAAACCGGGTCAAAACCACCCCATGTGCCTAAAATGATAGGATATGATTTATTTTTATGCTTTTTGTATATTTTTTCTATATTTTTAGAATTTTTATTAAATTTTAATAAATTGAGGGGAACTGATTCCCCTCGAAAATTACCGAAGGGATCTATTTCCCTTCGGGAATTTTTGAGGGGAATTAGTTCCCTTCGAGAGTTTTTCGAGGGGAATTTGATCCCCTCGGTTTTTTTAAATTAAAAAAACCAAAAAAAAATAGAAAAGGTGTATTTATCAATCAATTACCAATTCTCGTAGTTTTATAACAAAGAAACACACCTCATACCACCTTCAAAAAGTCACGATGCTTCGTTGTTTTGCCTTTCCAACCTAACAAGTTGATCAATCAATCGTATCTTGATTGTTGATCGAATTATACGATACGTGTAAATACGCACATACTCGGTGATATTTTTCAATCAAAACTGGGTCAAAACCACCCCCACGTGCCTAAAATGATAGAATATGGTTTATTTTTACGCTTATTGTATTTTTTTAATTTTTTTTAAAATTCAAAAAAAAAATTGAAAAAATAATAATAAAAGCGTATTTACCGATCAATGACCAATTCTCGTGGTTCTATAACATGCGTGCTTACACCTTACATGCATATAGCTTTTCTTGTATGTGTGTTAAATAAAAATAATATGCGATAAATTTCAAATTTAAATGAAAAGTGCTGATAAAGACATATTGTAATAGTGGAAAGCACAACTTCTAGATAAACAAAGTATTGTACAGAATTGTCAAAAACAGATAATATACTACTCCTTCTTCTTCTATTGTCACTTTTTAGATAGTAGACAATAGAAGTAGACCGGTGACCTCACGTGATGTTCATGACAAAGTGAGATGAGATGACAATACGTACTTTTCTTGTACTTTTAAGCAATGAAAGTAGAAAAAACTTAGAAAGATCTAACCATGATGATATTTATTTTTAGAATTTTTTTTTTAAAATTTCAAACAAACCGAGGGGAGAAATCCCCCTTAGAAATTTCTGAAGGGAACAATGTCCCTTCAGTAATTTTCGAAGGGAATCTTTTTCCTTCGATAATTTTCGAGGGGATATTTGCCCCTTCGGTGTTTCTGAAGGTCATATTCCTTCGGTAATGATACATTCGGAAAGCCTTCAGTATTATCTTCATCCTTTCCCTTCGATAATTTTTGAGGGGATAATTGCCCCTTCGATGTTTCTGAAGGTCATATTCCTTCGGTAATGATACATTCAGAAAGCCTTTAGTATTATCTTCATTAATTATGGCGGAAAACATTGGCCCCATGTTTTCGAAGGATTTACCGAAGGGAGTGGTACTGAAGGTACAAACCTTCGGTAATGCCCTCGAAAATTTTGAGGACAATATTCCCTATTCCCCTTGGTAAAACATTTTTTTTGTAGTGTTTATTATTGCGGTCTGACTTTGATAGTTATGGACTAGTACCAATATCAAGTCCTAGACAAACTAATTTTCCATTTCGAACTTAACGAAACAAGTATTCATGTAAGATTTCTTTTTCTTTTCATTTTAGTGTGAGTCACCATATATCAATTCTTAGGTCTAATTTAAAAACTCAAGATGGAAATATAATTCCAGTTTGTTTAAAAAATGGACTAAAAAATTCAAGATGAAGATATTTAAAATATTTTCTCTGTACCCCTCGTTTTTCTCATACTTTCAAAAATATTTAAATTTTATTTACCAATTAAGAAATTCTAACAATACAAAAAAAATCAAAATTAAAAAAGTAAGACTTTTAAGAGTAAGAAAACAAAGGTAAGAGCTTACAATTCGGGGTCTTTGCGGCGGAGGTCTTCGAGCATATGCTTGTATGGGTTGCCGAAATCGTAGACGTTGGGTTCTCTGAGGGAGGGACCACCAAGCATATTAACGTGTTGCCCGGTGCCGTACGACACCACGTGGAACCCTTCTCTCTTGAGTAGTGTGTACGACTCCATACTCTGGTTCTGGCTCTATGAACACACCATTGCGTGCCAAAGTTTCATTTCTTTTTCACTAATAATTTCTTGCTCGATTGACCGATTAATTCCTCGGTAAATTAAACTCTCCTTCTCTCTCTCTCTCTCTCTCTCTCTCTCTCTCTCTGTGTGTGTATATTGTGTGGGCTCAGATAAGAACCAAATGACTTCTTAAATTGGGCTCTTATTAGGAACTAATCAATCAATTTGCCTGACCCAATTTAAATTAGCAAATTATATCCCACCAGACGACATTTGACATATTATTATGTACACCCGGGTGTACAATGTACAATACACCTGGGTGAAAAGTACATCTTAAATGTGATCAATGTTATTTTCATTTTTAGTGTGATAAATGTGTTATTTATGAATAAATAATATATAATAAAAATGTTCATATTTGTTGTGACAAAATGTTCATGTCTGTAATGATAAAACTTCATCTTCATTGTGATGAATGTCTATCTCTGTTATGATAAATACCAATATACATTTTAATGATTCTTTCTATATATTAATCATCTACAATGTGATAAATATGAATCTCAATGAGATGAATATATAATTTTTTATAATATAGATGAACATGTAATTATGTGTCGTAATTATGCATGGTTTTTGGGGACTTTTATCGACATATTTGTGGTGTTCATGCACTTGAATTACATATTTTCGCCTTATTTTGTGTTATCGAGTGGACGCTACCGTTGTTGGGTTTTTGTGTAAATTGGAGTCTTTTTTGCACGTTTTACAACATCACGAAGCCACGAGGTGCGCCGTGAGTCTATTCCCATTTTTTTTAGGCGACATAACCATAGTGGTGTCGCAGGCAATTTCTCTAAATGCATGTAAGACAGAGATTGAAGAGAGAAGCAGATTTGTTGACAACATGACCATGTTGGTGTCAATGTTGCATCAAACAGAGCAAACAGAACAACATGCATGCAGAACAGTTTCAGTTTCTGAACAGAGAACAACATGCATGCAGAACAGTTTCAGTTTCTGAGCAAAGTTGTTTTCATAACCACGACATGGCCATGTTCCAGATGGTGTCGCTGGACAACTTATAAAGCGGACAACCTTACATGAAGAGAAGTTCAACAAGCCTATACTTCACGGCCCATGTACGTGCGAGTAAGTATTAGGGCTCAGTTTCGATATTTATATAAAAGAGGGGAGAAACGCAAGGAAAAAGGGAGAGACGACGGACGACAACTATCTGGAGGAGAGCAGACGATAGAACACACATCACAAACCTTTTCTTTCTTTTTATTTCCTCTTTATATTTGTTTACCATGGGTGCCCTACACGGCTAAACTACTTTTTTGTCTTGATTGAGACGATCCTTGAAGTTAGATATCACTATGAGATCGAATTTATTTTTATATTTTCAGTTTATATATTTACGTATCGATTATCCTTCGAGTTTATTGTGTGATTAATTGTTTAGTTCGTAACTTGATCAACTTTCATTCGAAGCATGCGATTTTCTTGCTTGATTATTTTTCTAGTCGGATTAGATTAGATTATATTATAAGAAGCAACTAAGATAGATAATTAGTTGGATTATGCGTTATCATTCTTAGGTGAAATAATCGAACAAGTCAGTATTTAATTGATTATTTATTTACTACTTGGATTGTCGATCTCGTGAATTTTTAATGCTATCATCAGGAGAATTCAACATGATTGTGGGAATTTCTCGATAATAAGAGTTTACATAAATGGTTTATTTTACGTGACATAATTAGGAGATGGAACAATTAGTTCGATGACAATTACGTAAATTATAACTTGTTATTTTTGCATCAAGGATCGGTGAGTCACTTCAAGGTGGAAATCAAATTCAACCAAGGCATATTCTTCAAATAGTCGTTTTCGTCGTTCATTTATATTTATTTTAGTTATTTTAATTAATAACTTCTTTAGTTGTTCTCGTACTTGTAGTTATTTTTAGTATAATTAGATTTTAAAACCAAAACCCCCTTTTTAAATCACATCGTTAAAGAAGAATAACTAAATTCTCTCCGAGGATTCGATCCCTACTAACGTTACTATAAAATTATTAAGTAAGATTTTATTTAGGTGTCTCGACATCACTATCATATAACTTTAGTACGATCAATAGTAAGAATGTACATTTTCATTGTATTAAATATTCCTATTAATTGTATTTAATGTTCATCTTTGAGTGTAAAATACTACCTACACCCATGTGTATGTAATAATGGCCAACGACATTTAATGACATTCAATTAAGGACAATTTTATTATCCTTACTAACCGTGTTTTTTTTATTTACATAAATGTTATTGAATGAATTGACTTATATCATTATTATAAATTACATGTTCTTATTCATCTACTTATTATCCAGAAAAATTACAATATCACTATACACACATATTTCTAACTTTTTTTTTTCAACCTCACTTTAATTATCTCCATTACTGAATTCTCAAACATTATGAGAACTCAACAACTGTTGATAAAAAAAACATGGGAACAACCAGCGTAAGTATTTTTTACCTTTTGTTGATTTCGTATACTTATTGTTAGTTGTAACTCAAAATTTAAATAATCTCATCACAATATTCTCGGTCGTGGTACACCAAAAATAGAACCAATTTTTGGACCTGGTTGACTGAAAATTAAAGATATTTTTGGCACCGGCCCACTGAAAATTCAAGTAATTTTCGGCCATCATAGGCCAAAAATAGCTTCAATTTTCAGTGGATTGTGACTGAAATTTTCATCTCCTAGACGTTGGACTTTCTATATTAGTTTTTTAAATTAACTAGTTTAGAATCACACTTTTAACACCAGGTTTTTCATTGACCGTTGTAATAGCCTCTTTTTGTAGTAGTGAATGAAAATTTCTGTTGGCAACTGCATGAATTTCTCTACAATTCTTGTTGGCTATTGTGCGAGATCTTCATTCATTTTTTATCCGTAATAACCAAAGATGAATACAAAATTCGTCATCTTTGTACCGAAAATCGACACAATGTTCGGTGATTAGGGACTGAAAATGGATGAAAAATTCGTCATCTTCCTACCAATGATCATACGAACCCTAGATTTTTTAAAATTACAAATCCATAGTTGCACACCTCATTTTTCATGTTAATATCCATTTAATATAAAATTATAAATATGTTTAAACAATATAATTCATGATGTATTTATACAAATATGAAATTAAACAAAATAAATTAAAAAACTTCAAACAAAAAAAAAGTAAAAAACCTACTATATCTTGCGCATGTTGTTGCCCTGACTTGAGAGAGGTTGTCGTCGGTGGTGGAATTCATTACCGGTCGTCGGTGGATGGAGGTACTGCCACCAATGGATTTTTATTTTTTCTTATTCCTTTTCTTCTTCTTCCTGTCTACGTCTTCTATTTTCCTTTTCTTTTCAAATGGGTGTATCTAGTAAATTGGGTTGAGATATGATTTGACGTAATTGAATTGTAAGGGTAGTTTTGGTAATTCCACCTTAGTGTAGTTAATAAAGAGATAATATATATATATATATATATATATATATATATGGGTGCAATATTACACGGGTGTGGCTAGTAATCTACCGATTGCAAATAAAATTGTCCTTCAATTAATTCTCTTATATACATCACACCTTTATTCATCTCAATTATTAAACACGCTCATAAAATATATAAATTACTAATCAACCACTTGATGCAGCTAGTCTTTGTAATCGATGAAAAATTTGATATTTAACATCGGTTCCTATGAAATCGATGTAGAAACTTTTTTTAGAATTGGTTCTTAGAAAACTGATATAAAAGTATTATAAGACTTACAAAACGAATTGGCTCACAAAACTTTACGAGATTTGAAGTAATTTTTGGTATTTTCCTATCGAAATTATCACATAATTTTGTTTAACCAACATGTAAATCAACTCGAACCATAATTTTCCAAAATAAAAAATCTACACACTTTGATTTTCATGTTAATATCAATTTATACACAATACAAAACTATGTTTATGTTGTTTACACAGCAAAATTCATGATTTTTGTATAGAAAACTTGATATTTTGTAAGACCAAAAACTAAAACACTTCATGACCAAAAAAAACCCAGCTACCTATATCGGCTGCTCGTTGCTGGTCCTCGTCTGATATGATGGTGGTCGGATGTTTGTGATTTCCCGGTGGGTGGAGGTCGTAGCCTGTGAGCTTCTTGCCTGTCGCCGTCGGTGCAGGTGAGTATTTTTTTTTTCATGTTTGAAATTTGTGTGGTTAAATTTGTTGGGTGGGTCAAGAATATAATTAATTAGAAACCAAGGGTACTTTAGGAAATTCACAATTGGCGTAGTTAGTAGTAATAAAGCAATAAAAGAAAACGAAAAACACAAGAGTGTTATTTAAACAAGTGCGACGAGTAATTTATTGGATGCGAATTTGCCATTTAAATTTCTTTATTGCTAATGTTCGTGATATGCCAATTTTAGTTCAATTATTGCATTATAGTTTGAAATATTAATATTAATATTATGAAAACCAACAACAACCAAAAAAGTATAATAGTTCTTTCTTGAAAATACATTACATTCTCAAGAAAATGTATTCATTAAAAAAACACAAATACAAACTTTCATAATAATTAGTATAAACCTCATAGGTAGTTTTTGTAATTATCCAAATGAAACTATATATTAATGAGCTCTTAGACAAAATGTCGTTAGACAGGTACGACAATCAATTAAGCAAAGTAATTTCAATTCTTCTATAAATCTTTTTTTTCTTTATTAACGTTGAGTCCCTTCAGTATGCTTTAATTATGCCTTTTTCCTTGAACATTTATACTATGCAGGGTTTTTCCATGGCCATCATAGAAAATCACATCTGCTTCTTTGTTGGTAAGTCGAACTATTATTCCTTGCCCATCATGATAGAACTTCAAGCTTTTCTTGTGTCTTTCGTGGTGCGTAACATTTCTCTACGCCACTGATCCTCCTCTACTTTTGAGGAATTCAGTATTTGAGCTGAAAATTTTAAAAACACTTAGATTATTCGAACAATCTTGAAACGTGAAGATAGATTTGTGAAAGTATATAAGGAATATTGATTAATTTATTTCTTACGTTCCTTTGTCACTGATGCGTTCCATACAATGTCCGTGCCCGTTTATGTACAAAGGAATCTTGTTTGACTGAAAAAATAAATCGGTGCACATATTGGACACTCGACCGAATGTCATTATCCACGTGAGATCACCAAGGATAATCAATTAGCTTCTCAACAGTGGGCTCCAATCTCTCATGGCATTCTAAGTTATTTTACAAAAATAAATAAATTCAAATAATAACATGATTATACACTAAACTTATTTACAGTCGACCAATATTAATATAATAATGAAGAGCAAAATATACATAATTAGTTACCTCGCCCTCAAGAAAATGTGAGACGTCATTGCACTCCCTGTTAAATGGCCGCTTAAGTGATCGTGGGCGTTCCTCGTCGGGATTTTTATTTTCCACCATCAATAACCTCGCGGTATAGCCTTGAAAATCCAATAATACAAAAAACTAATTACATGCATTAAATATAATAAATAGTTTCTCAGGATATTTACAATTATATAGAATTTAATGAGCAATTGATATATTATCACAAACTTGTCAACCCCTTTAAGTTGTTCCGACGACACTAAACTATGCATCCTTCTCATAAGTATCTTGAAGTTGTATGTGCCCCATGGAGAATTTTCCCACCTATCATTATCCTCGATTAACACCCATAACCATTTTTCTATTAACTTCGTGAGTCCATCAACACCAAAAATAATGGCATAAGCAAATAGTATCTTTGCAATCTTCACTTGATCGTTTAGTGAATCTGTAAAAAATAAAATAAAATAAAATAATACAAAAATAACGGAGGATATCTTCATATTTCAAACCACCCTCTTGCCCATGTATCCGTCGCATATATATACCATCGTTCAGATAATGACACCTCGCATTTTAATTAAAATCCGTGGGCCCGAACCTCAGACCAATCACCAGAGCATACTCATAATTCGAAAATCGTATGAACTAATCACCGACACGAAACCAAAGCTCGCCAACCTCTGCTTGTGGCCTTGTAACTTGTTTCCCAAACACGGCTTGCATGACTATACTTGGATAACCAGTCTTCTTATCATAATTATATCGAAGATACCTCTCAAAACATCACCACTCAAACTTATTATATATTTCCCAACACAGCTTGCATGGCTATACTTGGATAACCAGTCTTCTTATCATAATTATATCAAAGATATCTCTTAAAACATCACCACTCAAACTTATTATATATTTCAGGATTAGGAGACAATTGTAATTTGATATCGCCTATAACCCCCGCCTAAACATACATATTTATGAACAGCTTCTCCCGTTTAAAACTAGGCCTCATCCACGAGCACCAGTTCTAAAAAAAATTCAAGGCTAAATAAATACATACATACATACATAAATACATAAATAAATCCAAATTTGAAATGAAATAAACATTCAATAAGCTTTGTCCAACGATTGGCAATTTAAAAAAATCAGCATGTGAAAAACATCTAATATAAATCAAGTAAACGAGCACAGATAATGCACGAGTTCACATAATATTGTTTTAATGGCGGTGCAATAAAAAAAGAAAACTCAACTACACGAGTACTTAGAATATTGTGTTAATGGTTGTGGAAGAAAAAAGAAGTAAAGTACACAAGTTCAAGATATCGTGTACATGAGTTCAAGATATAGTGTACTATTACACACAAGATCAACATATCATGTACACTTCAAATCTACGAGTTTCCTTAATCATGTACTAACTACACAACTTCACCAAATCATGTACTATGTACTAACTACACGAGTTCAACATATCATGTATACGAGTTCAATATATTGTGTACATGAGTTCAATATATCATGTACTATTACACATGAGATCACCGTGTATGCTCTTCAGATCTATGCATTTCCCTAATCATGTACTAACTACATGACTTCACCAAATGGTGTACTATGTATTAACTACACGAGTTCACCAATCCTATACTAACTACACAATTTCACCATATCTTGTACTAACTACATGAATTCACCATATCGTGTACTACCATGAACGAGTTTCCCACAGCCTTAATCGTGTTCGTAGTTTTAGTACCTAAATGAGTTGTATTCCCCCATATATTCCTTATTATGTACAACAAATTAAAAAGATTATCGATTTCAATTTCAGTTTCATACAACAAATCATCAACAAATATTTCATCAACCCAATTATTTAATCATATTATCAATTTAACTTCAAATCAAAAAAGCAAACTTACCGATAGTTTGGCAGTGGACAGAGTAAAGGCCGCGTCGGTCGGATTCTTAGTACAGGTGGTGGAGGCCGTCAAATTCTCAGTTGACGTGTTGGTGACGGATGGATTCTCAGTAGAGGGGGTGGCGTCTTCCGGATTCTCAGTCACAACAGCGATGAAATCCGCTTCGCGAGTGGAAATCCCATCGCCGATAGAATCCATGGATTTTAACGGTTATTTATTTATTTTATTTTTTTTGAAATGTGAGGGGGAGGGAGAAGAAGATGAAAGATAAGGGACAATTTTTTTTTTCTTAAAAATCGAGTTCCCACAAGTGGGGGAGATGAAGGGCCGCCTCAGGTGGACTGGTGGGGTAGACAAAAGTATGGGCATTTAGGTCATTTGAGAAATAAAATATATTTCTTATGAAGGTAATAGATAAAAGATATTTTTTATGAAATATGAGTACTTTAAGAATTTCCCCTTACTCTATAATATATACTAGTTTAACATCCGTGTATTACACGGGATTTATAAAAAAAAATTAAATATAAAAGATATTTATGAAAATTACAAAGTTTTAAATTTAAAATAAAAAATTAAAAAAATGTGTTCTCAACCCGTGTTCTATTCAACTTATTAATTATTATAATTATTAATTTATATTATATTTTAGGGAAGTTCTACGGTGACGCGAAGGTACCATACCTCACTTTTTCTCACCTATTATCAACCATTGGATCAATTTAAAGTTATAAATATTAAAAGATGGATGGATGTAAATGCACGTATGGTGGGAGGCATGTTACCGTGAAGGCACCGTATTCATTTCCTATATTTTAATGTTTAGGTTAAATTCATTAATAATTATATATACATACTTATAAAAATTAAAAAGATGCCACATTCTCAACCCGTCTCTAATCTATATTAATTAATTATTATTAACTCATTTTATATTTTTATGTTTACATTGATTTTGTTAATAATTATAGTTACATACTTTGAAAAATTCAAAAGGTGTCATACTCTCAAACTTTCTCGCATTGTGCCATTGTCTAATAAATAATAATTAATTATTATATAATTTTGTTTTTTAATATTTAGATTGAATTCATTACTAATATTTAGTTAGATACTCCGATGATTGCAAATAAATAATAATTTACTTATACAAATATTTAAAATTTCAAAAATAAATTATTTCAACTTTTTTTATAAATATAATTTATTTAATATTTTCATATAAGATTTTTTTTTGTACTTAAAATTATTTCATATGTAATTTGTCTTTTAGTTAAAATAATTAATTTAGATTCCTTCTACTATTTATATATGACTTATTTATATTTTTATATTAGGAATATAAAAGAAAATTATTGAATTAGACAAAATAAAATAAATGAAAATTGTTAAATTAGGCTAAATATGGTAAAAAAATATTAAATTAGGCAAGATACAATAAAAAGAAAATATTAAATTATGTATATATTAAGCTCGGATGACACATAAGCAATCGAAGCACCAAAAATATTTATTATTCAAGCAAATCATACGAAAAAGACACATAAATTAGGAGGATTTTGCATTAATATATTTTTGTTTAGCACAAGTGTATTATACGGGACTTATCAAAGAATAAATATAAAAAATATTTGTGATAATTATAAAATTTGAAATCTAAAATAAAAAATTAAAATAATTTATTCTAACCTGTGCCTTGTACATGTCTGATCTATTTATTAATTATTATAAATATTAAATAATTTGATATTTGATTTTTAAATTAAATTCATTAATAATCTTAGTTACATACTTACAAAATTCAAAAGGCGTCACATTCTAAACTCGTGTCTATTATCTAATTTTTTATATATTAATATTTATAATAAACTCATTAATAATTATTAGTTACATACTTTGGGATATTCAAAATATATCATGTTCTAAACTCGTGTCGAATTTTACTGGTGTTTATGTTTATTAATTATTAGTATATAATTTGATATTTTTATGTTTAGATTGAATACATTACTAATATTTAGTTATATACTTAGATTATTGTAAATAACTCATATTTTACCTATATGGAATATTTTCCAAAAATAAAATTATTTTAAATTATATTATCAATAAAATTATTTAATTATTTTCATAATAATTTTTTTTGTAATTAAAATTATTTCATATGTAGTTTGTCTTTTAATTAAAATAACTAATTTAGATCTTATCTACTAATTATATATGACTTATTTATATTTTTATATTAGGAGAATCAAAAGAAAGTATTGAATAAGGAAAAATATTATAAAAGAATTAAATTAGGTAAGATTCAATAAAAAGAAAATTATTAAATTAGGTAAATATTAGGCTCGGATGACACATAAGCAAACGAAGCATCAGAATTTATTTGTCAAACAAAGCAAACATAAAAATTGGAAGGATTTACATTAATATATATGTGTGATTATTATATTATTTTTAATAGGGGTAACTTTGTAATTGTATATTTATAGTTGAATTATTTGACATTTTGTATAATTAGTCAGATTATTTGACTCATATATTAATTAGACTATTTATTTTAGGTAGTATTAATAATTATATTATTGAGGTTATTATAATATGAAAAGGTAATCTGAATTTTAGGTTGTTTTATTAGATTATGTTTTTTTTTTATTATTAAAATTTTATTTTAGGTTGTTTTATTAAAAGTAAGACTCTTATTATTAGGCTATTTATTTTAGGTAGTTTAAATAATTAAAAGGTAAGAAGTATATTATTAGGACAATAAATCCTATTTTTATAATTTATAAATATATAATAAAAAAAAGCTAGGCTTGGATGACACGTAAGCAACCGAAGTATCAGAATTTTTTATTTGCCAAACGAAGCATGCGAAGCAGACACATAGGTTAGGAGGATTTTGCATTAATATATAGGGTAGATTATAATTTTAATATTATATAATATGTACATTTTAATATGAAAAAAAAACCTATATTTCTACTTGGGCCAGGTCTTGTGAATGGCAGCCCAACACTAAACATATCGTACTTGGCAGCCACTTATATTTCGGGGAACTTCTACGGTACCTTCACGGTACCATTCCTCACTTAGTGGGGTGCATTTACAACCATTAGATCAATTTTAGGTTTTTTAGATTAAGAGATCTATGATTGTAAATGCAGGAGGGGGTGAAGGTATGATACCTTTAAAGGCACCGTAGAGTTTTCCTATATTTCGAACCTACTAAGCACATATATTTGTACAAGGATGTCGTACTTGTACCGAGTATTTAATAGATATGATACTTTTGTAGACACATATCAATACGTACTCATAAAATATCAGTGTTTTAAAGAAAATCTTGACCAGATTATCATATCAGATTCAATAGTATTTTATTCTTTCTTTATAAAGAACGTGTCAATTGATCCACGCCACTAAACATATCAAATTAAAGCACCAAGCACAAACACGCATTGAATAAAGAATATTTATCAAAACCAAAATTTCAATTTGAATCTGCACATGGAAACACAGATATAATCACGGGTGAAAATTTGCTCTTGTCGTAGCTTTTTCGCCTCAAGAAGGGCTTTAGCTTTATCTACTACTATGAGACTAGTCCAAACGGCTAAGCATGAATGGTTAATTAAAATTAAACTACGGCAAGAAAAAACGATAACAGAAGATTTGTGTTCGAAGAATAAAATCCATCAATCGAACGCTAATCTTTTATTATTAATTTTTCTCGTAGTAGTTCAATTATAATTAGCAATCAATTCCTGCCCAGGTTGACTCCTAAATTTAATACATAAACGTAATAAAATTTTAATTCATTCAAATATGGAACCACAAATTGAGAGAGATAGTACAAAATTATAGGTTTCAAGAAAAAATAAAATAATTTTTTTCTTTTATAAATAATTTACTTGTTTAATGTGTTTTTGAAACTTATCACATTTCAAATTCAAATATTTATGAAATTTTAGTTTTTTTTAGTTAATACCACTCTCTCTCTCTCTCTCTCTCTCTATACACGAAGTTTATCAACTATAAAAATATTTGTGATAATATCTATTATCAATCATTACGTTGTACATCTCTAATTTATTTATTAATTATTATAATTATTAAATATTTTTATTTTCATGTTTAGGTTCAATTCGTTAATAATTTTATTTACATACTTATAAAAATTCAAAAAAAGTCACGTTCTAAACCCGTATTTAGTCTCAATTTATGAATTATTATTGCGTTATTTTATATTTTAATGTTTAGACTAAACCCGTTAATAATATTAGTTACATACTTTGAAAAACCAAACGGATGTCATACTCTCAACTCGTGTCGCATTGTAGACGTCTAATCAATATTTAATATTATTATTATTATTATTATTATTATTATTATTATTATTATATAATTTTGTATTTTTATGTTAGATTGAATTAATTACTAATTTTTAGTTACATACTTAGTTTATTTCAAGTAAATCTTAATTTACCTATATAGAATATTTAGAATTACAAAATTAAAATTATATTAACTTTTATTATAATCTCTACTTATTTAATATTTTTTAATTAAAATTATATCTTATGTAACTTATCTTTTAATTAAAATAACTAATTTAGACCTTTTTCTACTAATTATATATGCTTATTTGTATTTTTATATTATGAGAATAAAAGAAAATTAGATAAAATATAATAAAAAAAATATTAAATTAGGCACAATATAATAAAATTAAAAGATTAAATTAGGCGAGATACAATAAAAGAAAAATATTAAATTAGCTAGATATTAGGCTTTGATGAAACCTAAACAATCAAAACACCAGAACTTTTATTATACCAAACGAAACATGCAAAGCAGACACGCGCATATTATGCGGGATTTGAAAAAGAGTAATATTCATTAAAAAAAATAATATTGAAAATGGTACATACAAATCGCAACATTATTTGTTCTGTTTTCATAATAAATAATTTTTACACACAAATCAAAACATTACTTGTAATGGGATTTGAAAAAGAGTAATATATATTAAAAAAAGAATAATATTTAAAATGGTACATACAAATAGCAACATTATTTGTTACACTGTTTTAAAAACCGGATCGGACCGGCCGGTTCAACCGGGAACCGACCATTGACCCGGTCCGATCACACCTATAAAACCGTTTTAGCGGTTAAACCGGTCAAAACCGGTTAAACCGCTGAAAATCGGCAAAAAAAAATGGTTGAACCGGTCAAACCGTTTTTTATGTGCAAAATATTGTGTATGATTCAACTAAATTGGCATAATTATATTAATGATCCATGGAACCTAATCAAGCGATATGAAAATAAATAAATTATGTTCGATCAATTTTATTTTTTTATTTTTATCTCTCTTAATAATCTAGACAAATAATTAAGATAGTGATCTATGACTTATATATCACATAACAAAGAATTACATTAATATGTTTAATAGAGTATAAATAAATTAAGCATGTTTAATAGAGTATTAATATGTTTATATTAATACATTACATAATATTTCATACTATATAATTAAGAATATTATGTTTTTATTAATACGGTTGGACCGGTCTGACCGGTTGAACCGTGAATCGGTGAGGAGACCGGTTCGTTCACCGGTCCGTTTTTTAAAACATTGATTTGTTGTGTTTACATAATAAATAATTCTTACACACAAATCAGAACATTACTTGTTCTAATTACAGTAAGACTGGTTTTCACAATTAAGAATTTTGCAAGTTTTTTCTTTTTCACCGTGAGTCACAGAATTAGTTGTGATATATCAAAAACATTATTTGTTCTAACTACAGGAAGGCTTGTTTTCACAATAGAGAAATTTCAATTTTTTTTTATCGTAAGTCACAAAATTAGTTGTAAAGTATATCAAAATACCCTAAACTTGACGGGGAAACCCGTAGAAAACTGAGTGAAAAAATATAAAATATAAATTACCGTCGTGTTGCTTGTGAATATATGATATAAAAAATTAAAATTTATAAGACCCTGATAATTCTATTGAAAAACGTCGTGCATCTAACTTGTCGTATATGTAATATTATTTTATTTTATTTTATTTTTCTACGTAAAATACTAATTTATTTGTATAAATATATAATATATGTATCAATATATTATATTAGAATTAGATAAAGAGATTTATAATATAATTAATATTTATTTTGCTAAGCATAATCATTTATTATTAGTATTATGTTATCTTCTTTGTTTCACTTTGTTTTTGTTTTTTGTTTGGTGTAACAATAGTTTTTCATATATATTTTTTATGTTATTTCTAATTTATAATATTAGGATTAGAAAAAAAAATTTAAGCTTATTTTTTTCCCTTTTTGTAATACTTTTATATAACTCATATTTTTCTTAAATAAATATATATAACTATAATAAAATATTTCAATTTTATTATAAATAAAAATTAATTCAACTTATATAAATTTTTTCTAATTAGATATAACTTATTTATATTTTTATATTAGAAGAATAAAAGTAAGATACTGAATTGGGAAAAATATATTTAAAAAATATTAAATTAGGTAACATGTAATAAAAGAAAATTATTGAATTAGGTAAAATACAATATTAGGAAAGTATTAAATTAGGTAAAATATAATAAAAGGAAAAATAATAAATTTGGTAAATATTAGGCTCGGACCGAAACACCAACTTTTTTTGTCAAAGCTAAAGAAACGTGAAAAGCAGACAGCATACCGAAACACCAACTTTTTTTTCCAAAACTAAAGAAACGTGAAAAGCAAACAGCATTGGAGGATTTTACAATAATATATAAGGAATATATATATATATATATATATATATATATATATATATATATATATATATATATATATATATATATATATATATATATATAT
>BMAC01000043.1:633229-647833 GCA_014905375.1 Phtheirospermum japonicum
TTTCAATTCTGCAAATTCTAATTGATTTATTTGAATTTTCTTTTCCAGACCAAACCAGATCAGAGTGGGCAATGGGATCGGCCATGTAATATTTCAGATCTGATTTGAATGAACAACATCGAGGAGGCAGTGTATTTCTTCCCTTAAAATTGTAATTTTTTCTTACAATTTATATCGTTTTTATCCCTTTCGGTTCCCGTTTCCCTTTTTCTTTATACATTTTTCAGATGAATTTTTTGGTTTTCCTCATTCGTATTTGAATAGATATTCAAATCAGATCCGTCTTTTATTTGTGAAACTTACAATTAATTTTCGAAGAAATAATGCAGTTTTTAATTGATTTATTTGAATTTTCTTTTTCCAGATCTCACCGCTCGGCGTTCGTGCACAACTGTGTCGTGTGTAATACATTTCTGAAATCGGAGTGGGCAATGGGATCGGTCATGTAATATTTCAGATCTTCCTGCCATGAACAACATTGAGAAGGCAATGTATATCTTCCCTTAAAATTGTAATTTTTTCTTACAATTTATATTATTTCTATCACACCCGGTTCCCGTTTGCCTTTTTCTTTATATATTTTTCAGATTCATTCCATTAGGTTCTCCTGCATTCGTATTTGAATAGATATTCAAATCAGATCCATCTTTTATTTGTGAAACCTATGATTAATTTTCGATTCGATTCGGCAGTATTTTTGCTTTAATGGGATAGGACGGAATTTATTGTGAGAGGAAAAAGTTTAGCTGGTGGTTTACTCAACTGTAACATTCGATTCTGCAGTTTCTAATTACATTAATTTGAATTTTCTTTTTCCAAGTCTCACCGCTCGGCATTCGTGCACAACTGTGTCGTGTGTAATATATTTCGGATATCAGAGTGGGCAATGGGACCGATCATGTAGTATTTCAGAACTACCTGCCATGAACAACATCGAGGATGCAATGTATTTCTTCCCTTAAAATTGCTTTAATTTGAATTTTCAATTTTTTCTTGATTTTCCAAATGGATTTGACTGTTTAACGTGTGATTATTTTTCATTGTGTTACTGTCTTATTTATTTGAGTCTTCGATATTCAGGCCATTTTTCAATGTAACACGAGCATATTCTCGACTGGGTTTGTGATCGAGARTGTCAATGGAAAGAGGTAAAATAGGTCGAAAAATAGATTGAGYCTGTTTATATATGTATATTGGTTGAATTACTCAATATTTTATGTTCATAAGGCGATACATGATGTGACCATTATATAACTCTGATTAATTCTATCTAATTTTCAGTTCTTTCATGCAGCTCTGTCTTTTAAGTTTTAGATCATCTTAGAAAGATTTTTTTTTGTAGATTACCAAAGTTAATATTGTATTATAATTCATTGGTCATTTGTTTCATATTCATCCGATTAGCTTTACTTTGTTGTTGCAGGTGGTTTTTTTTTTTTCTTTTGACACTTCAGCTTCGTCTTATCGAATCATGACGGTTAACTTCTATCCACCTGGTAGTTTTAACAGTCGCATTGGTATAAAATGGCAGTGATTATGCATTTAATTGTCTGATTGTTTTGTTTTTTCCCATTAAATATATTTTTTCCTAAGATATGTGTGTGAGTCAATGATTGGTAGCGTTGATTTGAAAATTTGATAATCTATATCGATATATATATAAAAAGAGGGAGTTTGGAAGGAGAGAGAAACAATTCATGAAAAATAGTGGGTTTTCCCGCCCATGAATTGTTTCTATAATTCCTACCTCACATCACTTTATAATTTCTCACGTGTCCTCTGTCCCAATTTATATCTTTGTTATTTCTTGAATCCGTGTCAATTTATTATTTTATTTATTTGTTACCAGAAATCTCTTACAAAATTTCAGAACTCGCTCTCTCTCCATTTCGTCCTTACAAAATTTCAGTTCGCTCAATCCGGTACGGCTCTCTCCATTTCTGTCCTTACAAAATTTCAGAAATCCCTCAATCCGGCACACAGAGAGATTTATCATTTTTCTGGAAATCCCGTTTATCTTTTTTTTTCAGAACTCGCTCTATTTATCTATTGAATAGATATTCAAATCAGATCAATCTTTAATTTGTGAAACTTATAATTAATTTTCGATTCTGCAAATTCTAATTGATTTATTTGAATTTTCTTTTTCCAGACCAGACCAGATCAGAGTGGGCAATACGATCGGCCATGTAATATTTCAGATCTGATTTGAATGAACAACATCGAGGAGGCAGTGTATTTCTTCCCTTAAAATTGTAATTTTTTCTTACAATTTCTATCGTTTTTATCCCTTCCGGTTCCCGTTTCCCTTTTTCTTTATACATTTTTTAGATGAATTTTTTGGTTTTCCTCATTCGTATTTGAATAGATATTCAAATCAGATCCATCTTTTATTTGTGAAACTTACAATTAATTTTCGAAGAATAATGCAGTTTTTTAATTGATTTATTTGAATTTTCTTTTTCCAGATCTCACCGCTCGGCGTTCGTGCACAACTGTGTCGTGTGTAATATATTTCTTAAATCGGAGTGGGCAATGGGATCGGTCATGTAATATTTCAAATCTTCCTGCCATGAACAACATCGAGAAGGCAATGTATATCTTCCCTTAAAATTGTAATTTTTTCTTACAATTTATATTATTTTTATCACACCCGGTTCCCGTTTACCTTTTTCTTTGTATATTTTTCAGATTCATTCCATTAGGTTCTCCTGCATTCGTATTTGAATAGATATTCAAATCAGATCCATCATTTATTTGTGAAACCTATGATTAATTTTCGATTCGATTCTGCAGTATTTTTGCTTTAAAGGGATAGGACGGAATTTATTGTGAGAGGAAAAAGTTTAGCTGGTGGTTGACTCAACTGTAACATTCGATTCTGCAGTTTCTAATTACATTAATTTGAATTTTCTTTTTTCCAGGTCTCACCACTCGGCATTCGTGCACAACTGTGTCGTGTGTAATATATTTCGGATATCAGAGTGGGCAATGGGACCGGTCATGTAGTATTTCAGAACTGCCTGCCATGAACAACATCGAGGATGCAATGTATTTCTTCCCTTAAAATTGCTTTAATTTGAATTTTCAAAGTATTCCAAATGGATTTGACTGTTTAATGTGTGATTATTTTTCATTGTGTTACTGTCTTATTTATTTGAGTCTTCGATATTCAGGCCATTTTTCAATGTAACACGAACATATTCTCGACTGGGTTTGTGATCGAGATTGTCAATGGAAAGAGGTAAAATAGGTCGAAAAATAGATTGAGACTGTTTATATATGTATATTGGTTGAATTACTCAATATTTTATGTTCATAAGGCGATACATGATGTGACCATTATATAACTCTGATTAATTCTATCTAATTTTAAGTTCTTTCATGCAGCTCTGTCTTTTAAGTTTTAGATCATCTTAGAAAGACTTTTTTTTGTAGATTACCAAAGTAAATATTGTATTATAATTTCATTGGTCATTTGTTTGATATTCATCCGATTAGCTTTACTTTGTTGTTGCAGGTGGTGTTTTTTTTTTTTTTTTTTTTTTTTCTTTTGACACTTCAGCTTCGTCTTACCGAATCATGACGGTTAACTGCTATCCACCTGGCAGTTTCAACAGTCGCATTGGTATATAATGGCAATGATCATGCATTTAATTGTCTGATTGTTTTGTTTTTTCCCATTAAATATATTTTTTCCACCGATGTCTTTTTTTAGTTTTTTTCTTTTGACACTTCAGCTTCGTCTTACCGAATCATGACGGTTAACTGCTATCCACCTGGCAGTTTCAACAGTCGCATTGGTATATAATGGCAATGATCATGCATTTAATTGTCTGATTGTTTTGTTTTTTCCCATTAAATATATTTTTTCCACCGATGTCTTTTTTTAGTTTTTGGATTCTTAGATCATGTTATCCGGGGAGTGCTTACCAAACACAATGCGAACAAAAATACGACGGTATGTCTGCATTTTTGTTATATGTTTGTTCTAACTTTTAACATTCCTCTTGGTAAGAACTATGATGATAATACCTTATTGCGCCTATAAGGTAATCAATGTATTCAAGTTTCTGGCTATTGTGTGTTTCTTAAAACCTGTTAATGCTATGATGGTGAAAAACTTGAATATTATGATTTCATAAAACATGATTGCTAAGTGACTTGAAAATATTATGATTTAATAAAACTTTTAAACATGTAAAATACAATTAGTTGTGGTAATAGTATCTATAAACCGTTGATCCAAAAAAATTTTATTGGACTTTGGATGAATGGGTATCATTGATTTTAATTGGTATTATTAATCTAAATTATATATCTATAATTGATCTATATTCAGCATTTAAATTCATTGAATTTAATTGGTTTTATTCATATTTCCTTTTTCGCTATATTTGATATTTACTATTTTCATCGATTTGAATATTTTTTGTGTGATTGTAATTTGTCAGGTTCTTATTGCCTTTATAAGTGATACCGATTTTGGCAGAACATTAGAAGCAAGAAATGAGCTTTGCGTCCACAATTTTTTTATTTACCAAAGCAGAATCAAGTGGCAGTAAGGATATGACTTAGTTACAAAATATTGTAATTTATTTTCATTGAATTTTTCAAAGGTGGATTTTGATTAATTTTCTATTTCTATTTTTTCCGGCGATTATTTTGTTGGTTACGATTAATCTTTTGTAACCATTTTCTTCTCTTTCTATTTTTTCGGGAGACTATTTTTAAGATGTATCTGCAACTAATGAGAACATTATTTAATTCATACTGTCGGTTGAATATGTTAATTGATAAAAACACGAAAATAGAAGATTTAACTACACAGAATCATCGAATTAAATAATCGCATGATTTATGTTAGTAAAATATGTCCAAAAATAATATAATTGAAAACCTAAATTGTATAAATTCGTTCAAAAAATATTAGGTAATGAAATATTTACATACCATAAACTATGTAGGGTAAACATAATATCAATATAGTCTCTAGAGTAAGAAATCATAATATCAATATAGTCTCTAGAGTAAAAAATCATACTCTAGATAAATAGTTACTATAAAACGCTACTCTAAATAAAAAATCATACTCTAGAACATTCTCATGGGTATCTCATTTATATATATATATATAGATATGTATCATCTTCATGATTGTCATGGGAGTATCAATCAGGTATCAGTTCTAAATCAATTCTGAAGTTGTATCTCCTATGGATTTCATTCAACAGCCTGAAAATGCTATAAATAAATGGATATGGATTAAATATTCCGGTGAAGATAATATGGTTTTTTTACTTTGATTTTGATGATATCTTTGTTGAATTAGTTTTTAATTTCTATTTTACAATAGCTGATGTAAACTCTTTAAACACAAAAATTTCGTATATAATTTTCTTTAGTTTAACTAAAGTAAATTTTAATTTTGTTGGAAGATAACTTGATTTATCTCACTGTAATATATATATATTTTTTTGTAGTTTCTTCCAAACACTCTTACTGCTTTTTTTGAGGACGCAATCCCCGTGTTTTTAGACCTGCGGAATTGGTGTGAATATTCATGGCGAGTTCAGATGTCAGAAATTAATGGCATTGTTTAGTTTACCGACGGAGAAATACTGGTCGGACGGTAATAAAAAATGGTATTCCTCTGGATAATAAGTGGGTTGTGCCACACAATCGTTATCTGTTGCTAAAGTATGGAGCACACATGAACGTCAAATGGTGTAATCAGTCTAGATCAATCAAGTATTTGTTCAAATACGTGAACAAGGGAAATGATAGGGTCACGGCAACATTTTACCAGAGTGGTAACAATGATGGGCAGAAGCCAAAAATTGATGAAATCAACATGTATTACGATTGTCGTTACATCTCTCCATGTGAAGCGGCTTGGAGAATCTTTGGTTTTGAAATTCAGTATAAGAATCATTCCGTCCTACGCTTGAGTTTTCATCTCTCAGGGGAGCAAAGAGTTTTGTATAATGATAACGACTCATTAAACGATGTGATGAAACGTCAGTCAGCACTTCATACGATGTTCTTGGGTTGGATTGAGGCTAACAAGAAATACCCTGAAGCTCGAAATTTGTTGTATAGTGAGTTTCCTCAATATTTTGTTTGGAACACATAAAAAAAAAAGAGTGGACCCCTAGGAAACAAAGATTGCGAATTGCTCGACTATATTATGTGCCCCCAGGTTCCGGTGATAACTATTATGCTAGGTGCCTCCTCAATGTTGTTAGAGGAGCACAATGTCACGATGACTTAAAAAAGGTGAATGGAAAGCAACACGATACATATCGTGATGCGTGCTACTCAGTTGGGCTACTTGATGATGATAGGGAATATATCGATGATATTGAAGAAGCAAGTTATTGGGGATCCGCACATTATGTTAGGTCCTTATTCATGACATTGCTTGCCTCCAAATCTATATCTCGACCGGAGAAAGTGTGGGAAAGATGTTGGAAATATTTATCAGATGACATTTTATACAAACAACAAAAGTTGAGAAATAGAAAAGGTATTAAATAATAAACTTCAATTATATCCTCTCTTTTTTTATTTTTTCTTTTTTATTGTGTTGTCTTAAGTATCTTTTTCACATAAATTAGTAAAAGTACAATTATTTTTAATTTTTTTTTTTGTACAGATTTGCAGATGAGCGATGCTGAAACTCAAAACCTTGCTTTACTGGAAGTGGACAAGTTGTTGCAGGGCATTGGGAAGAGCTTAAAGGACTTTCCCCCAATGCCAATTCCAACCGAAGTCGACACTAATACTTCTTTTAATAGGTTTATTGCTGAGGAGCTTGACTATGACCGTGATGCCCTCATCGAAGAACACGTGAATTTATTTAAAAATATGAATAAAGATTAAAAATACGTGCACGACGAGGTCATGAAATCGGTTTCCTCAACAAAGGGCGGCTTATTCTTTGTTTATGGATATGGAGGAACTGGAAAAACATTTATTTGGAGGACTCTTTCTGCAGCAGTGAGGTCTAATGGTGGGATTGTATTAAATGTGGCATCTAGCGGGATAGCTTCTCTTCTTCTTCCGAAGGGAAGAACCGGTCATTCTAGATTTAAAGTCCCATTCAATCTCCATGAAGAATCATCGTGTGGGATTTTCCAGGGGACCCCCCTTGCGGAATTAATGGTGCATGCACAACTGATAATTTGGGATGAAACTCCAATGATGCACAGACATTGTTTTGGAGCATTAGACAAAACATTGAAAGATATTATGGGATTTAAGAATCCAAATGCTAAAGATATTCCCTTCGGATGTAAAACTGTTGTACTTGGTGGAGATTTTCGACAAATTCTTCCGGTGATTCCTAAAGGTACTAGGCCAGATATAGTACATGCAACCATAAATTCTTCCCACTTATGGAGACACTGTAAGGTTTTGAGATTGATAAAGAATATGAGGCTTCAAAATCTCAGCTCAGGGCCTGATTCGAATGAATTGAAAGAGTTTTCTCAATGGATAAATAGCATTGGAGATGGGACGGTTGGAGGATCAAATGATGGCATCGTTGAAATCGACATCCCAGAGGATTTACTGTTGTTAGATGATGGTGACCCTATTGCATCAATTGTGGCCAGCACTTATCCGCAATTTGGAACGAATGCTAAATGTTCTGTTTATTTGGAGGGTCGAGCTATTCTTGCACCAACACTTGATGTGGTTAATTTAATCAATGAGTATATGACTTCATTGAATGAAGGGGAGTGTAAGGTATATTTGAGCTCAAATAGTGCGTGCAATTCCGATGCAAATGTTGACATTTTGCAAGACATCCATTCAACTGAGTTTTTGAACACGATCAAGTGTTCTGGGTTGCCGAATCATGAGCTACGATTGAAGGTCGGTACTCCAATCATGTTGTTGAGAAATATTGATCATTCACTTGGTTTGTACAATGGAACTAGATTGGTAGTTACGAAATTGGGTGATCATGTTCTAGAGGCAACGATTCTCCAAGGAAGTAACGCGGGTGAATTAGTACTCATCCCGCAAATGACTGTAACACCGTCGGATCCCAGGTTGCCGTTTAAGTTTCAAAGAAGGCAATTTCCGATTATTCTGTCGTTTGCAATGACAATTAATAAAAGTCAAGGCCAATCCCTATCCCACGTTGGACTTTTCTTGAAAAAGTCTGTTTTCAATCATGGTCAACTATATGTTGCGATATTAAGGGTTACGAACCGAAAAGATTTAACAATCTTGATTTGCGGTGATGAAAATATACGTAGGAAAAAACTACGAATGTTGTGTACAAGGAAATATATAATTTGTAAATTTTAAGATTTTGATTAATAATGTTTTTGCGAAGCATGTTGTGTATAATGTTTAATTCTTCAATTTCTTATATTTATTATTTACTCTTTATCTTATGCTGCTTTTGTTTAAATTTGTATAACCACTTATTTATTAATACTATTTACTTAAAAATAATATTAAATATTTAATAAAGTAAACCTTAAAATTACTCACTCGTGCATCGCACGGGTGTAAAACTAGTTAAAAATTAAAGGAAGACTAATTAAAGGAATAATTAACTCATGCATATTAAGAATCAGAAGAAGAATAAATCAAAAATAAAAAAACCAAAACAACAAATAAAAAAACGGATGAGAGACACCCACACACACACCCGCCCACTACTTCACATAAATAATAAAGAAACAATAATAAAACAAAACAAAACAAAACAACCCCACTCTTGCCCAGCCGCCCACCACTTCTCCATGATCTTACACCATAAATTTTATAGATTCATCTCCATAAACTTCAAGCTTTGTTCACCCAGATATCACCCAATTTTTTTTTCTCAAATTTTAACAAATAAAAACAACACATGTACCTTTGATTCTTCCGTATCTTCTATTTTTGATCCGGATTCACTTGTATCTTATATATATATATAAATTGATTTTATTTTCTGGAATAATTTAGGCTTGATATGAATAATTAATTCTTGTTTGTGTCTATATATAAAGCCTTCCTTTTTTACCGCCGTTGGTGAGATTTTTTTTCTTTTTTTCTAGCTTTTCCTCTGTATTCTGAGTGTTTCTTTCCTCTCCTTTTTTTTTTTGGTTTTGCAGATAGGGAGTCAAAATTGCTCGGGGAGTTGGAATGGAAAAATAGAGAGCTCCCTATTTTAGGGAGGGAGGATTTCTAAGGAGCTTGTTGGAGCAATTTTTATGATTTTGCCTCCCTAAAATAACTAAGGAGTCAATTGAGGAAGACTTTTGGAGATGGTCGATACTCAGAGATTCCTGTTCTAGACCAAGGCTTCATAGGAACTTCAATCTCGAACTGAATTGAACCTAATGGCGATACTCTCTGATTACGAAGAAGAGGACCACAAGAAGCCAACGCCATCAGCGTCGCTGGCGAGGAAGTTGTTTACTGCCACGCTGAATCCGTCCGATCCGCTAGGGTTTCTGGAGAAGGTTTTTGAGTTCGTCGAGAGCAATCTATTCAAGAGCGACTCACTGGCGAGCGATGTCAACGCGGTGGTGAGGGTGGTGAAGGACAAAGTGGAGACGGTGGATAAGAAGAGGCGATGTGAAAATCGAAGGGAACAACAAGGCAGAGAAGAAGATTAAGGAGGAGGTGGCGGCCTCTGGTGAGAAAGGAAGAGGCGAGGAAAGGGTCGGATCTCCATATTCGTCTCGCAAATTCCGAATTGGGTAAATTTTCTTTTGATATTTATTTATGATTTCTGACTTTTTCATCTTGGCTAAACAAGTTTGATTATGAGCATCTATTTGCTTTAATTTCTATGTGGTTGCTTTAATTTTTCCGTATTTTTTTATTTGCCCTAAATTGAGAAGCTACCAAGCAAAATCAATGTTTTTTGCAAACTCATATTTCTTGCGAATTAGATGTATGCTTTTCTCTCTCTTTGTTTTCTTGTAAATGTGTTTATTGATGTAGAGAAAAATGAATCTGAATGACTGCTTGAAAGAGAGATTTATATCTAGGGCAGGTAGATTTAATTTTGATCTCTTCAGATCAGTTATTCATGAGTTATGACTCAAGCCATAAGCAACAAAAGCAAAACTTTGCGAATAACACCCCTGCAGATTAGATTTGTGGGGGTATGTGTAAATTGATGTAGATAACTCTAGGAACTGATTGCGATCTTTTACTTGTAATTGCTGAGATCTACTTCATTATTTGTGCAAAAATTAGTGAGTGCACAAATCAATTGAGCTATAAATGATTGACTAATGTTCTGAAAGTGACGGGCTTTTTTTTTTTAATATTTTATGTGAGTCCAAATTTCTAAAATGGTTGGTGGAATTGTTACACAGGTTCATGGCGAGTGATGGGAAAATGAAGGTTAGGGCTCTGTTGCAATCTTCTCTGGCATCAAAAGTAACTTCTGGAAACATCCAGAATTTGGGTCTCATTCGTGTTCTTGACTACACTTGCAACGACATCCCAACAAAGAATGAGAAGTAATTTTTATTTTTCTTGCTATGAAACAGTCTTCAATTATATTTATTGATGATTATTGAAATATTCATTTGTTTTGAAATGCTTTATATATACTTTAGGTTCCTAATTGTGCCGAAATGTGAGTTTTGGAGGTTACAATTGTTTCATTTTATAAATGTTGCTCTACATTCCAAAAGTAAATATATTACATTCTCTTGATTGTGGTTTTATAGGCACTGTCGGCTTCTGGACTCAGAGCTTTAAGATATATGCCCGTGAAATAGATGGAATCGGCCAAGTTGTAGTCCTCGACAATGATAAAGGTAGTTTTATGTTTTTCCTTATGATGATTTAATGCTAACAATTCTAATTCTAATACTAATATTATGCCTTTCTGCAGCATCTGTTGAATCTTGCAGGAGAAACACTACATTTAATGGCTCTGTGGCATGTTCCAAAGTGGAGTCAAACCTTGCTGATGCTAGAGTTACATGCTTACCCACCCTAAAGAATTTGACATGGTATGCATTTGTAAAATCATTATTTGACGTTTATTGTTTGCCTAAATAGGGAAGTGATTCCAAACATCTGATATTCTTAAGAGCAAAAGGAAATCTTATCTCTCATTTGGTTACCTAAATGTTTATTATTATCTATACTTGTTCCCCCGAATTGTTATTACAGGTTGATCTTGATCCTTATGGTTCACCATCTGTTTTCTTGGACTCTGCTGTTCAACCGGTTGTTGATAGAGGCATATTAATGTGTATAGCTACTGATATGGCGGTGCTTTGTGAGGGAAATGGCGAGTCTGCTATTCCAAGTAACTTCTTTTTTTTTTCCTTAATAAATCAATTTTGCCTAATCATTGCAACTCACAAAAATGTTGATATGACTCGATTCTTTTGCTGTTGAACTAGATATGGGTCTTATCCATTGAGAGGAAAATATTGCCACGAGATGGCGTTGAGGATCCTTCTTGCTTGTATTGAAGTAAGTTTTGTTTTTTTCTTCTCTTTTTCCCTTTTTCTCTTTCTTTCTTTATTTTAATCTATTCTATCTTATAACTGAATATTTTATTTGCGTTTCCTAGCTAATTACTTTCTTAGTTTCATTTCAATTCATTTTTTATCTTATCGCCTTTTCTCCTTTTGAAGTAATATATCCATTTTAGAATGCAGAGCCATGCGAACCGGAACAAGCGGTACATTGTTCCTGTGCTCTCTGTTCAAATGGACTTCTATGTACGAGTGTTTGTATGTGTATATACGTGAGTGTTTCTTTCTCCTCCTAGTATGACTGGGCTTATTAAGTTGATCAGATTTTAATATTTAATATATAATTGCTTGCAGTTCTGCAAGTGCAATGAAGAACACTCCCGTGAAGCTGTCATATGTTTACCAATGCATCGGCTATGATTCTTTTCATCTTCAGCCTATTGGAAGGACTGTCTCTAAGGTATGGATTAAAAACGATCATCTTTAAAAGTTCAAGGAGTTTTTACCACATCTGACTTGAATTTTTGCTTTTTTTTAAAAGTGAATTATTATATATTGTGTCAAATGCTTTTGGTATTTTTGTAAATAATGAGAGTTTATTTTGGCATTCTTATCCTTTTTTTTTCATAATTCTAAAATATCATTTGTATCTTTATAATAAGAGTATTTTTGTATTGTAAAATAGGCCATAGCGGAAGAATCATTGATCTACTTCGATTTTTTATATTTTTTTTTTACAATATATTTGGGATTTGATCGCATTTTAATTTATCCTTTAAATTTTTTCAGATATTGGATCTTGCTCTTCAGTTCGCTCTTCAGTTCCCAGAACTAAAGTAGTGATTCTATTGATTTCACTAGTAGTAGCTCGAACAGTTTCTAATTGTACTGTAGAATATTTTCTAAGTATAATGGATGTTTTTTTTTAACATTTGGCATTGATTTTAAATTTTAGTTCGTCATGATTAAGTGATGATTTTTATTTTGTTTGAAATTTTTTGATGAAATTACGTGTGTTTTGTTTAGTTGAAAGTTTTGTTTAGTTGAAGTTAGTTGGTATGTGTATGTTGGGATATTATGATTTGAAGTGAAATTTATTAATAGCAAATTAGGTTACATAAATTGTCAAAGTAAAAAAAAAAAAAATTGTGGATTGTTGGTGGCGCTTCCAGTTTAATAAAGTTTAATAAGTGCCACCTGGATATTGTTATTGGTGGCGCTTTCAAGTAATAAGCGTCACATGAATATTGTTATTAGTGGTGCTTCCAAGTAATAAGCGTCACCCGCTTTAATTTTTAGTGGCGCCTTCAATCGAATTTTACCATTTTTGGTGGTGTTTTAAAGCTGACAAGCGTCACCCGCCTTTAATTTAGTGGTGGTTTGAACCGCCACCCGTATTAGTTTAGCTTTAAATGTCGCCCGAATTAGTGGCGGTCCAAAAGCACTATCAATGAGTGTTTTGAAACATCACTAAACAATTTTTTTTTTGCACTAGTGAAGGTTCCTCTCTCATACACACACAGGGATTCATAAGGTCACCAAAGGAAAGGGTCTCACTCACTCGCACTCGATTTGTCATAGAAGAAAACACGGAGTGACGCTAAGGGAGACGGAACTCATAGCCAAGAGAGGAGACCAGAAAAGTGTACGGTCCCAACAGGTTGGCAGGTTCTCCTCAATTGGCCTGCCATGATGATGGGCTGAGAAAGTTAATGGCTTTGGTAGATACTAATGTATACACCAGCGTATTACGCGGGTAGAACGAAATAAATATATAATAAAACAAAATTGAAAAAACAAAATTTAAATATTGGATTCATGCAATAAAGAAAATGTTCACTTGAGGTTTTCAAAAAAAAACTTGTACACAACATTTGATGTCTTACTAACAATGTTACCATCGTTGTCGCAGTATAAGGTTTTTAATCTTTTACAACTCTTCACCCGAGAGATGGCGACATAGAGCTAGCCATGACTAAAAACAGGTCTTGGTAAGCACAAACCAACATTGGGTAGAGTTTGACCTTTACTCTTGTTTATAATCATTGCAAAACAGACAATGAGTGTAAATTGTCCTTTCTGAAATTTAAACGGGACTCTACTATCCGATGGACTCAATGCCATACGTGGAATATAGACCTTCATTCTAATATTAGTTAATGAAAAAATCTTTGCTTCAATAATGCGTTCTCCAAGTTGGATAACGACCAATCTTGTATCATTGCATAATCTCGAAACTTGATCCATGTTTCGAATCAACATAACCAGAACTGTACTCTTCAATTTCAAAACATGATTAGGAATCCCTGAGCACTTTATTGTGTTTAGAAAGTCGACCTAGTACACTTGATATTTTGCTTCTCCATTCACATATGTCTTGCAAATGGTGTCCAAACTAAAATATGCTCTTTCATCCCTTGGAAGAATAGACACCACGTACTCATTAACTAATATATACTCTTTCATCCCCTGGAATAAATAAATCAATATATTTTCAATAAATAAGTGTATAAGTTACAGGTAGATACAATTTATAATTACCATTAGAGACTTAATATTGGAAAGATATTAAAAATAAATAATGGAAATATTGGCATCACTTCTGAGGGAAATATAATATGTGAAATCATGGAAAAGTTATTCTTTAAACTAAATTATTTTATACATCAGATTTGGTTGAAAACAAACAATAATCTTTTAAATCATATTCTTGAAGCATTTCGAAATAAACAACTATATTAATAAACATGTAAAAATATAGGAAAAACTAATCGCACCAAACTGTGTAAATCAGAGCATGTTAACTAAAATCTCTTATTGATGCATGTTGGGGCTGAATGTTGATATCAATTTGATATAGAAAACATGTATAGCCAAGAAGCCACACAACAACAACAAAAAAAAAAAAAAATTTTATTTTCTCAAACACTTTTTTGGGTTTTTTCTCTATTTTCTCTCCGATTATTCCGGCGGACTTTCCCCGACTTAAGATCCTTTCCAATTTACCTTCTCCGGCAAACTCCTGTACATCAGGTACTCTTTCCATCCTTACTCTCTTTAATTTTCTAGTAATGGCATCACCTTCTTCTAGGGTCCCTTCCGCTACCATCTCTCCGGCGGGGGAAATCTTCTTCTCCCC
>BMAC01000043.1:648943-659024 GCA_014905375.1 Phtheirospermum japonicum
GTCATTAATAAGACAAATTAGCTTTAATAAATAATTATAAAGAATGATTACTTGTAATTTTAAAAGTGGAATAATTTTGTAGACATGATAGTTGAAGTGAAATATAGATTTATATAGAGAGACATATAGTATGTAATGATGGAAGATATATATACATGTAAATATACGTTGATTAATTATGGATAGTTCCTATATTTTTAGATTTATAATGGTTGTTCCTCTCATTATATGTATTTACTCATATATTAACAGTCATTTGGAATATTTGGCAACTTGATAATCACTACCAAAAACCGACTGTTAATTATTACGTTAATTAATAAAATTTTTTCCTTAGGTTGATTAGACATTATAATCAGTTTTAATATATTATCTAAAATTGTATAAATTTCTCAATTTATATAAAATATCTAGATATCAATCAAGATATTCAATTAATCTTTCAACTATATAAATTAGTTATTTTCCTTAAAATACAAATAAATAATATTTATTCAATAACCAATTACATCAATGAGTCATCGTAATTCATTGAAGTGTTAAAAGGTCAAGCATACATAATTTGGGATAAATATCCATAATTATGATTCCTTGAAAACTTCTTCTTTTTTTTTAAATAAAAAAATATTATAATAATAAGTCAACCTTTTATGAGTGTCTTTATCATCGTCTTTAATGAAATTTTGTCGCCAAATTTAGTTAATTCTTTCTTATATATATTTTTTATTTTCCAATTAATTTGATTACAAACACCAATTCGTAATTTTACTTCCTCGTATATCAGAAACAATCTTCCATGGATTTCTATCAAATCTTTTTTAACAAATTAAAACCAAACAACCATTTATATTTTTATAAATATATTATTAAAACTAACATATCTCTCTGAAGATAATAACTGCAAAATCTACAACAAAAAACTTAATATCAATTAAAACACCTCCAATATATATATATATGTGTGTGTGTGTGTGTGTGTGTGTGTGTAATGAAATTATAATGATTTCATTATTATCTTGGTGATATATTGCCTAAAATTGTGTACAATCTTTTAGCGATATTATCTTGGTGAGATATTGTGTGGAGAGTTCATTATTGTCAAATAATATTGATTAATGAATGAAGATGCCATAAAATATTTACTACTTTTACCCCATACCTTTATTATTTCACACTTTAAATTATTTTAAATAAGAGAATATTATGATCATTTGATACATATTAGTATATCACCAATCAACTTTATTAATCTCCGTGAAATGGTCAATTGCGATAGATAGAATGAGACGGAGAGAGTATTATTATGAGCATTTGATACCTATAATTATAACATCAATCACCTTTCTTAATTTTCGTGAAATAGTTTGATTGGGACATATAGAGTGGAACGAAGTGCGTACCAAATATTCAAAATCTTATTATTAACGTTTTTCAAAACCATAATCTTAATTAAGAGTATATCATAACTAACATATCAATCTTATATTAGGAAAAAACAACAACCCTTTATCAACCAATTGTTAATGTCATAGCTGATGTTCTCTGGTCACTTCTCTGAAGACTGGCAAAAACACACAAAGTAACTCAAATTCAAAACCGAAGACGGCGGTGTGCTCTATTTTTTCAAACACAAACTAATCAAATGACAATGTGTATGTATAGGTATACATACAGCCATATTTCTATTCAATTTTTCTGCATAAATTAGTCATTTTAAGGTAATTGTGTTATTGGATCCGATCATGTAATCAAATTATCGGATTATGAATTATTCAAATTGGGTGTATAAATGAAAAATACAAGGGCCAAATAGCAAAGTTGGAAATATTCTTATATAATCAAGAAATTTCAAAAAAAATTGAATTAGTGTTTTTTTCTTTTCCAAAACATAAATAGCAATTGCATCTACATTCCAAAGTTTATTCGAAAAGGCACTTTAAGTCAACGGAATTTAATCATCAAGTCAATTATGACATACCATCACAAAAGCTAATATCATAAAGTCTATTCCTTTTCCAAGATATTCATATATACTTTTTGACAAAATAAAAGGAAGCATAAATACCAATAATAATAATAATAATAATAATAATAATAATAATAATAATGCCGTCCGCCGTACCGGGGGCAATGGGAATTTCTTCATCTTCGCCATCTGCCTCTCCGGTAGCGGCGGTAATTTCTTCCTCTTCTCCCTCTGCTTCTCCAGTGACGGAGACAACCTCCTCATCCCCTTTGTCCTCCTCTGCGGTCCCGATGGCCGTCTCTTCCTACTCCGGTAGCCTGGAGTACCCTCCGGCGATACCTGACCACCCCAAAATTTCTTCCATTCTTAGTGAACGGACAGTGGGGGAAATTCATTACAAGTACAAAATTTTCGATCCCTATGATCTTTGCTGCCCTCCGGCGGGAATCTTGGCTTGTCAGGCGCCGACCGGCTGGTTACCTCTTTATATTGATCAATTCCAAGCGGGCCTGCGTTTACTCGTAAGTCCTCAAATTCTAGAGATAACTAACATATACCGGATCCCTGTTTTTCAATTTACACCCAATTCTTTTAGAATCATGGTCTGTTATAATCTGGCCATGCGTTACGCAGGCCTGGCTCCAACAACTCGCACTTTCTTTCAGCTCTTCCAAGCGAAGAGCTCTTTCCCGAGCTGTTTCTATCTCACGGCTAGGCCTGGGGTTCACTTTCTTTTCAAACTCCCCACTTCCAACAAAGATTGGAGAAAGAAATTTTTCTTCACCTACTGCAACAGGGATTGGGGTTTTGACCCTAAACCCATCGAGAAGATGATTTATTATCCGCCCCTTTCCTCAATAGATAGACCTTACTATATCCTAAAGGTAATGTCTACCCTTAACGAGAACCCTGTTAACGTTTCTGAGCTCCTCCAACCTTTTGTCTTGGACCTTTTTAACGGGAAAGAGATGGAGACAAGCCCTTTACCCCCAGAGATTGGTAAAACTTCCTTTTATCTTGGTTTTGTCCGGTTACGTTTTAAGTTTTCAAATCTCATCTTCCTACTTCCTTCTTATTTTAAGTTTTAGGCGAGGAATGGAAGACTGAGTTCTTAAACTCGGAGGAGGGTCTAAAACTGGTTCAGGCAGTAAGGCAGAAAACCCGGGAAGCCTTCCTCGCCTCCAAGGAGCTTTTTGCTCTCTTTTTTCCCGAGGCTGCGACATACTACCATCTTGGTCTTGATGAGCAGGCAAAATGGGTCGCTGCCAACCCTGGAGTCCCTTTTGACCGGAATCTAACTTTGAAGAACCCCCCTGAACCCAAGTCCTTCACATATGTTCCGGAGTTAGATCGTCTTCATACTACTGAGGCACCGGAATTTGCAGAGTGTGTCCTTTCCTTCCTCAATTCCGCCGAGCTTCCAGGGTCTCAACCAGACCTGACTTTGATCGTGGCTGCTCCTCTTACATCTTTACCCTACCCGACCTTTCCAGGTCTGGGTGAGCTACCAGGTGGAGCTTCGCCCGGTGCATTGAACGAGGGAGCAGTGAACCAATTGGCGGCTGAGCTAGACGCCGAGCCTTAAATTTTCAGAATATGTAAATGCTTTCTCTTCAACCAGACCTATAGTTAGCCTGTGTGGCTGGTCGAGTTCTTGTATTTTCTTTAAACTTGTACTGAAACTTTGATTTAATGATATTTTCCATTTTGTCCTGTTGCGACTTTTGATTCTCTAGGGTTTTCTGATTTTCCGGAAACCCTAGTACTTTTGATTACTTTTGCACGTGCTTTTGTTTCCTTAAATATGTGCCCATTTTCATTATTTTTCTCTTCAATTTTCTCAATGGCTTCATTCTCTCTTCTTCAAGAACTCGATGTTGTGAAAAGAAAGAACATCTCTCTGGTTGTTGAGAATTTCAAACTCACAGATAAACTGTCCATGCTTCGAGAAAAAATCAGCTATTTCCACCGTCTCTTGGAAAGGAAGAGACATAAAAAGCATCACTACAAACGAGAATGGGCGAAACTTCGCCAGCTGAACCGCCAGCTGTAAGAGGAAAAAGCTGATTTGGAAAAAGAGGAGATCTGCTCAGGGATGATCATTTGTGTTCTTTTCTTATTTCCTGCACTTTGTAATCAAACTTGCCAACCTTCATAGAAGATGTGTGCAATCTTCTCTTTTGTATTTTCGAGAAAATAAAATGTCAGTTTTGAACTTCTGCTCTTCTTGTAAAGAAAAGTAATTTTGCGGTGGCGACCCGTCTTAGTTTCTTGCTTATCATGTGGTTTTATTTGTCGTAAATATAAAGGCTTTCTAAAAACTGTTAATCAACTCTCTTTTGCCCAAATCATACGAAGCATGTTTTTCCAAGTGCCAGCCCTTCCGGGGTTGCGAGACTTACCTTTTGAATGTTTCCGCCTTTGGTCAAGTCTTGCTTGTAGCTTACCAATCAAGGCAAGCGTTTTACGTGTTTGATCTATCAATCAGTACAGGTATTAATGCGTGTCTGCATACCTTAAACAGTCCTCTTGTAACCTGTTTTAGACAAGTAAAAATATTTTATTGGCTGTCGCCCAAAGCCAAACCTGGTGTTTTTTGGTATCCAGGTCAGGGAGTATCATGAGTATCCGTTCTTAGCCAATCCTGGCTTTGGCTGACAATCAGATCAGACAAATTCATGGGCAGCCGCCCTTAGCCAATCCTGGCTTAAACTGACAATCAGGTCAGGCAATGTTATGGGCAGCCGCCCTTAGCTAATCCGAACTTAAACTGACAATCAGGTCAGGCAAATTCATGGGCAGCCGCCCTTAGCCAATCCTGGCTTTAAACTGACAATCAGATCAGACAAATTCATGGGCAGCCGCCCTTAGTCAATCCTGGCTTAAACAAACAATCAGGTCAGGCAAATTCATTTGCAGCCGCCCTTAGCCAATCTTGGCTTTAAACTGACAATCAGGTCAGGCAAATTCATGGACAGCCGCCCTTAGCCATTCCTGGCTTAAACTAACAATCAGGTCAGGCAAATTCATGGGCAGCCGCCCTTAGCCAATCCTGGCTTTAAACTGACAATCAGGCCAGTCAAATTCATGGGCAGCCACCCTTAGCCAATCCTGACTTTCTTATGAAGGCGTCTTTAAACTGGTGAACGAGAGTAGACCTGCAATATTTTCAATAGGACATCCGTATTAATAAACGTCAAGAGATTACAATTATACATAAAATTTTTGCAAATTAGCAACATTCCATGCACGAGGGATTTCGGTCCCATCCAGCACTTCCAATTTATAAGCGCCTCCTGCTAAGATTTGGACGACCCGGAGCGGCCCTTGCCACGCGGCCTCCAATTTCCCCTTTGCCTTTCCCAGGTCAGCTCTTCTGAGGACCAGGTCTCCTACTTAGTAACACCTCTTTCGGACCGTTTTATTGTAGGCTGCCCGGATACGCCCCCTCACATGTTCCATTTTCACCGTCGCCTGATCTCTTCTTTCCTCAATTAAATCCAATGCATCCTGTACCAGCGCATCATTCTGAACTTCGTCGTAACTCTGCACTTGATGATTTTCAAGGCTAATCTCCGCAGGAACGACGACATTCATGCAATACACCAAACTGAACGGAGTTTCACCAGTGCTTTCTTTGGGGTTCGTGCGGTATGCCCAAAGTGTTGCATTCAGCTCTTCCACCCATTTTCCTCCTGACTTCTCCAGACATGATTTTAGCCCTTGAACAAGGATGCAATTAGTCACCTCGACCTGTCCATTTGCTTGTGGGTGGTATACGGACGTAAAATGCTGCTGGATTTTCATTTTGGCGCACCAAGCTTTTATCTTGGCTCCCATGAACTGGGTACCATTATCCGATATCATTATCCTTGGTATGCCAAAACAAGAAACTATATTTTTCCATATGAAGCCCATTACTGATTCCTCTGTTATTTTTGCCAGAGCTTCCGCTTCCACCCACTTGCTGAAATAATCGATGGCCACAATCAAGAACCTTTTCTGAGCCGGAGCCATCAGGAATGGGCCGACCAGGTCGATTCCCCACTTAGCGAAAGGGCAAGGAGATCTCATTGTCATCAGTTCTTCCGCCGACTGATGTGTCAAGGGGGACATCTTCTGGCACTTTTCACATCTTTTCATGAAATCCTCGGCTTCTTTCCTTAGTGATGGCTAGAAGTAGCCAGCTCTTAATATCTTACTAGCTAGAGCCCTTGCCCGCCTGTGATTACCACAACAGCCTTCGTGGATTTCTTGAGGACATGGGTGCCTTCCTCCAAACTCAAGCACCGCAGTAAAGGTTGTCCAAACCCCCGCCGAAATAAAACCCCTTTGATTAAACATAAACGGGCAGATCTAATTCTCACTTTCACTCTATCTTTCCTGTCTTCCGACAATTCTCCTTTTTCTAAATAGGAGATGATAGGAGAGCGCCAATCGTCCGCTTTGTTTACTGAATAGACATGTTCCTCACCAAATTCCACGTCTGATCTCAAAAGTGTAATTATCCTCTCTTGACAATCTATGGCTGAACTTGCGGTCTTAGCCAAGTGATCTGCTCTTCCATTTTCTTCTCTGGGGATTTGTAAGACAGTCAGGGCTTTCATATCTTTGGCCAGCTCTTTGAACTTAACTAAGTATTTCTGCATATTCTCCTCCCTAGTCTCAAAATCCCAACTTATTTGCTTGCAAACCAACTGAGAGTCCACTCTTGCGCATATCTGTTCTGCTACCAAATCTCTGGCCATCTGTACCCCTCTCAAGAGGGCCTCATATTCAGCCGCATTATTGGACAATGCATTATTCAAGTGTATTGCGTATTAAGTGGCTACACTTGCTGGGTCGATTAAGACTATTCCAGCCCCACAGCCCTGACTCCCTACAGAGCCATCATAAAAAGTGTCCACTCTTGTATTTCCTCAGAAGAGATGGTCATTTCTTGCATAAAATCAGCCAGTGCCTGGGCCTTAATGGCTGTCCTGGTTTCAAACGTGATATCAAACTCACTGAGCTCAATTATCCACTTGACCAGCCTTCCAGATGTCTCCGACTTGTCCATTATGGCTCTCAATGGTAAGTTGGTTCGCACAATTATGCTATGAGATAAGAAGTATGGACGTAGCTTGGAAGCCGTTCCAACCAGATCTAACATTGCTCGTTCTACTTCAACGCATCTCTCCTCAGCATCATGCAAGACCTTGCTCCAATAGTAGACCGGCCTCTGTATCTTACCTTCTTCCCGGAGTAGGACAGAGCTGACTGGCTGTTGTCCAACCGATAAGTACAAGATGAGAGGCTCCCCTGGAATAGGTTTTGTGAGCAAGGTCATGCTAGCCAAATGTTCCTTCAGTAACTTAAATGCTTCTTCACAATCACTGCCCCACTGAAATTCGGCCTTCTTTCGCAAGGCCTGAAAGAATGGCAAACTTTTCTCCGCGGATCTGGATACAAACTGACTTAAGGCATTCATACGTCCTGCTGAGCACTGCATCTCTTTAATATTTCTGGGTGCCTGCATGTCCGTAATGGCCCTTACCTTCTCAGGATTAGCCCCGATGCCCTTTTCTGTGACCATGTAGCCCAGGAATTTTCCAGCTCTAACCCCGAACATGCACTTCTTAGGGTTAAGTTTCATCCTATACTTCCTTAGGGTATCAAAGGTCTCCCTCAAGTCATCCACATGCGATGTCGCCTTTATGCTCTTTACTAATATACCATCCACATAAACTTCCATATTTCGCCCAAGCTGGCTTTTAAACATCTTATTCACCAATCGCTGGTACGTGGCACCCGCGTTCTTGAGCCCAAACGGCATGACCACGTAATAATATGTCCCCTTCGGAGTTATAAAACTAACTCGTTTCCAGTCCTCTTTCGCCAGTCTGATCTGGTGATAGCCCTATGAGGAATCCATCATGCTCAAGAGCTCACACCTAGAAGTGGAATCGACCAGCTGGTCGATCCTTGGCAGAGGGTAGTGATCCTTTGGGCAGGCACGACTAAGATCTCGAAAATCAATGCACATACACCAGTCTTCCTGTGTTTTAGGGACTAGCACAGCGTTGGAGAGCCACTCAGGAAATTGTATCTCCTGGATATGCTTGGCTTTTAGCAATTTCTCCACCTCGGCTTCAATGATGGCCTCCTTATCGGGCCCAAAGTTACGTTTCTTCTGTTTAACTGGCTTCATATCAAGGCTAATGTTAAGGCGATGCTCTGCCACCTCCGGGTCTATCCCTACAAGGTCTTGGGGAGACCAGGCGAACATATCGGCACTTTCCCTCAATAGCGCAACCAGGTCTGTTAGCACTTCTGGGCTGAGAGTCGTTCCTACAAGGAGGACTCAACTTTCATCCCCCGGGACTACCTCAACTAACATTAGCCCTTCTTCTCCTCGAACCAGGTCTGACCTCGGTTGCTCCACCCGAGCCTTCTTACTCTGTCTTTCCTCTTCACTATTCTTTCTGATGCACTCAATATACGTCTGTCGTGATGCATATTGATCACCCCTTACCTCGCCTGTTCCATCTTCCGCCGAAAATTTCATCTTCATATGATAAACTGATATCACGGCCTGGAATTGGCTCAGGGATGGTCGGCCGATCATGACGTTGTAAGAGGATGGCGCATCCACTATCAGAAAACGCACCGTTCTGGTCACCCTGTACGGTTCCTCGCCTAATGTCACGAGGATCCTGACTGCTCCTAAAGGCTTCAGGGCTCCCCCTGCAAACCCCACTAAAGAGTTGGTGACCTCCTCCAACTCAACGTCCAACTTTAACTGTTTAAAGCAATCATAAAACAGAATATCAACGGAGCTTCCTGTGTCCACAAAAATTTGGCAATGGTAGCCGTTATGACTAGGGCGTCCATCTAGGGGGCCAGAATGCCATCGCCGTCCTCCACTCCGAAACAAATATTTGGAGTGGAAGCCATCTTCCCCAATTCACACGACTTACGCACAAGATCCCTTGCTGCTCGAACATAACTATGTTGCGTTCGCTTAGAATGCTCTTCCAATTCTCCACCAGTAATCATCTGGATTTCTCCATGAATGACCTGGGCCTGCTCAGTCCGCCTTCCTTCAGTTCGTCCCCTATCTTGATCTCTTTTACTCTGTTGAGACCGGTCATAACCGCCACGACCAGATCTGGCTTCTTCCTTCCTCATACGAACATACTCCTTCAGGTGCCCCGCCTAAAACATTCTTTCAAGTTCGTCCTTCAGGTGAGTGCATTGGTCGGTATCATGTCCATATTAATTGTGGAAACGGCAGAATCGGTCAAACCTTTCCTTCCTGGGCTTCTGCGAGTAAGTCTTAGGCCATTTCAGCTCTGGGTGCCTTTATATCGCTTGTAGAATCTCACCCCGCAGCGTTGCTAGGGGGTATATGTTGGGAATCATTGGTACCGTCGCGCAGCGGAAAACAAAGATTTTTAAAAATTAAATTAATTGAATCGAATTCAATTGACGACGGCCCAATTTTATAATCAATTAATTGAAACAATGTTTTAATTACTTTAATTAATAGAAACAATTCGATTTTCGTAAAATTGAATAAGTATGATCTATTAAACATATATATATATAATATATATATATATATATTATATATTAATATATTAAACACATATATAACAATTATATATATAATAATATATTTAATATATACATATCAAACTCACATATATATATATATTAACATATAAGTCCAGCATGCATGTTAAATATGTCAAACACATTACTACATGCACACACATATGTAACATATATATTAACCAACATTATATATATATATATAAGGACATTACACAACATACATATATTTATGCTTCATATCATACAGCACACACATATGTAATTCACACATACACTGCACACGCTTATATATACCATATACGCATATTTATATAACACACTGCATCACCATAATGAGGATACAGGGCCTTTCCCATTAAAGACTAGTACTTAGTGTATGTGGACCGCGTCTCATCGGTCACGGTGTCTGGACATCCGACATACATAAGTAGGTGCTCATAAGATGAGTTCACTGAACTCCCTCACCTAGAAATCTCTAAGTGGTTCCCACTCATCGAGTAGATGATTTTCTATGGT
>BMAC01000043.1:671808-685061 GCA_014905375.1 Phtheirospermum japonicum
GCCGCCAACGTCTCAGCCGCCCGCCCGTCCCAGCCGCCGTCCCAGCCGCGCCCGTCCAGCCGCCGCCACGTCCCAGCGCCGCCGCCTGCCCGTCCCAGCCGCCGCCCCAGCCCAGCCGTCGCCCCCCGTCGCCGCCCGTCCGCAGCCCCAATGTAAGTTTTTTTTATTTTTTTTTCATTTTTTTATATTATTTTTATGTGTTAATTTTGTTTTTAATTTGTAAATTATAGATCAATTTAGGGTTTTAATTTAGGTTTTATGGTTAATTTTAGAATTAGGGTTCAATTTAGAGTTAATTTTAGAAATAACTTTAGGGTTAATTTATAATTAGGGTTAGTTTTAGGATTAGTTTTAATTAGGGTCAATTTAGTAACAATTACATAATTAGGGTTCAAATTTTTTTTTGTAATTATGGATCACTTTTTGTATGTAATTATGGTGGAAAGTGTAGGTTTCATTCAAAACAAATGTTTGGGAAATTTTGAGTTTGACGCCTTTTTTTTTGTTGTCGTTGTTGTAATTGGAATTGTGTTTTGTTAATGTGTGTCGCTATTTTGTTATGAAGATTCCTTATTCAAAATAATATGGGATACTTACAATATTTAACACAATTCAATTTTTTAAAATATTAAAAATAGCCTAACTTTTTACCTTACTATTTGTATGTAACGGGAATCGAAGTTACGATTGTATGCAATTTTCAAAAAAATCATGGAGTGTAATTGTAAAAACATTTGATAACTTCATCAATTTTCGTTAGCATGACGTTTGATTCAAAATATAAAATAAATATAATATCGAGAATCATTTTATAATATTCAAAGTTAGTTGATTTATTTGTAAATTGGCCAAATTTCAATGGTAGTTTTTACTTAGTGTATAATTTATAATATTCTTCAATTATAATTTAATTGAGGTTTAATTTGAAATTAGGGTTTCATTTAGGGTAAACATCAAAATAATATAATAATTTAGGGTATAATTTATAATTATAGTTTAATGAGGTTTAATTTGAAATTAGGGGTCAATTTAGTAATTATTACATAATTTGGATTCAATTTAGGAATAATCAATTAATAGGGTCCAATTTAGGCAATAATTATATAATTAGGGGCCATTTTATGAATAATTAAGGCTTGTGTAGATTCTGGAGTACACTTGTCTATAAAGAGTGGCAGGGGGATGCTACAATCCTGACCGCAAATATACTGGCGGCCATAATCCGTCAGGAGGCCGTCAGTATTTGTTATACTGACGGAATCCTGACGGATTTGGCCGTCAGGATTGCCGGGTTTTTTTGTAGTGGATGAGGTCTGGGTCTTAAGGATTAATGTTGTACGCTATACCATAGAAATCATCTACTCGATGAGTGGGAACCACTTAGAGATTTTTAGGTGAGGGAGTTCAGTGAACTCATCATATGAGCACCTACTTATGTATGTCGATATCCAGACACCGTGACCGATGAGACGCGGTCCACATACACTAAGTACTAGTCTTAACGGGAAAGGCCTGTATCCTCATTATGGCTTAACCCTATGACTAGGAACAAGTTCGACGAGTTACATTACGTGCTGGATTATCTCACGGTTCTYCTAGACCAATCCACCGTAATAGAGTAACTTCATCAGGACCATACCTATGCAACTAGCATGGGATTAAAGATATGGAATGCCAATATGTATAAAAGATATTATTTCGAATAAAAACCGATTGTATTATTAGAGAATGGTCAGACCACAGCCACAAGTTGGCTTGTTGGTCACCTTATTTTAACAGTATACCTGTCAAAGCAAGGTCTCCCCCCGGACAGGTCTGGCCTGGGCTTCTTCACCGCTGCCCTGTCCTCTCTATCATACCTCTTCCGTTTCTTCTCTCCTTCGTCCTTAATTTTCAAATCCTCCTCCAAATGAATATACTTCTCTGCTCTCTCCAAGAGCTCTCCAAATTTCAGAGCTGGTTTCACAACCAACAATTGGAAAAATTCTCCCCTCTTAAGGCCCTGCGCCAGAGCATTCACCAACAGCTCTTCAGACGCAGAAGGCACCTCAAGTTTCACAGTAGTGAAACGATTGATATAAGCGTGTAAACTCTCACCTTCCTTCTGCTTTAAGCTAAACAGCTCAAGCGGCATCTTCTGGTACTTCCTGCCCCTAATAAACTGGTGCAGAAAGGCTGAGCTGAATTCGTCAAAATTGCTGATAGACCGCGGTGGCAACTGGCTGAACCACAGTTGGGCTGATTTGGTGAAGGTCATCGGGAAGACCCGACACATGACCGCATCTGAAAAATTATGCACAGCTGCCGCGATCTCAAATCTGCTCAGATGGTCCCACGGATCAGTGGTCCCATTGTACTCAAAGCCTAGAGATCGGTATGAGGCCGGCACATCGTCGCGCATGACCTCTTCCGTGAACAGAGTGCCTCGTCGTGCCGGCACCGTGCCTGTGCCCGTCATCTTCTTCTTAAATTCCCGCACCTCTTTCTACAGGCTCTGCATCTGCTCAGCCAAACCTGGATTTGCCTGACTTGAAGTTTGGCTATCGGAGGTAGAGAAATTCTCTTCCCTATCCTGAAGAGGAGTCCGATCCGTGCGCTGGCCGCGCAGCGGCTCCGTCTCTGCCACCGGAACAGTTCTTGGCAGCGGTACGTTGGACGGTGGCGTCGTCATTTTCGCGAACTTCTTTTCAACTGCTTCCTCCACGGCTTTTCCAATGAGCTCCGACAACTACGTGAGGAAGTTCTCATTAAAAGATCCACCCGTGGCCGTATCAGATCTACCGGGAGGAGGTGGTGTAGTACCTGGCGCGGTCGCTGCCGCTGGCTCTGCTCCTTCTGGCATCACCGTCGATGGCCCTGCCAACTGTGGTGCGTACCATGGTGCGGTGGAGCTCGGAGTGCCGATGAATTTCCCCACCAAATTTCATCTCAATCCGTCTGAAGCCATGCTCACGTCTTAGCTTGATCTTCCTTTCCCACAAACAACGCCAATTGTTTCGACCCAAAATATGACCAGCGTCACCAGTAACGCCTGAAACCTTGAACGCTTTTTTTGATCTGCACACAGAAACACGTTAGAAAGGACCACCGGTGGTTTTCCAGTGGAAACCTCTCTGATGCTTAAGTCAGTAAAGCGTTTGAGGTTTCTCTTAGTAAGCAAAGAAGGAATGCACAAAGAATGACATACCTCTCCCAACTTTGGGGCTGAGATATTTATAGTTTCTCCTAGTGGGGACCCCAGCCGGGATCTCAGGGCACATGTCGCGAATCACGGGCCGTTACGTAATCAATTCTGACAAGTGGTCCCACTTGTCTCTTTATTGGGAATCCGAGAAACAGGTCTTCCCTGTTCCGGGTCTTCCTTTTTCCTTTCCTCTATACCACCTCAGTATCAATATAAGACTTGACTCTAGTCAGGTCTTCCCTATTTCAGGCCTTTCTTATTCTATATCACTTTGGTATCGATATTAGGCTTAAATTCAGCTCAGGGGTTTTCTTGTAGAGTACTCTCGTTAGCTCGGCACAGTCCCCGAGCTGTAGTAATATTTCTTTAAAATAGTCAGGTCAGGAGGAATCCCGAGCCATAATCATCTTTCTGACAAGTTATTCTGAGAGGCCTAACCTTCCTTCAAGACCGAGTTGTTTTCCCCGTATCTCTTTGTATTTCAATTATCTTGTAATCAAGTCTAACCCAATTTAGGTCTGACCTTCCTATTGCCATATCAATAATAATAATAATAATAATAATAATAATATTAATAATACAATCTTATCGTCTGGTAATTAAGTTTGATTATATCAAGTCAGCATGCAAATTGCATAATATTATAAGTAAAAATCTAAAAAGTTGTTACATTAATCTTGAAAATAAATGTCGGAATCAACGGGCTTACGAATTTAGATAAGAATTCCCGTAAATCAATGTCTTCAAACAAAATGGCAAAAAGCAATTAGACACACTCCCCTTCCCCCAGAAAAGAGTGTTTTTTAGCATAATTAATTTATTTATTTGAGCAAATAGCAGAATTAATTTAGATGTGGAAGATCAAATTAAAGAAGGTTTTTGCATGGGTGCGGTGGCGGTCCACCAAAGTGAAGACACTCTTGTCGGTGGCGTTTGGGCTCAACGCGCTGCTGGAATTCAAATCACATTCAAATTAAACCACGTGTAAGAATAGGTGTACGGATTAAACATTCAAATCTATTATTTATTTCTTGTAAATCAATATTGTAGACTATGTATCATTTAATAAATCTGTTTTTTTTTTTAACATAGTAAATCAAAAGGAGAGATTATTATCATCCAATAATCTTAGTTTTCGAAACCCAACTCACAAACTCGAAAACCCTTCATTTTTCTTTTCTTTATTTTTTTCCTTATTTATTTTGACCCCAAAAGATGCATCTATGGCCATCTATGAGGCTAAGGGACTCCTTAAAGATTAATTACTTGAAGAAAATGGAATGGAATCTTCATAAAATGAATATTGAAAAGCAGCGGCAGCAAAATCAGTCATTAAATGGCAATCAGCAGAATCTTTTAGAAAATGATAAAAGTGATGATTTGGGAAATTCGGGGCGTTTAGGTGTTGGTTTGATTTGAAGAGAAGTTATCATGGTTCTCTCTTGCTGTTACTGTTGCTTTTGCTGTGGAGCTTTTATTGATGATGAAGAAAGCAGCTAAAGAAATAATGGAGCTTGGACATTTACAGGGTAGTTTCTAAAGGGATCATCTAATGAAAAACATGTTTATATTTATAATTTTCAAATGTCAAAAGTTAGATCTTAACCTTATTTGATTATGGAAAAAAGCCTAACTCTCACTGGACTCGTATCTTATTTAGTGAGTGTTTGCAAAGTCTACAGGAAAGTGATTCTCAAATTCTAGCGGAAAAAATAAAATAGCCATTTTTTTCATTTAAAAAAAATAATCCGATAATCTTAGCCCTCTGACATCAGATATTATCAAAGCTAAAAAGTCTACATTATCAGCTTAGGCATCCCCACCACATGCAGGCGAACGACTGATGAACTTCTCGATCTTCAAACAGCATCTCTTCCATTTCCCAATGCTTAAAACTATTAGTCTCAAGCGGAAAACACAGAAGATTAATTAAACTCAAAAATATACTATCGGGACCTCATAAATTTGGGTACATGGAAAATTTAGTTCCATATTTTTAGTTCTCCATTCAACAAAAATTAAGGTTCTTGGCCAATTTCTATATTTGTGATTTCTTGGGAATTATTGGAATTTTCAGAAAGCTCAAGGGACTAAATCGAAAACTTTTTAAAAAAATACAGGATGATTTTAGTTAAATCTCAGTTCAATAAGTATAGAGGTGTGTATAGCACAAAAATGTAAAATTAAGGCCAATATTTCTAATATTGAGGTTTTCGGGGAAATTTTTCAATTTTTAAAAATATTAAGGAATCAAATCCAAGAGCTTTTACAAAAAAACAGAGGGTGATTTTGTCAAATAGAATTTTGAAAATAACCAATTTAGCCACACCCCATAATTATTACAAAACCAAAATCGCAATTAACCCTCGAGTTCAAAATGAGAAAAACGAAAATGCCTTCTTCGTGGATAAAGGAATCGCCCTGCTAGCCGATACCTGCATATGAAAATCTGATAACAAACAAACATCATAAACTAATTACCAATCATAACCATAGTTCTTTAAAAAAGAAAAGTAAAAAAAAAGTTTCAATATTTACCATTACTCAATTCAACTGACTTCAAAAAATATCCCACATTGACACCTTTCGCCGAGCTTTAACGCACTGCTGATGGTTGTGCAAAAAAACCTCTTCAGCAATGGCACTCAACTTCCTTCCCTTACTACTAAGGCCCTGTTTGGTAGCAGTATGCTTAACAAAATTCATAACATCGGCCAGTGCTTTCCGACCGCCGACTTTTCATTTTTCAGTCGTCTTTAGCAATTTAGCCTTAGCAATGACGATAGGGTCTTTCTCGATAGAAATGACATTCGGCGGGAGCTTTCTCGAGTTAGATATGTCGTTGAGAGCTTTTCGTCCGATGACTCGTCCTTTCTTTTAGGGACCGCGTCGATTTTAGCACCATTGTAGAGGATATTTAGGTTCTGATCTTGGATAACGCGATGAGCTGAGGTTGCCATGAGTTCTTGATTACACAGTAAAATATTATTGCTCGGGCAAAAAAAATTTCCGAAATCTCTTGTGCTTTCTGAGGATGAATCTCTAACTCTTATTCTGAAAAATAATGACTAACTTTCTCAAATTACTCAACCAAGAATATATATTTTTTCGATCTATCAACAACGGCTATGGAAATTGAAAATCTAAATATTAATATTTCAGAAAAATTACGATTTGATAGTCATTGAGTTTCCAGAAAATCTTGAAAATAATAAGCGCCTGATATATCGGCTCAATAACGTCAGCCGAGTTGACAAAGATTTGAATCGGCAAGCGACACTTCCCTCTATTAAGCCTTGTCTCAAACTTTGCCAACATTTTCTACTTGTTTATTATCCAAAACAATCATGAAAACAACCAAATCGTGAGATGAACTCTCATTGAAACAGATCGACAATAAGGAAATAAAACAACAAACAAAAAAAGATTCATTGATTACGGATCAGATTCATTGTATAACCCTTTTAACTCTAAGAGGAAAAACATATGGAGATAGAATAAGAAAATTAAAAAAAGATCAATCAAGAAAAGAAAACATATATTTGTAACTCAAACAAATATAACAGATTGTTAATAACAAAAAAAATGCAATACCAAAAATTAGAGATCTGATGTACCATGTGTTCTCTAGTTCGAGGAGTAGAAAATCACCGTATAATCTTCAAATTCGAGATGAAAGAGAGAATGAAAAATCTGCGGCATACAGGAAACAAAATATTAGCATTCTGCCTGAAATCATATTCCAAAGCAAATAATGAAATTGTATTGTGATAGTGTTTTATTATCTTACAATTCGATAAAACAACTCAAAAAAGTGGAATAAAAAAATAAAAAAGGGAAAGGGTCTTGTAAGGATCTCATTTTTTCAAAAAATGAAATAAAATCTGGAATGAAGTCGATCATCGAGCATCCAAAAATTCTTATGAATCGAATGACTGATTTCAAAACAGTAAACTGCAGTCTTATTCAACCGAAATCACAACAACAACAAAAGAGCAACCAAAGTAGTGAAGGACCAACTAAATATCAGGAAAAAAAATGCGTTAAAATTAAGCACAAACAAATGGAAACATGGTTCAAGAGAACAAGAAATCTTAAAACTAATTATCAATACTCTTTCATTGGTAAATAGAATTTATTTCACCAATAAAGCCAATCAGCAGAAAATGAAACTCATACCACGCCTCTCCAATCTCGCGACCCGATTCAACAGTGTTAAAAACAGTTTGTCATGAACCGAACCAAGAAAATTAATTTTAAAAAAAAACACTCAGATTTCTTACCATATTTTGAATTTCAGATTGAATAATAAAACATGAGAAAAGTAGGAGCAACCATCGTACATGGAGAAAAATGGGACACAAATTAGGAAAAAAACATGAAGCATACAAAACAAACAATGCAGATTGATAAAAAAAATGAACAAAATTCCACACTAAATCCAATTCCAAACACGTACTTTCGCAAACTGTACAATAGAAAATAGGTAAAAACAAATTAAATGGATAACGGATCCCAATATCATAGTTCTATGACTACACAAACAACACATCATTCCAAAAGCAGATTATACGAAGAACCAAATAACATATCTAAAAAATAAAAAAGATACTCAAAAAACAAATCTTTCATTCGCGAATATATATATGCAAAATCCAAAAATAGATTACCATTTATTGATTGAGGAATCTCATGACACGCTGATAATGTCGGGCGTGACTATCTCGCCGGGATAGTCAGTGAACACAGTGGGTCCATGCGATGCGGCCTAAAAGGGGGCATCTAATGCTGTGATGTGATTATTGGATGCAAAACTGGATTCTCCGCCGCACAAGGAGAGGGCGAAGAATCGTTCATCTGCAAAGACATCGTCGGGTCTGAGAGAGCGACCTGCTTCCGTTAGAAGATTCTAGCGAAGACGGAGACTCCAAATCGAATTATAACCTAGATCTACTTTTCCCAAATTTCCTCAAAACAATTATGGATTACGCAAGGATTTTTATTTTTATTTTTTTTGAAAGGAATAAGAATTTTTTTTAATGAAAAGCAGCGAGAAGACGAGAGGGAGAGGCGGGGGACCGGTTTTGTGGTTCTGTTAGAGGAAACCCTAGTTTTTTATACAAAGGAACAAATGAGACAAAAATCCTTATTTATATCTAGTTAAAAAAATTCTAAAAGGTAATATATTAATCCGAACAACACGAGATTGACACGTCAGCTTCTAGAGCTGTTAGAAGACAACATGTGTCATCTGAAGGAAACTCTAATTGACACATAGGATAGGGTGTCAACAACATTAACAAATAGGGTGGATGTGAGGTGGGTCAATCAAAGCTTATCATATTAGGCCACACCCTAGCAGCTAAGCTTGTGACAGTGTTGGTTATGTGTGATGGGAGGCGACAGATGGTTGAAGGAGGTGTGTTGTTGTGAATCAATCGTCGGAGAAGGATACGATTGCCATTCGATTTCTTTTTCTATTATTTTTTATGTTTTTTTTTCTTTTTTTTTTTAATAATTTTTTTGGTGGTTGTGTGTTTTGGGTGGGTTTCCTAAAAGTTGGGGTAAGGATGATTAAGTAAATTAGGAGGAGTGTAGGGTAGTAAATGTGTGTGTTTAAAAGAAATAGTGGATTTTTGAACGATTGCGCGTGAAAAGTAATCTAGATGGTATTAACGATTAATCTTATATTTAACAAATGAAAAGGGATTGTTATGTCATTTGGACTTTTATTTAAAAATATAATTATTTTTTAATTTAAAAATCATTCATCTAGATCGACTTAAATTTAAGGAAAAAAACTTGTACCACACATTATTTATTTATTTAAGATTGTAATAAAACATCATAATAATATTTCTATTTTGTTTTTACTTATTCAAAAATAGTTATTTATTTTATATTATATTATATTTTATTATTAATTATAAGTACTTGTTTCTTTATACACACACACTTGTTTTAATTTTTTAATGATTGTGTTAAAATTAAATTAATTATCAATTGAATATTTTATCGTTTATATATATATATATATATGTGTGTGTGTGTGTGTGTGTGTGTGTGTGTGTGTATTTGTATTGTGTTTAATTTAAACTAATTATTTAGTGATGTATACTTTTTTATTTCAAAGTTCATTCATGTAAATTGATTTGAATTTGTTTATTGAGTTTGTTGTAATATATTTTTGTACACATGTGTTTATGATTTATAATTTGAATATTAAATTAATACAGGCGATATGCACCACTTTTGTTAATAGTTTTAACTATTAGTGGTGAGGTGTCACATGGAGAGCATTTCGGGTTACATGTGGCAGCTTGTGGTGTCTCCTCGGCTGAGGTGTCGAATTGTGGTTTGTTGGAATCTACTTTGGGATAAGGCCAATTTTTTCATGAGGTATAAATAACAACTTTTTAATCTATTTTAGTTAATATAAATTGTAGGGTTGGTCTCATTTTTCAGTCCAAACAATCTCACATAATCTCTCCTTATACACACAATCTCACATGATTTCTCATTCCGAATAAATCATTAAAAAATGGATCTTCTTAGCTATGATAATTCCAATATTTTTCAATGTTATGTTGATAGATCATAAAAATACTCTGGTAATGAATATTGTTTGGATTGTTTTCTCAGATCCGTAATTTTTTTGATGATCTGTAATTTCTCCCCATCCGTAATTTTTTTCAGATCTATTTTTTTGATGATCCGTTATTCTCATTTTCTTGATGATCCGTAATTCTCTTTTCTTTTTGTTTTTGAATCTATTCTTTCTCTTTTTTTTTCTATATGGATTTGTTATTTACCGATCTGTTTTCTCTTTTTTTTTCTCATTTTTTAGATCTGTTATTTCCCGATATGTCATTGTATATATTCTCAAAATAGATTCACAGTTTTTTTTTAGAATTACTTTCGGATCTATTTTTTCTAAAATCTGTGTCAAGGTATCATCGGTTAATTTTTTTAAGGTGTCACTGGATCTATTGTTTTCTAAATCAATAGCAACTTTTTTTAATACATTTTAGTTAACTTAGGGTTAATCATCTTTTGAGCACCGCTCTCCTTTTTCCCAACCGTCGAACATATCTTGGTTTCTATCCATTTTTTTCTCCTCCCATTTTCTTCACAACAAAAAAATAAAATCACAAAGTCGAATAACTCTTTCCAGAGAATTATAAAGCCAGAAGACATAAAAATTTATCTGCCCAGTTTTTCTTTGATTTTTTTTTGTTGTTGCAGGGATTAGAATTCAGTCGCCGAAATCATATTGCTTCAAAAATCATATTGTCATCTACCCAAATTCGCTCACCAGTTTCTGCTGCAACTCCAACTCATAGGGATTGAAATTAAGTCAATATTGTTTTTGGTAATTGTTCGATCTGTTCAATGTTCCCTTTTTGTTAGTTTTTTGTTCAGTTTTTTTGATATTAATTTCGTAATTTCTGAGTGTGTTCTATAATTTTTCGATTAAGAATAAATTTTACGAAGTATTCAGGAATTTGTTTTGTGAAGTAAATTTTGTTGAACTCTGATCCACCAGCAATTATGAATAACCTTAAAAAGGTTTCCATTTGGTTTTTGTGTTTTGTTTTGTGGATTCTTAACTTTTTGATTCAGAATTATTTCATGGAATAAAGTTTAAGGTTAATTTATTTTTGGGTCATAAAATGTCAATTAGATAACTTTAATTGAATGTTTTTGTCAAAACTAAGGTTGTTTTTTTATCGATATTTTATTCTCAGAACTAAGCAAATGATTCGATTAAAGTAGTTTTGATTCTTTATGAATTTCAGTTTGTAGTTATTGGAAAAATATTCTTGAATGGATTTCATATTTTATTTTTGAAGGAGCACATTAAAGCCCTCCCATTTTGAATGGAATTCAAAATTGTTGATTTGTGATCAATTTTATAATTTTTGTTTGCTATAATTAATAATTTGTTCTATTCGATTTGGTTGGTCGAGTTGATTTTTTTTATTGTTGCTTACTACAACTATGATGATTCCAACATTTATGTTTTTTGGGCTTTTTTTTCCTTAGATTTTTGAAACATAATTGTTGTTTTATTTTATTTGGATTTTTGAAACATGATTGTTATTTATAATCATTGTCATCGCAGTTTGATGGCGGGGGATTTAAGGCTGCGACAATAGAATGGCGGAGCTCCAACGGGGTGATGGTTGACTCAGGCCCATCTCGGCTTGATGCATTGAACGTTTAACGTTTGTGAGTTGATATGTTTCAGTCCTTCTAAAACATATCCATAGTTGTTCTGACTTTTTCCAAAGTTGTTATTCATGGTAAGCGGTTTGTAATCTACCACAGTTCTTGTCTCTTCTTGTTCTTTTTTTTTTTTGTATTTTGTTGGATTTGTTTTTACAAAAGTTTCACACCAACTCGATTTCCCCTCTAGCATCAAAACTGCCCCCACTCCTTTGCCACTTGCATCTGTTTCTAGAACAAACTGTTTGGAAAAATCAGGTAGGGCCAAAATTGGAGCAGTAACCATAACCTTCTTAAGAGATTCAAAAGCTAATTGAGCTTCTTCTCCCCATCCAAAATTATCCTTTTTCAGGAGATTAGTTACAGTCCTGCATATGACACCTTACCCTTTAACAAATTTCCTGTAGTACCCAATCAACCCCAAAAACCCTCTAAGTTGTTTCAATGTTTTAGGTACTGGCCAAGACACCATGCTACTAATTTTCTTTGGATCAGTTGCAACCCCAGCCTTGGATATGATATGCCCCAGATATCGCACCTCTTCCTTTCCAAAACTACATTTACTGCTCTCGGCATAAAGCCTATTATCCCTTAATAATAGTAGTACTTCCTCGAGATGTTTCAAATGATCCTCCCAATTTCTACTGTATACCAATATATCATCAAAGAACACCAGCACACTCCTTCTAATTTGCTTCCTGAACACTTGATTCATGAGGGACTGAAAGGTAGCATGAGCATTACATAGTCCAAAGGGCGTGACAAGGAATTCATAATGACCATTATGAGTACTGAAAGCAGTGAGGTACATATGCTCTTGCTTCATTAGGATCTGAAAATAGCCACTCCTTAGGTCAATCTTTGAAAAATACCTGGTCCCATGCAACTCATCTAATAACTCATCAATTACAGGGATAGGATAGTCATATTTCATAGTGAGACCATTCAAGTACCTGTAGTCAACACACATCCTCCAAGTAGCATCCTTCTTCTTCACCAATATCAGTGGGGATGAAAAAGGGCTCTTGCTGTCCTGTATAATCCCTGCTTCCAGCATCTCCTTAACCAGTTTCTCAATCTCTTCCTTGTGGTGATGGGTAGTTCTGTAGGGATATTGATGCTTGGGGAGGCTACCAGGCTTAAGGATTATCTTATGTTCAATGCCCCTGCCTGGAGGTAATCCCATGGGCTCCTCAAACACATCCTGATACTTATTTAACAGAGCTGTCAATTCTGAATTTGGCTTCTGATCTTGTTTTTCCATGGTCATCCAATAAATTTCCTCAATCTGAGCACATTTCTCCTCATGCACCATTTCATATAGTGAGTGTCCTGAGATTAACTTGCATTCTGCTGTAGAGGTAATAGCTGTTGGGAATCGGTGGTACCGTCGCGCAGTGGAAAACAAATTTTTTTAAAAATTAAATTAATTGAATCGAATTCAATTGACGACGGTCCAATTTTATAATCAATTAATTGAAACAATGTTTTAATTACTTTTGTTAAATAGAAACAATTCGATTTTCTTAAAATCGAACGAGCATGTTACAATTCTCTAAATTATAAATATATAACAATTATATATTTATATATTAATATATTAAACTTATATATAACAATTATATATATTTATATATTAATATTAAATATATATATATATAATAATTATATATATAATAATATATTAATCATATATTTAGATTATACATTATATAAACATATCATAAACATATAAATATATAACATATATATAATCTGCAATCATATTACATATATATATATATATATATATATATATATATATATATATATATAATATATATAATATATATTATAGGGG
>BMAC01000043.1:697643-700143 GCA_014905375.1 Phtheirospermum japonicum
GAGATTTCTAGGTGAGGGAGTTCAGTGAACTCATCTTATGAGCACCTACTTATGTATGTCGATGTCCAGACACCGTGACCGATGAGACGCGGTCCACATACACTAAGTACTAGTCTTAACGAGAAAGGCCTGTATCCTCATTATGGCGTAACCCTATGACTAGGAACAAGTTTGACGAGTTTCATTACGTGCTGGATTATCTCACGGTTCTGCTAGACCAATCCACAGTAATAAAGTAACTTCGTTAGGACCATACCTATGCAACTAGCATGGGACAAAAGATATGAAATGCCAATATGTATAAAATATATTATTACGAATAAAAACGATTGTATTGCAAGAGAATGGTCAGACCACAGCCATAAGTTGGCTTGTTGGTCACCCTATTCTAACAATAGCATGGATTCTGACTCTCTTACTTCCCAAGGTGATTGTGAATGCCATGTGAGTGTAATCCAACTCTATAGAAGTGCAAGATTTAAGCCAATCCCATCCCAATATCAAATCATAACCTTCATTTTGCAATAAACTCAGTGAGTAGCTAAAAGAATGGTCCTGTATTTCCCACTTGAAATCATTTACCCCCTATGCACTCACCATCTTCTGGCCATATGCAACCTTGACTAAAATAGGTTTCACTGTGCAAAGTTTACACCCCAACCTTTTAGCTGTCTTTTCTTGTATGAATCTTAGAGTACTGCCTGAGTCAATTACGATGTGGAGCCTGTGTTCTCCTGCTTACCCTAGTACCCTCATTGTAGTGATTCCTTCTTCCCCTGTAATAGCATTAATAGACATCTGCACCTCTTCCATCACTTCAAGATTGCTGGGTGGTTCAGGTTCCAAACTGTTCAGGTAGGAGAATTCCTCTTCCTCAGTAATTATCATATAACTGATCCTATTCTTGCATTTGTGTCCTGGGGTGAACCTCTCATCATAATTATAACATAACCCCTTCTCCCTTCTAGTAGCCATTTCTCCAGAGGTTAGCAATTTAGTAGGAGATTTCTGATTGTAGGTAGGGGCTGCCCTTACAGGTGTAGCATCTGTATTCTTGTTATTTTGGTAGCTGGTGCCTGGGAGCTCCTTTTAACTTTTTGGTGATAGCCTCTAGGGTAATTAACTATTTTCTGCCCAAATCAATGGCCTGCTGGAGTGAGGTAGGTTCAAACATAGTAATAAAGGCTTCTACCTCTTCTGACAATACACTGATGAAACTGGCCACAAAATAATCCTCTGAATACCCTTGATTAAGAAACAACATACAGGCCCTAAGTTCCTCAAATTTCTCCACATAATCCATGTATGAACCTGTGTGTTTAAGCTTGTTGAATTCTGCAATTATTTTGGTTTCCTTAGGCTGTTCAAATCTGGCTGAAATGATGTCTAAGAATTGAGCCCATGATATTCCACCCTGATTATTGAAATTCTGGTACCACTGAGCTGCCTTCCCTTCAAAGTGCATAGCAGTCAGGGTAACCTTTTGAGAATCAGACATAGGTGGTGCTAGTTTGAAATACCCATCGCACGTTAGTATCCAAGATCTGGGCTGTGTTCCATCAAAATAGGGAAAATCTATTTTAGGCATTGGATGTGTGCTGTGAGTACCTGAGTATTCAATCTGTGGTTTAGACCTATTACTTGTGTTTGAACCGTATCCCTTTTCATTTGCAGGTGTGGAAAAAGGCTTGCCCAGGATGGACTATCCTTCAGCTTGGCTTCTTCCTTTTTCTGAGTTCAGAAGTTGCATCTGAATGGTTGCTAGTGCAGAAGTGAGGTGCTCCAGCTGGTTGGTATGGTTCAGAGTCTGTTCCATAATATCTGACCTAATGTGTGATATTTGGGCTCTTGTTTCAGTATTATTTTCTGAGATTTGTTCCTGCAGTTTTAGCTCGGAGGCCTCCCTTTTCTGGGATTCTGCCTGCAGCACTTGATCAAGGCGTTTTTGGGCTTCCTGGAGGTATTTGATGCGTGTGATTTAGCCATGTCCAAGGATCTAAAAGCTCTGGTGCCAATTGTTAGGATCTAACCGGTTCTGTAATTTTTTTAATTTTTTTTGTATTTTCGAAATTATTTTGCAATATAAACTGGAGAATATGAAAAGCTTGAGGAAGAAGCAGAAGAATGTTAATAGAAAGAGAGAGAGAAATTAAGGGAGCATGAGAAAATATTCTGTAATTGCTTAGTTCATATGCACTGTTCCATCATCTTTTTAACTACATGTGGTTTTTGGGACCACTTAATTAAATGACATAAAACACCCTTCATTTGGGTTTAAACTAAATAAAGCCTTAATAAATTCCAGCCCATTTTTGCATTCGATCCAGTTGCTTAATTGCCCACTCCACCACACAGCCGGCCCAACCTTTCTTTGTCTACACCACCCCATTTCCCATCAGACTCTCGCCCGACCCATGACCTTCATTATACTCAAAACCCGCAGATTTCATTTCCAAATCCTCTTTTCTCCCCTTTCTCACAAAATTAGGGTTCGCGACCA
>BMAC01000043.1:705143-708636 GCA_014905375.1 Phtheirospermum japonicum
ATATTTTATATCGGGTTGTTTGGTCAAATTTAAAAGTCATTTATAATTATGATATGATTCTAGAGACAAAGTTTCACCATACTTGGATTAAGTTTAAAGATGTTATAATGTTGGTAATTTAATTAATTTAGTCAAGATTAAGATCTAAAACTAACTAGAATCTAAAAATTAAAAAAAACTTTCTACTTTTAACTTTAGCGGGGCAAAAAAAGAAAAAAGTAACACAGTAAGATTATAACATTCTCATTCTTTCATAATCATGCAAAACTGAAACTAAAAATATTTAAAAGGGTTTCTTCCACTTTGAAAACTAAAGTCAAAAAGAATAAAAAACAAAAGCACAAAATTTCCCTTTTTACCTTTTTGGATACCGCCGTATCCTCTGTATAATGATTTTTTTTTTCTTTTCTTTTGTCACACATAAGCCATATTTTCCCTTTAAAAGACTTTGGTGCTTTATTTATCAGAATTAAGAGGAGTTAATATTATTGGTATGACTATAATTAATCTATATAAAAAACCATACTTTGGTGCATCATTTTATATAAGTTAAGAGGAGTTAATATTATTGATATGATTGTAATTAATTTATAAAAAGTCATTAACTCATTTACGCCCTATTATATAAGAAGAGAGTGGATTGGAAAATATTTTGGCAACTATAAAAAAAAAAAATCATAAATTCATTTATGGTCAGTTATGTAGGATTCAAGTCCGCTATTATATAAAAAATATATTAATCATTTACACCCTATTAAGATATTGCAAGATAATAGAAGGGAAAAATTATTTCTGAACTCAGATTTTCTTAAATGCTTTGTAGCGATTATATAAAAAATCATTCATTCATTTACGGCCCATTATATAAAAAACAGTTATTAATTTATTTATGCCCTTTATATCTTGAATTAATTTACCACCTATTATATAAGAAAAAACGTGTACGAATAAGATTCAAGAGGAGTTGAGTTGAATATCAATTTGACACCTATTCCAATTAATATAATTCTAATTTTTAACCACGGCCAACTCTACCTCACAATCTATCGAGTCGAAAATCGTAAAAGAAAAAAAATTATAAGTTGTGAATATGATGATAATATTGTTAATAAGACGATAAATGCTGTTTATAAGGGAGTTTTTCAAAATCTCAAGTGAAAATCTTGAATATTTTGTATTATTAAGTAAATTTATTGGTTTAATTTTTTTTTTGTTTTATTTTTATTTTTATGTATTTACTGGATATGCCCGTGTAAGCGCGGGTATCCAAACTAATATTTATAAATAAAAGATAACTGAAGTATGTACCTCCAATCTCCTCTATATATTAATGCAAAATCCTCCTACCATATGTGTCTGCTTCCCACGATTCGTTAGCTTTGAAAAAAGTTTTGTGCTTCGTGTCATCCGAACCTAATATTCACCTAGTTTAGTATTTTTTTCTTTTATTATATTTGACCTAATTTAATACTTTTCTAATATTATATTTTGCCTAATTCAATATTTTTCTTTTATTACATGTTACCTACTTTAATATTTTTCCTAACATATTTTTCCCAATTCAATATCTTACTTTTATTCTTCTAATATAAAAATATAAATATGTTATATCTAATTGGGAAAAATCTGTATAAGTTAAATTAAACTTTATTTACAATAAAAGTTGAAATAATTTTTAATATAATTCTAAATATTTATTTAAGAAAAAATTGAGTTGTATAAAGTTATTACAAAAGGGAAATAATATAAAAAAATATAAAATTAAATATTTTATCTAATCCTAATATAATAAATTAAAATAACACTAAAAATATATATGCAAAACTATTGTTACACCAAACAAAAAAACAGAAAAAAAAGTAAAATAAAAAAGATAACATACTACTACTACTACTACTACTACTACTACTACTAATAATAATAATAATAATAATAATAAAAAATTATTATGACTAGAAAAATTTAATATTAAATATATTCTAAAATTATTTATCTAAATTCAGTATAATGCATTGATACACATATTATATTTCTATACGAACAAATTAGTATCTTACGCAGGAAAAAAAAAAAGAAAAGAAAATAATATTACATATACTACAAGTTAGATTCACGACGTTTTTTCAATAGAATTATTAGTGTCTTATAAATTTTGATTTTTTATATCACATATTCACATGTAACACGAGGGTTCTGTATATTTTTACATTTTTCTTAAATTTTCTATGGGTTTCCCCCTCAAGTTTAGGGTATTTTGATATACTTCACAACTAATTTCGTGACTCAAGGTAAAAGAAATTTGAAAATTCTCTATTCTGAAAACCAGTCTTACTGAAAAATGTTCTTGCTATATCACAACTATAATTTTGTGACTCACGGTAAAAAACATGCAAAATTCTTAATTGTGAAAACCAGTCTTACTGCAATTAGAACAAGTAATGTTCTGATTTATGTGTAAGAATTATTTATTGTGAAAATAGAACAAATAATGTTACGATTTGTATGTACCATTTTAAATATTTTTCTTTGGGTATTTTTAATGAATATTACTCTTACCCAAATACTGCATACTCTTTTCCAAATCCCGCACAATATCCGTGTGTCTGCTTCGCATGCTTCGTTTGGCAAATAAAAAGTTCTGGTGTTTGGTTGCTTATGTTTCATCTGAGCCTAATATCTACTTAATTTAATATTTTTCTTTTATTGTATCTCACCTAATTTAATCTTTTCATTTTATTATATTTTGCCAAATTTAATATTTTTCTTTCATTATATTTTGTCTAATTTAATATTTTTTCTTTTATTCTCCTAATATAAAAATACAAATAAGCCATATAAAATCAGTAGAAGAAGATCTAAGTTAGTTATTTTAATTAAAAGATAAATTACATAAGATATGATTTTAATTAAAAAATTATTATGAAATTATTAAATAAGTAGTGTTTATAATAAAAGTTAATATAATATTAATTTTGTAATTTTAAATTTTTGATCTAGATAAATTAAGATTTATTTGACATAATCTAAGTGTGTACTAAATATTAGTAATGAATTTAATCTAACATAAAATAATAATAATAATAATAATAATAATAATATTATTATTATTATTATTATTATGAAATATTGATTAGACATCGATACAATGCGACTCGAGTGTTTAGGTTTCCAAATATATAAGTAATATTATTAACGAATTTAATCTAAATATTAATATACAAGAAAACTTAATAATAATTAATAAATAAAGAGTAGGCACGCACTACAAGAAAAAATGGAAATTAGAGACGGATTTTTAGAGACAGATTTTTTCGTTGCTAATAGTGACAGATTAGCAACGGAATAGCAACCGATTTTTTCAATAATTCTTAAAATTATTATTTTTAAATAATTTATCAACGGAATTAATATCCGTCTCTAATTAGCAACGGAAGTATGGTCTGATGCTAATTAGAAACGGAATAGCAACATATATTAATTCCGTTTCTAAATA
>BMAC01000043.1:748657-782919 GCA_014905375.1 Phtheirospermum japonicum
CCTTTCGTCGCTGCGTACCTAGACGCCCGAGTATTCTCACTATACATCGACTCAAGGTTCTCCTTGATGTCATCGACTCAAGGTTCTCCTTGATGTAAGGGAAAAGCTGTATACGTTTTTTAAAAAAAATACAGAACCACACCACACACACGTCTTCTTCTTTCGGAAAAAAAGGAGCAGGCCACGGGTTTTAAAAACTCTTGACTCCAATTTTTTAAAAAGACTTCTCTCTTCAACAAAAACGAGGAGTGGAGGCAGACGGGAAAAGGATATAGGTTTTGATAAAACCCTAGCTGCCGAAAGCCTGCTGCCAAAAGCCTCCCCGCCGTCGGACCGAATCGTTCGGACCTCGTTTTCGTTTTCCGTCGTTCTCAATACTTCGACGGATCTAGTGCTCCGTTGTAAGGACGTCGGGTTATACGGTGTGTGACACCGATTCGCCGGAGCCGTCCGAACGATCGCCGGACCGCCGCTACCAACTCCGCATCGCAGCCTGTCACCGCCGTGCTACTGTGACCCGTCGCCGCTGCTGTGAGTTAGCAGTCCGACCGTCAGCGCGTCGCTCCGGTCCCGCCGCCGTTCGCTTCTCCGGACGCTGCCAAGTCGGACTCCTTTCCGTGACGCACACGCCTGCCGGTTTTCTGTCAAGCCGCGCCGCCGCCAGCACGTTGCGTCCCCGACAGCCCGGTTGCCGTGCCACCTTGCCGCAGCAAGCCGCTCGCTGTCGTGCCGTGTCGAAAGCCGAGAGGAACGACATATAGGCAGCCCCCTCGCCTCCGTCCGGTTGCCGCCTTGCCGTTCCGCCTGACGCCATTGCCGTTGAGGTAAATATGCAGTTCATTTATATATATATATATACGATATATATATGTCCTGTGCTGTATGTGTAATATGAGATTACATATAATATATATGCTGTACATGTTTGAAACATATATATATATATATTGTATGTTTTTGTTCTGTACATATATATATAAATTATGCAGGTGATGTTTATGTATGATATGTATACAAAATACGTTTGCTGTGCATGGTATATTACATATATCATGAGTTTTTAATTTTTGTTGCATGCTGTAGTAACATATATATGTATAAATGTTGTGAGCATGCATGAGTGTATTATATATATAAATACATATGCATGCAGAGAATATATAATTATATATTGTTAATGTGTGTATATAATTTATGTATATAATATATAATTATAAATATGATTAATATATTAATATGTATATATAATTGTTATGTATATGTTTAATATATTAAATGAGAAACCGACCATGCTCGTTCGATTTTGCGAAAATCGAATTGTTTCTTTTTATAAAAGGGCAATTAAAATATTGTTTGAATTAATTGATTTTAAAATGGACCGTCGTCAATTTGAATACGATTCAAATTCTTTTAATTTAAAAAATTTATTTTCCGCTGCGCGACGGTACTACCGATTCCTAACAGTACATACTCTGCCGGGGTTTTTGAACCATTGTCTGACGTGGAGGATTGGAATGAGGCAAGTTTTGAATTGGTTCATGATCCGCACACCAGGAGGCAGCGAGCCGTTGGTCGATTAGGGGCAGTAGGATATCCAACGAAATGGACCAACCACAAGCACGTGCAAGACAGCAATACCATGAGCAGAATTTGGCTAGTTCATCACAAGGCGGTGGTTATTCTAGTTCCGGACGAAAATGTTAGATAGTTGTTGTAACTCGTTGGCACTATTTGATGTTTGTAATTCGTGGGAAGCTACAAGTATTAGTTAATTGTTGTGAAAAATTTATTGACTAATATTCATCTTGATATTGAGTATTCATGTTGTAATTCGTATTAATGTCTGAATTAATAATTCATATTAATTGTTGTACTTCATGTTGTTGCACGTTATTCACTATTCGATGTTGTAGTTCGTATTAATGTCTGAATTAATAATTATTGTCTGAGGTGTGTAGATTTTGATTGTTTAAGTGTACTTATCTTGCAGATGACATCACCGCTACTGAGCCAGCAGCATTTACATAGATCGAGGAGTGTGACCGGTGGTCAGATGGATGACGTTCTGAGGGTGAAACGTGCAGTTCGTAATATTTTCTGGGATTTCAGTGTAGAGGATAGAATTATGCATCCCCGTGTTATGATAGTGCTACATCGCTGGGGCTTCTACGGGGTAGCACGATGTGGAGCGATTTCTAGGTTGGACTATCATTTGATCACCGCATTAGTTAAGCGATGGCGCCGGAAGACGCATACCTTTCACTTGCCCATGGGAGAGGCCACGATCACTCTGCAAGATGTGGCCATTATTTAGGGTCTTCCTTCTGAAGGTGCCCCTATGACCGGTGATGATGTGCAGTGGGACAAGGAGGATTGGGTTAAGTACATCTGGGAGCACGTAAGGATATATGTGGATCACGAGGAGGAGATCAAAGGTGAGAGTCGTCTGAAGCTCTCGACACCGAGTGATCATCTACGGGTAAACCGGCCAGGTGATGATACGCCACAGCACGAGGTGGTGCAGCACGCTCGTGGCATTGCACTTCTGCTGCTAGGTTCGTTGTTGTTGATCGGTACAACGAACGACCACGTTTCCTTACATTACCTGCGTCTTTTCGAGGATAATGACATAACATCGGGAATTAGTTGGGGTAGTGTTGTGCTTGCTCATCTTTATCGAGAGTTGTGTTTGGCCGTGCAATCAGACATGAAGACGATTAGTGGGCCGATGGAGTAGTTGCAAACTTAGATTTGGTCCCGAATTTTATCTATTAGACCAGAGCCCACGGATCTTTCCTTCGATCTTGATGAGACCATTTACGATGCAGCCGACGACATCACGCTGCCCGTACCGCCTTACGGTGCTAGGTATATTTGTTAACTGTAATATTCACCTACTCATCTAAAGGTTTGAATTATTTCGTTTGCATAACTTAACTTGGATTATCACGTAGGTGGATTGCGGAATATAGTCACACGCGTAGCTCTAGGAATTCGGTACAAGTATTTCGGGACTCACTCGATCGGATGAACGAGTTGGAGGTAGAGAACTAAAAGAATTTTACTTATATTAATTTTAAAATGGAATTTGATATTGATATTTGAATTGTTCAGTGGACGTGGGAACCCTACGATATGGCTGCACCTGAAATACAGGCACTGGGGGACAGATGCTTGAGTGAAAATTGGATGAGTGAGTGCCCACTGATTTGCTGGTCGGTTGTCGAGATCCATTTTCCCAATCGAGTGACCCGACAATTTGGTAGATGTCAGAGGATACCAGAGAACAGCTTGGTTGATATCGAGGCTCTACATAGTGTATCACGAGCACACATGCACCACGTCCGGTGGACTGTACATCATCATGCATGGATTCAAGCATGGGAATCATGAGAGACAACGAGGATTCAAGGCACTCGGGTAGATAGAGGTGCGAGTACAGTGAGCGGATATCGCAAATGGTATCGGGATAATGCACGTCATTTCATCTCTCGTTTGGAGAGACATGCACAGGGAGGTTTTCAGCCATCAGACGTCAGCGTTCACGATACCATTGTAATAAATCTTTTTCACTTTTCTCGCATAATTAGCATTTCTTTAGTTATTAGATTTAATGTTCGTCTTTCGGTGTTCTGTAGGGTTTTTGGAGTCAACGACTCGATCATGTTGTGTTAGATGTTCGAGACGACGATTTTGACTCTTATCGTCGTATGCACGATGTGGTAGAGTTAGTTGCCGATGAGATGAGGCAACAGCTCCGTATTCGTGGGAAACTACATGAGAATGCTCCAGATGAGCGCACGGGAGGCGCGTCTAATAGTGGAAGAATGAGGAGCGTATCAATTCGCGGAAGGGGGAGTGTATCTCACGACGCTCCAGATGAGTATACAGCACCCGCGTCTGGTAGTGGAGGACACGGCATACATATTGGTCAATCATCCTATAATGTGGAAGGTGATTACGTGCCGACCTTTGGAACATCCGCATGACAATTTTATACTCCTTCATATGTTGGGCACTCGTTCACCGATTTCTTCAGACTGAATATCCGATTCTGAACCCCGGCTTCGCACCTGCACATGACATGGGCATTTCGCGGCCACAGTTCCAAACCACACTCATTCCCATGTCGATTCCCAACGAAACTGCTAATCGTGCATATCGAAGTTTTGGTTTATATATAGATGAGGACGAAGTTGATGAGCAAGTGCAGATTCCGGAACCACCAGCCTACGACATTTGACCTACGCAAGGACAAGGACAAAAAAAAGACGAGATGTGGCACGGGATCACATTTGGTTTGATGCTATTTTGATATTATGTAATTTATTTTAGTTGGTGTCGAAATTTTCCATTTAGTTGTTCACTTTCTCATTTCCGTTAAATAAAAATATTATAATTTCCGTTAATCTTATTTGTTGTTATTTTTAATCTTGTTGTATTTTTTATTTTGAAATAAAATTTCTTGTAATTTTTAGAACATATTATGATATGTTTATTTATTTTACCTAATCTAAAAGAATTTTTAACAAATTATAAAAACAAATAATCATTAAAATAAATAGTATGTGTTGTGAGGGAGTTAGGGTTTTTTAAGGCCGATTTCTTTTTTTTCAAATTTGCCCCGGGACGCCAGTCGGAGTGGCATCCCGCTCTCATCGGGTATTTTTTTTTTATTCATTTTCGCCCCGGGACGCCACTTCGACTGGCGTCCCGCTCTCCTACTTTTTTTTTTCAATTCGATCTCGAGACGCCAGTCGGAGTGGCGTCCCGCTCCCCCCAATTTTTTTTTTAATTCTGCCTCGAATTTTTTTTTTTTTTTAAATTGGTCCAGGACGCCACTCCCACAATTTTCCCACAGACAAGACGCCACTCGGAGTGGCGTCCCGACCTATTTTTTCAAGAAAAAAAATTCAGTAATATTTTTTCAATTTTAAATTAAAAAATATAATATTTATTTAATAAACCCTATATTATTGGGACATTCACTCAGAAATATGTTATCTATTTTAAGTTTATTATTATTATTTTCTTTTTTCTAAATGGTTTAATGATGTGCTCCACTAGCCCTATTAATTATAATGATATTGATTTATTCCCCTAATAATTTCATTTGTTTATTGATTTTGATCCAAGTTTAGTTAATAGCATAAGTTATGGGGTTCTACTTTTATTCTAAACCATAGATAAAGTCATCGTGAGCGTTACAACAGTAACTTCACCAACTGTAAATATATAAATAACTAGCGCAATACCAGTGTATAACACGAGTATATATAAAAAACAGCACATATACACATTATTGAGTTCAATTTACAACATTCAAAGATAAGATTTGTAATCAGATCTTAATTTTTGCAGCCTTTCAAATTAGGATTTATTGGTTTGATTGTTTTGTCCGTGTTGTAAAATTTATTGCACCACGGTTAAAAGGCTTACAAACCCATCTAATATAAGAAATATAAGAAAACATCCAAATGGTTCAACATATTTGTAAAGATAAAAACAACTTAAGTAGTACACACATAAAATAAAATAAAGAAAAAAAACACAAAAAACCCAGTAACAACCGTATACCAAGGGTAGAAATTATAAACTGAACCAAAATATTCTTAAACATACTAAATGAATCTACATCTTTAATTGAGTAGCCTTCCAACTTATTTGAACTCATATCAATCTACATCTTTAATTGAGTAGCCTTCCAACTTATTTGAACTCACATCACCGAGTAGCCTTCAACTTCTTTGACCTCCTGTTTGTTTTTGAGTAGCGTTACTGCATATAGAAAAAGAGTACATACCGTAATTTATTATTAAACACAAAAAAAAACTTTTTATTATTAATAACAATACTCCATATTAGCTGGCAACGAACATGCAACTTCCATGTTTTTTTTTTAAAGGTAGTCCTTTTTTATTTTTGCTTTTTAATTAAATTAAACACAAACTTTAAAGGTGGTAATCGTAATTTTAAAATATAACATTCATAATCCTTACATCGAGTAACAACTCGGGCAAATTGCAACACCTCTTCTTCATTAGGAGCATCACTGTATTTTGCATATTTCCCAAGCTCGGATGCATACCCAAGGCAAGGTCTCTGACCTATATTTGGTAATAAAACATACGTGAGGATAAAATACCTAAATTTCGAAAAAAAAATTTGAAAAATAATACGTTTTTTTTTAAATAAAATTAAACATCAAGTTTAGGAAACACACGGTATCAGCATAGATTGCGCTTCCTCCAGCACCCATAGTCCTAATTCGTCCTTTCGGGTTCAAAACAGTGAGTTTCAGAGATGCACTTGTCTAAAAAAATATATTAAAATATGAACATAACAAAAGTATAAAATAAAAGTATTAGTGAATTAAGCTTTCCATAGGATTCATTACTCTTCCAAACGGCATTGGGAACTCAATATTTCCACACCTGAAAATTAAACACAGTACATTAATAGATGGACTACTACCCAATAATTAATATTAAAAAAAAAGGAAATATGAGGATGAAAATCTTAATATTACTTTTTGAAATTCTTAAAAGTAGCAGTGTCGTCGAGCTCGCCTCTCATATCAAGAGGATAAGGCTTTTCGTCGACCAAGGTGAACGGGTTCATCTCGAGGAAAGTGAAGTCCAAATCTAAGTCCAAAAAATATATCTCGTTAATTAGATAAATAGAGAATCTGTAAAATAGAAACCTTTTTTATTTTATTTTTTCAAAATCTTGCGCATTACCTAAAAATAAAGCATAGACGGATTTGATGAACTCCTCAAGTAAATCTTTGATCTGTATCATGTAAAAAAAACCTTATTCATATATATTTGATGCAATGATTTTTTCTAGTGAAACTAATCAAAATGGTAAAAACTGAAAAGAAAATTTAATTGCATTATCTACAAATATACCTCCAATGGAAGTGTTGCCACAAGTGGAGCACAGCTCCGATACAAAGGACGTGCCAGTTGGCACAAATATAGTTTTCACCCGGAAATAGTAAAAAAGAATTAAAAAAATTAAGGGAATTGAAAACATAAATGACAAATATGATTATCAAAAAAACAAATAATAAAATATAAAAAATGCACAAAGCACCTTGTCCCAGTTCTCTTCGATTTCAATTCCTCCACATTCCGAAAAGCTAATACTACAACCGAGCCTCTACGAAACAATGTTTAAATAATATTCCTCATTATGAGGAACAAATGGTTCAACTATAAACGTAGTAATAGGGCCTTTGCAATCCCCCATTTCCACCTGTTCTAAATAGGAAACATGTCAGCAGAAAATTAAACTTTAGGTAAAATCAACTATTTTGCTTATAGGTAAACAGAAATATTACGCAGAACATAATATGGAATTATATAATTGTGAGACAAAAGAAAATACTGTGAGAGAATAAAGAACCTCTTTGCCGAGGCGCTCTTTTACAAAAGCGGCAACTCCAGCTAAATCGAGATTTAAAGCGACAAGGCCACTTTTGCCACAAATTAAAAAAATATATATATATATCGGGTACATGAACCAGGCAAAAAAAAAAGACTGAAAATAAAATGCAAATTTGTAAGTTGTATACTATGCCAATCTAGACGTGTTGGCTCATATCACCTATCCGATCCCAAATTATGCGGAGCTTATGCAGTGAATCGAGCAACAATATAATAAAAACAACAACAAAAAAAAGTGAGATTCATAATTTAACCTGACGCTCGAATGATAGAAAACGGTGAATCGAGATTAGAAAATTAAGGTGTGAGGCAATTGAAGTGATGCTAACCTGAACCCATGAGTTCGTCAAGCAAAACACTGTGAGCATCATCTCTTGTAGCACTCGAATGAAATAAAGCGATGAATCGATTTTGGAAAATTAGGGTTTTGTGCAAATGAAATGATGCTAAACTGAACCCTCCGAGCATCCATCTTTTGCGATGATCTCTCGATTTACAAATTTTAAAAAGTTAGAGTCGCTTGGAGGACGAAGAAGAGATGGAGAGAAAAAACTGGAGTGAGACGAAGAAGAAGAGATGAAGCGAAGAAATTGATTTAAAGAAAAAAATTAATTAAAAAATAAATACAGACACATAGAGAAAGAAATTCATGTAGGGTGACACGTGGAAGGCTATAATTCTAGTTGTACACAGAATTAGTATAATAGGGTGGATGTTACAACATGTGTTCCGTAGAAAACAAACTTGTTTCTACATCTCAACTTTGCACTACAGTATGAATGTAGCAAAAAAAAAAAAAAAATCCATAATTATGGATGAAAGTACTAATATAATAAAGTACCCCCTTTTGTTTTTTATTTCTACCTTTTAAACTCAATATATAAAAAAAAAACATAAAAAAAAAATCCTCCCCGCAAAATTATAATCCCCATACCCCACAAACCCCCAAAAACCGTAAGACGACGTTTGAGCAACAATTCAAACCCTCTCCTGGTTTTAGCTCATGCGATGTTTCTTCTGAGGTGATCAAAACTTTTATCGATAGGTTCAAGCCATTTTACTTTGAATTTGGCAATGGATATGTATTAGGTACTCGACGTATGAGAGACCACTTGACGACTTGTCTTCTATCATGTATGAGAAAAATATCATCCCTGCAGAGAAAGAAATAAATCATAAAATGAGAACAAGTAGATAGAAAAGCCCACTTCTCTCTTCTTGATGTTTCTATTTAATTTGATTTGTTAAATTTTATAATGTAGTCTTATTTTCAATTCTGGGATGCCCTAGCAGGGGTGAGATCATAAAAACAAGAAAATTCAGCAATTTGAGTGGAAAATAATTTTCGTACACAAACCTGAAGGATCTCCCTTTTTTGCAAATTTCAAGCTGCAGGAAAAAAACAAGAAAATAAAAGTGAAAAAAATTGTCTCAAATTAATTGAGAATGTTCATTATTTTCATTCCCCTAAGAAAATATTGAAGATTTTAATCATACCGCAGGTAAGAACATCGTTGGCGTCTTATTTCGTTTACAATGGCATTCAGCTTCTTTGACAAAGGATTGTCATATTCCTGCAGAGTATACTGATAGAAGGCAGAAAGCCACAAGTGCATATTAGTTTACAAATACTAGAACTTTTGCAAGTAATTGGTTCATTTTGCCAATAAAATGAATCAAAATGCCAAAAAGGTCAAATTCAGAGCTGAAACCAAGCAAATATAAAAACAAATCTGACAAAATGGAAATAGCTGCCACAGTTTTTAAGTATGAAAAATGGTCAACGCAAAATACACAATTGATCGCTAAAGGATCCAAATACGTGTGCTCCCAGATTACCAGATTACAAATAGCAATTTAAGAAGAAAAAAAAAATTTAACTATGCCATTTGCATTCACAAATAAGAAGAGGCACACTTCTTCTACCATGCAGCCTAACCGTTAGGCAAGTCCCCGTGAACTAAAAATTTACAAAAAAAAAAAAGGAAGAAGAAAACCCTTAAAAAAACTAAAAGAACTAAAAAAGGAATCCTCAAAAATGAATAAAGAACTAAAAACCAAAAAAAAAAACCCTAGAAATTTGGAAGAACCTAAGAAAAACTAAACTAAATAAAAATCTAAAAATAGAACCCTGAAAAGAAAAACTAAACTTTGGCCCATGCCTAATGGAATGTACTCCATTAGGTGGGTGTGCACAAGTTTTTGTCAAATAAGAATACCCAATAATTATGCTTGGGGAGAAAAGGTACCTGGTTGCAAAATATTCGGCTGAACAGAGTTACCAACATAAATTAAACAATCTTCTCCATTCTCGAGAATATATATTCCTTCATCGCTAAGGTGCTCGCTGTTAAGTGGAATAGGAGTAGGAATAACGGAATCGTCCTGCTACTGACAATTCAGCATTAAGAATGAGAGACGGGTACTACATTAAAACCAATGCTGACCTCATCATATTTAATTTACACTATACCTTTTCATCAAGGTCATGAATAGCAATCATCCTTGGGTATACCAACGGGATCACCAAAGGAGTAGGTAAAGGTGAAATGTGATTAATCCAATAGGACCTATCGTCTATTTTTACATCAGAGCGTACAGTGCTTTTGAGTAAAGCTGGAAAAAAAAAGGGCAGAAATCAACTTTAAAAAAAAAAAGGCATACATGAATTGAGTGCATTGCCATAAGATTAACTGTTCAATAATTAAATTTTTTTTAAAATCAAGAAACTGTACCAAGCGTATATAGAGGCAACAATTTAAGTGCCTCAGGTAGGATAAGCTGTCCAGAAGAGGAAACTGTAGCACAGAATTTGCGGTACGGGTATAAAATGTTTATGCAAACATTTGTAGCTTGATCCCTCACTTGTGCAAGAGGAGCTGAAGGAATTTCACTAGCGGCTGTCAGGTGAGAAAAAACGGATCAGTTGAGTCAGCATGAAAAAAAAAAGAACCAAAAGGAGGAGTAGCTAGATGATGTCTATACGTGCATTGCGATAATTAAATGGAATAAAACTAAGAAAATAGAGAACGGGTTAAAGGATTCAATATTTCTTACAAGAATAAATTAAATTTAGAAAAGAAAGATTTGGTATAGGCCCTATTCACTAGTATTCCATATGCAAACAAGCAAAGAAATAAACCCGAACTTTGAATGACAAATTCGATATAGCACATCCAAGAAAGTGGTCAGGAAAAAGTACCTTGTTTCAAGATACAAGCAAATTGGGTGTCCAGGTCAGCGGCTCGGAACAGGTTACTGAGCATATTGGTGCAAGGCAGAGACAAGGTTGAAACACGGATTCGTCTTTGTCCGTATACAGTGGTGTACAGGAGAGCACACTAGAAAGAAAAACAAAGTGATTAGATAAACAATGACGTAATAAAATAAATCGCAAGAGAGATGGCTATCTCAGGTAAAAAAAAAAATGAATCGGGTAAATTGATGAAATTTTCCAAGTACAAGGGAACTGTTGCAGAGACTTCAAGTATTTTTACCTGAAAAGAACATTCTGAACCTTTCTGTAATTTATCATCGTGTTTCAGGGCCACCATTATCATTTTGTCACAATCGATCTGGAAAAATGAAGATTCATTGAAGAGTAAGCAAGTTGACCCCGCAGTTGACATTAAGAGGACAAATGTGTCCAAATTCAAACATTTTGTGTGTGTGTGAGAGAGAGAGAGACAGGGAGAGTCATACAACGGGTAGGTCAACATCAGTTGGCATGCGCCTACAGAAGTTTCCAGAATATTCCCGAACTTGAATACCCTACACAAGGAAATGTAAGGCATAAACTAGTGCTATATCAACTAGTCAAGCAAGTTGAGGTTATTCTCTAAAGGAACTTTGTGAGTTTCTAGAAATAAGAAGCTAAAGAAACTACACAAATAGAAGCTCACCTGGCTGCATCTAACACACATCACCACCTCAAATCCTTGGGGCCTTGTGACATTCCACCGAAGATCATTGTAAAGCTTAGAAGTATCAGAAAGGGCAGAGAAAGGATAATAATAGTAAACCTGGAGAGTAAAACAAAGAAAAGTGAGAGCTTGAAATAACGTATGACATGAACTTGATATTTATTGAATTACCTGGCCACCGGTAGTTCTTGGGATGACTGAGAGAGAAGCTATATCTACATATGCTTGTGTTGTAATAAACAAGTCCACACAAACCTGTAAGTGTCAAGAAATAATAGACAGAGTAAGTGTCAAGAAATAATAGACAGAACAGACGATAAAATAAATACTGAAGGGGAATAAAAACAATGGCAAGATTTTGGGAACATGATGGATTCATAAGATTAGATACTTTTGATGTCACTTGATACTCTGCAAACTCAATTGCCATAGTTTTTAAAGTCCTGTCAACTGGCTGGAGTAATTTGTGAGCTTCCTGAAATCAAAGCATTTCATAATAGAATAATTAATATCTCATGGTACTGAATTGTAAATTGTGACTTGAATTTCCAATTGAATTTCCAAGACAGATGTACAACAACCCAACCCAAAGAAATGGTGGAACAGCGTAAATAAGTGCACAAAATACAAATAATCTATTCGAGACTTGAACTGTCAACTTAAATGCTTGTCTCTTTAAAACTCTTCATTAATACATTATATTGTTTTTGATATAATCTCTTAAATTAACGAAACATATTCTCAGCAATTAGCAGGGAGCTCTAAATTCATATTTCATCCCTCCCAAAAAAGGGAGAATATGATTTATTAATTTAAGAGATTATTTGTTTATAAAAAACAATATACTGTATTAATGAAGAGTTCTAAAGAGAAGCAATGGGGGTGGGGGTAAGTGCGCAGGGCTTATAATAATCTTATGTGCAGCATTTATACATTTTCTCCGGATGATATGTTGCTTCTGCCTTCTGCTTCTCTAGACGAAAGGGATCCAATGCCGGCTGACGACAAGGCTGCAATTCACAAATCATCAATATAATAGTATTTAAGGAAATTTAAGTAAACTTAACATCCAAAATTAAGAATTGATGAATTCCATCAAATGAGGTGTTAGAAAGTGGTAAGCATACATGAACACGAAAAAAAAAATTGAACAAATGAGAAGGATGGAAGAGAAGATTCCTCATAAAAATATATACAAACAACACCTTAGCAACCAACATAGCTTCATCTTAATGTTTCAACCACAAAAAAGGTCAAGCAGCACACTTTACCAATGAATTTAGAAATACATTGTGTTGCTTAGAAGACAAACTAGGTTCAAATGATGAGGTAAAAAGGTGTGGACTTGATGCTTGTGAATGTACTCTACATATACAACAAACATAGTCAGCTTATTTGATTGGAAGACAAGCAGTTTGCCACCAGTGCTTTTCATTGCCAAGAAAGCCGCCTAATTTAGGAAAGAAGAGAATAATAAATGAATGTCGTGTAGTTTGGCCAAAATTCATTCGAGACATATAATATGCAAGGTATAGCAAATGTAATGAGACCATGTGTTAAATCTACACATATCAAAAGACAAAAATATGATAGAAAATTTATCTTCTCCCTAACTTTTTCATTTGATAGGAATTTCTGTAAGGATAAGTTGAGCAGTTAATCAAGATGAAGTATCTAGTACATCACATGACTTTTACAATAAGGGACCATAACTTTTCTAGATGCGACAATTTGAATTTCTGCTTTGACCCAATTGATTACCAGGAGTCGTAAGAAAATTGAATAAGGACATCCTAATAGTCCTTATCCAGATCAAGCTTTCTTACCATGACTTGTCCCGGTAATCATTTGGGTTAAAACAGAAACTAATTTAAGAACATCTCATGTTCCAAGAAAAGTTATATTTCCTCATTGTTAAAAAGTCACAATAAGCTTTTGAATGTGATGTATTAGATACTTCATCTCTCCGATTCACTGCTCAACATTCCCTTACAGAATCCTATCAAATGAAAGATTTCGGGAAAATCTATTCTCTAACTTATATTGTCATCGTTAAAATGACTGAGCAATAATATGCTACTAAGGTATAGACAGATATAAATAAACATTACATGCCCATACCTGTACTGCAGCACCACAAGCTGAATCAGCAATTCGATTACTCTCAAACATTGAAGGGATGTTTCCAGCAATATCTCCAAATGCTGGCGGCACTGCAGTTAAAATATATATAAATATATATATATATATATATATATATATATATATATATATACATATATATATTTTTTTTCATCACTTTGGATATTTATAACATAAGCAAACACATTAATACACTGCAACTGATTTTATCACCCCATCTTCAATAATATATTAAAAATGAAAAACAAAGATCAGAAGGAATTTGAGAAAATAAATTATATAAAAAACTAAAAAAAGTCAACAAGTTGCTCATATGGGAACCATAATCTGAAAAGAAAACGAGCACCAACCTCAGCAAGTTGAACAATAACATCACTCTGCAGAGGAGTGTAGACATCTTGTACATCAGGAACTATAAGCATCAACGGCTGAAACGAATCAGAACAAGAACATAAACATTAGCACGAGGAAAAGACAATACGTTTAATCCATAACCAAAAGGCTGATAATTCTCCACCAACCTGCTGTGAAGCTCGTTTTAGGTTGTAAAAGTGGATGGTTGAGTCAAATGTAGCAAAACCCACCATTGTTCGAGGACCCTTCTGCAAGTAAAAGATCATCAATCGAGATTAATAGTTCCATTTCTCTGATAAGTCAATAAACAAAGAGCCCTGCGAAAGGGGAAAATTATGTGATATATGAAATCATTTTCATTCCATCTTTTCCAATTTCCAACTATTATTAAAAATGAAATCATGTTTGTTTAGTTAGTTTTTACTGGAAATTGAACCATTTCAGTTTTTCACTTTTTAATGGAAATTGAAAATTCAGACAAGTTACCAAACAACTTTACATAATAATCACGCAAATCTATACGAAAATATACTACAATCATGCGTATCTATGTCAAAAATGGAAATTCAGACAACTTTTTCATTTCCAATCATAAAATCTGGCCAACTTACCAAACTTATTTTAATTTTTCACACAAAAACCAATTACTTCTCAATTATCACTTTACCCACTAGAAATTACAAATGAAATGAAATGGACATCTCCTTGGTTTCACTGCCAGAAACTCATCAAGATTATTACCAGGTAAAAAGGCTAAGAGTGTTATCAATACTATAGCTCTAGCAAATCAGTAAATCTGAAAAAACCAAATTACACCAATGAAAAATCTATATCACAAGACTTGGCAACTAATCAGTTGATTCGGAGACTGGAACCTCTTCAAAACTTCCAAAAGAACAGAGAAGAGAACTTACAAATACAATTTAAATACACTAACAAGGGGACTAGTTTATTTTTTCTCTCACTGGATGCGTTTCTAAAACTCCAAGTCAATACAACATAAGTGAGTTGATATTAAGGAAGAAAATAGTATTGTGATCGTATTCGTCAAAGATCATTAACCTAATGGAAATTTCTTGAATAAAAAATGTTACTTGCATGAAGAATCCAAGCATGAACTTACAGGAAGATCATCTATAACTTGGTTGATCGCACTGCAAGCTGCCGCAGTTGCTCCAGTTTGTATGGCGTTCATCGATACATCAATAAGGAAGAAAAACACAGCAGGCATTGGATCTCGAACCTGAAATATCATATTGAACATCACACATGTAAGAATGAAAAGTGTTGTATTTCGTGCAACAATAAAGGGAGAAAAAAGGGCTACTCTTTTATCCCCCAGTCCAACACCCACACCCATGCAATACAATTTCAATAAATAAAGAATAGTAATTATGCATATTTTCCAGAATTCAATTCATCTAAAAAACCAATAATATAATCCATGAATATTAAATATTTTAACCTACAAATCTAGACTGAAGTCGGTGGGTCATTTGATATTTTTGTGAAAAGGATTTGTTAAGAAGCACAGACCCAAGATTAAAAGGACTCCTTTAGCATGATAATTGGAATAACTAAAGCCACAAAACACAAATATATCACAGTATGACTACTAAAATGCTATGACAGATTCAAATCTAGGTCACCTGTCACTAACCATGTGTTCTTTAGTAGCAACAAATTCAACTGTTCCTCTGCATAGCTCAGGTCTTTCATCAGCATTTATGCGTCGACCATCTGGACCTAAGTTGCAGTGATAGTCACGTGGAGTTTCATCCGTGAATCCTGTGCAAAAAGGAAATGTAATAAACTAATACCAAAGATGTTAAATCCAACCAACAGTTAAGATCAGGCAATTCATCAAAGAAAACCCTTGTAAGAAAGGACCAAATAGAACATTTAAGGATCACGAAACTGAAGTTCTATTCTGTAATGATTATTTCTTCATACGTTTTTAGCTGTGTAAAAACAAACAAGGGCACCCCATGAATATTGAGCTCAATGATGTATGTGTTTCAATAATCCCCAACAACCAAAAAAAAAAAATTATGAAAAACTAGCAGAAGGGGCATTCTTACCACACAAGTTGCAAATGAAGCGTCTTCCTTGGTCAATAAACCTTACAAATGGATTAATGTAACCTTTGCAGCGAGAACATCGAACAGGACCACTTTCCCCAAAATCAACAACCTAGCAAGCATAATAACATAAGTCTCATATAATAGTTCAACTGATACAAAGATATTAACAAACATCATGTGCACATTACATGGATGGGTTCCTCAGACGGATGTGGAAGAGCTAAAGGCTGGATCAACAAAGCCAACTGCATTGCAGATGTCGATAGAAGGTCTACAGTACATGGAATCTAAAAAGTAAACAAAATCATTCATTAGTTGCAATCACAACAATTCGGTCAAAGTTACAACGAAATGGTCTTAACATTAGAATGAAATTTTGAGGATATTTCACCTGATTTATAGTACATCTCATGTAGCGTGGACTGCAATTCCCAGTGTCTTTGACTATATACTCACGTGTTGCAGGCTTGGCAAAGAAAAGATAAAATAAAGAATAGAGTTCATGCCATAAGTAAAAATACAACAGACCGTAAAGGTTTCAACTTTCAACACAAGAGTAAAACTAGTTACCGGAGGAGGATTCGCCTGATTTCCCTCACGGGTCTCATGAAGAATTACAGCAGAACTTGGAGTAAGACGGGGAATCTGGTTGGGATCAATTTTCGATTGACCCGTTTGACTCATACCCATGTATTGATTCGGTGGAGGTGGTGCCCCACCTGGTGGTATCGCATACATCCTTGGCTGCTGCATATGTCCAGGAATTGGAGGTGGAGCTAACTACATACAATTCTCATCTCATGTTAACATTTAAACAATTAAATGGCTCGTACATGAGAAAAAGTAGTATCATCATATTATAAACTACCTGCTGTGGTTGTGGGGGCCATGTCTGCATCCCATAAGGAGAGCCTGAAGATTGAAGCCCACCCGGAAATGGGGAGGAGCCTGGAGGAGGCGGCATGTTCTGTGGCGGGGCTGAAAACGGAGGAGCGGGTTGGCCCATAGCAGGTGGCGATCCAGTAGGCGACAGACCACCAAAGCTAGGACGCATTTGCGGTGGCTTAGGAGGTCCAGCTGATGGCCTCAGCATACTACCCATTGCGGGAGGGAACCTCGGCCTGGTCTGAGTCCCCGGGCCAAATGCGGGCGGTCCATTACTGACGAGAAAGGTCCTGGACGACGGCCTGGCCTAGAAGCAACGGGCCCACCTACAGACGGTGGTAATACGCCAGGTGGCGGATGTCTTGACGCAACGGGGGGAGGCTGAGATACGGGTGGCGGCGGGCCGGAGGGTCGAGAGGACATCATCATATTTGGAGGGAATGCAGATTGGGCGGAGGGAGGAGTGAGACCCCTCAGGAACACGCCAGGCAGGGGTGGGCCCGGACGGCTACCGGCGAAAGGCGGGGCCTGTTGGCCGAACGGTGCAGCGTTAGGAGGTCTAGGGGCATTTGCCCGATTGCAGAGTTTCCATCTGTTCAGCTAATCAGAAATCTATAATTAGTCAAAAAGCCCGGATCTTCAACAAGATCACTGCTTTTAAAGCTTCTCGCCCAATCCAATTCAACCCACTACAATCCAAATCTACATAAGAAAAATCAATAAAAAGTAGATAAATGAAGAAGCAATCTTTTTTATTTATCCAGATCACACACATATAAAGCCGGAAAAAAGCATTCAAAGGACCATTAACAGTATTAAAACCTGTGATGCAATCCGAAATTCCGGTCGTTTTAGGAAGAACCGAAGCTTTCTGACCAGGATTTGATCTGACTAAACAAGATTTAATTTTTAAAAAAATAACAAAATTATGAGCAATTGAGAAAGAATTGAAGGTACCTCAATTACGCGCTGCGAAATATTTATCCGCAGAAGGGGTTTAGAATTGATTGCTAATATTTATGGATCGAAGTAGTAAAGAGAGAGGGAGACCAAGGAAGAGATGTGGATTTTATGGAGGATCGTTGCAAAAATGGAGGGATTGACCGGTGAAATGCTCCAAATAAAAGAGAAAAATAAATGGAGTGATTGTGAACTTCACTAGTAGTACTAGAGAACCAAAGGCTGTACAATGCACGACCTCGTCACTGCGAGAATTTGAGTCTTATTGAATAATAATTAAATAGTCTATCAATAATTATAATAATATAAATACATATTTAATATAATATCGTAATTGTAATTTCGTACATGACAACAAAAGTTTTATAAGTTACGTAGAAATAAAGTAGAAAAAATTACGGCAGAACAAAAAAAAGGCTTATCACAAGAATATAATGTCAAATATTTTCACATCATCACTACCGTTAGATTCAGAAATCATACTCCTTCAAAAAACTACAAATAGAACATATAACAGAGCACTCATTTCTTTAAAAAAAATAAAAAAAATCATTATTTTTACCACTTTGTCCAACTCTTGCTATACGAAAGCTCAACTTTCCTAAACTCATTATTCTACTTATCAGAAGAAAAAAGTCTCAAGCTCCTAAAATTACGTCAGTCACAACATTTTTATCAATCATCATCTCCAAAGAGGATCCAACAAATTAATTAGATAAAACTAAATCCTCATCAACATATTTGTCCACGCCACAACAATAGTATATATAATATACCCCTAGTTGACAAAAATAAAAGCCTAAGGAAAACATTAAAAATATTGTTGATTATTTAAAGAGTCTAAACACCTTGGCACATGTCGCACTTGGGGGTGATACTCTTTAAAAATAGAGAAGGTAGTTTTTCAAAGTAACCCTTGGATTGTCATTTGTGTTAAAACTAATACTAACCCGTTATGATTTTATGAATTTACACCAAGAAGAGATTTCAATAACTATGATACACATGATCTCTGGAATTGAGAATGACAAATTAGGTAAAAGGCACATACATGCCTGTGAGTACGACTCACATTTCAATCAATCAATATTTCATTTACCAAATATAAACCAGTATATTAATTTTAGTCAATCAATTTACCTAGAAAAACTAATACAAAGGCCACATTTTTTTAAAAGTAGGCCAGCAGATAATTTACCACAACACACTATTCACCAGCCAAAGTGGGAAAAAAACGGGCGGGAAAACTAAAAATACACAAACAGGCTAATAATATATGTAGAAAATCTTAACATGAATAATAAAGACCACCAAATCATACATTATATTCCAATACCTAAAAAAAGAGTAAAATTAAAATAACAGACATCTTTTATAGAAGAAGAAGTGAAGAAGAATAGAAAAGCTAATTACCCGGAATTAATTCAATCTGAGTTTTGATTTGTAGGAGAAGAATCAAAGAAGATTCATTGCCCTCTCCTCTGACGGCTAGTTCACTCTCTCCGGCTCCTGGGACGGCGAGCTCAGCCTCAAGGACCCGCAGACAGGCAAAACAGCTCACCGCTTCGTCGGCCACGCCAAGTACGTCCTCTCCGTCACGTTCTCCGCCATTTCCAGTAATTTTAGAAAATTGAAAAGTAAGAGTTAGACTTCATAGACTATAATTGATTAGAAATAATTATCGTAAATTCTAAGAGAATGGGACATATTTAACGGATCCTAATTGAAAGTCTTGTTTTGTTTTCTGAAGAGATGGAGAAAGAGGCGGAGGCTCATTTAAGTTTTTTTTTAAGTAGTACAAAAGATGATTCGGAAAAAGACTAAATAAAATTAAAAAATGGGGACACTCCCACTTCGTGCAGTGTGTGAAAAATCCCAGGGTTTAGATTGTAAGGGAGAAAAAATATTATGAAAAAATAACAAAAATATACAGAAATAATCTTATTAATTTGCTCCCTAACTGTTCACCAGAATCACCACAGGTTCAAACAAAGTTTTTTCCTCATTCTCTTACAATTGAAATTCTTCATATTCATCATATCTGAGATTTCTGAGCCTGGAAATAAAAAATGTGTCATCAACTACAACATAATAATACTATCCAAAAGTTCCAAATATATCCATAACATGAAATTTAAAAATGAAAAGGCACATGTGGAATACCCCACCTGAGTTTAAATTTTAACTCAAAATTCTTATCCTACACCTACCAACTTATTAAATTTATCCCTAGGATTATACACAACCTGAAAAACATAATAAAAAACACAATAAAAAACACCATAAATTTTAAATCTTTTTACAGTTTGATATTATTAATTCAATACAATAACTATAACATATAATTAAAAAAGGAATGTTTAACCCATGAATATAAAAGTGAACTGCAGATAAAAATAAAATACCTGAACTTGTTTTCTGTCGATTCTCGAATTTGAAGCTGTGGCTTTGACCAAACTGTCAGTGGGTCAAACCATGAGAGTATTAAGCTTGAATTTACTCTTGTTTCAGGTACCATGTTGAGAACATTAAGGAAATCCATAAATAATCAAACTAAGGTTTTAAGATAAACACATAGGTACCAATCGTTTCATATCTCCAATAGAATTAGACGAATTGTTAGCAGTCGACAAGGGATGAAATTGTCTGTATGTATCACGCCTGGTCTCATCCACCGTAAACTGTTTCTTACCATATTTCATGTCAGCCCTTAAAATTCTTGCTGCAAATTAAAAAACAAATATTTAGCTAAGACGGCAAGCAACTGAATAAATGTAAATCATGCGTTACACAAATACGAACCCGGACACTCATCGTTCCAGTCAGCCAACCATTTGGAGTAGTTTGCACCATTTCTCGACCTGTACGACGACACGAATATATCGGAGGACGGGAATTTGTTCAAAGGGGGTGTCTTTCTTAGATTGTAAGAGCTAGAACCATTCGCCTTGTCTTCGGATGCAGGCGATGAAAGCCCAAGACCCACACCATGGTTTAATGGGGATGGTGTTTCTAGAAGCTTCTTTTGGTTCTTGCTGTTTGGGGGCCTGCCTCTACGGACAACCTTAGGTTGTGGCTCACCGTTTACGCCTTAGTGCCTAAGATTTTCAAAGTCTCGCTTTGCGACATCTTGGATGGATCGTGCCTAATGTAATAACCCATTTATTCAGATACAAAGTAGGATGATATAAATTATAATGATGAGAGATTTCTTTATTTTATAATTTTTTAAAGTTTAATTACAAAAACTATCTCCGAGGTTAGTATAATTACCAAAAAAAAAAAATCCACTGAGCTTTTCAAATTACAATTAGCTCCTTGAGGCTTGAATTTAATTAACAAATATAGTACCATGAGTGTGCACTTTTTAACACGAAAATAAATGATTGGGTTTATTTATAATTAAACTTAAACCTTAGTGGTAGCTATTGTAATTATCTCAAAAAATTGGTAAAAAAAAGAAAAAAAAGAGCAAACCTGCCGATAGTAGACGATATCTGGAGCATTGTATTGCATGGGATTTGAACATATCAGAAACACATCAGCCTGGAACCAAAATGAAGGGGAACACATCAACATTCATTTTCCACTATTTACTGACACGATTACGTTAAAATCTGATGGAATCGAGATTGATTGAATATGCAAATATCACACAATCACATGCTTAAGACTTTGCTCTGTTGAATACACAAAGATACAGAAAATAGAAAGTTAGCATTTTCATACATTAACCAAATTCTACCCAGAGACAGAGAAGAAATCATTAGCACAGTAGAATTTCAAGAGGGTGCATAAATTCTTTAACCCCGACATAACACAGTAGTAAGTGTAACCATAGATTAAACAGTAAACAAGCTAGTAAAACATCATTTTCCTTGGCAGTAACTTCATGTCATCACCATGCATTAACACTTTCGACAGAGTTAATATCAACACATTGTCATTGCTCAACTTAATTTCAGTATCCATACAAGCTGTATTAAGGATTAATCATCACTGGTGAAGCAAACACAGGCTTTACGAGATCAATATCACAGAAAACAGAGTTCGGGTTCTTAGTGAAGTCTATAAATACACCAAACCATTAATCACCAATACAGAATTCAATTTAAGATGGAGGAAGAAAAAGGCACTCTTCAACAATTCCGAAAAATACGGGTAGTGTAATTTTTAACAAACCTCCAATTCTTACAAGCTTTTATAAGCTCCGCTATTAAGTTTCTTCCTCGCGGTCCCGAAATCCATATGTTGATTTATTACCTCAAAATAATCAGGTAGCTGCAAAAGAAATTAACTCCAATATCAGCTGCTGATAATATAAAAAATTAATCGTAATCTACCAATGAATTATGTCAGCACCTCGTCGATATCGACGGGCTCAGAAAATACACCGTATGTGTCTTTCTTGAAATTAACATACACCTACTAGTTAAACGACACGCTGAAAATTGATGAGGAAACCCAAAAATAGAACAGTAACAGACAGAAAAGGGAATATAAATATCTTTAAAAATAAAATAAAAAACGTGTGCAAGAAAAAGACATACTTTTGAAGCATGCCAATAATGAAAACCAACAAATTTGTCTGGCAAAAGTGTTGTGGGACCAGACTCCAATGGAGACTCTGCTCACATAAATTAAATGAATTGACCAAAAATCAGATAAACACCACATAACCCAGTTTACAACATTTCTCAACTGATAAAATAATAATAAATAATAAATAAATAAGATAGTTCCTTTTTTTTCAATTTCTTTTATTCTAAAACATCAAACAAGGGTCGGTTGCATGAGAGATGCACAAAAAAAATCCCTCAAAAACTCACATACCATCCGGGTCGCCCCGCCAAATTTGTAGCTACATTTCACTCCATCAAAATCGAAGAAGCTCGGAAAAATCGAGAAACATGATCACATGATCACATCCCCACAAAATGAAAGAGAGAGATAGATCTACTTCAAGATCTCCACCACATAAGTTCCTTTAAAGCTTCAAGAATTATAGAGCCGCATCTCCCAATATATTCATTTCTCAAGAGAAAAAGAAGAAAAGAAAAATAGAACTCATACACCCAAGTACTTTTATAAAAAAAGAATTACAAATCATACTGAAAACACATTATGTGGATTTGAGTGTGAACTTTACAGTGACTATTTATTGCTAAAAAATCAAAAAAAAACTAAAAGGTCCAATATAAAATAAAATAAAATAATAAAAAAATGTTTTCCTAAAATCAAACAATTAACTCAAATTGAAAAATACTAATAAATAAATGAAAATTCATCAAAAAATTAAAATCAACATATACAATATTTTATTATTGAGAAAGCATTAATTTGGAAAAATAAACCCAGTACATATATTATGAAATTGAGCAAGCTGAATTCATCAGAAAATTTACAATGAACCTAATTAACACATGTCACCAATCCATACACGTTCAAATAAAATACACACAAATCCTAATTACAAACATACAACAATATGTATATATTGTCAGATAAATTATGTTTAACGAAGCATACAACCAATAAGAAATCACACATATAAGTAAAACAAAAAAGACGCAACAAAAATGTTTCTGTAATCATCAATAAATGAATCAAAAAAATAATTAAAACTGTGACTGACCATCTGAAAACACAAATTGTAGCCATCGATCGACTGAGAAACAAATCCAAAAAAAAAATAAAATTGTGACTCACCATCTGAAAACCCAAATTGTAGCCATCGATCGACTGAATTTTCTGACCCAATGAGCCCACCATCTAAAATTCCTACACGCAATAAGCAGAAAAAGAATGATAGAGAGGGAAAAGAGCAGCGGGCAACCACCGCGAGCAGTTTAGCCGCGAACCACTTATCATCCCAGAAACCAGATCTGTCCGATGGAAAGACAGTGATTTGATTTAGGTTTTTCGATATGGCTTTTTCAAAGGAGTAATAATTGAGAAGAGATGATAAGAAAGGGTTTGGTAAGGTTTGGTAGACTTGAGAGAGTGGAGGACAAGGCAGCACTGTACCCCGTATCATACCTCAATTTCACTCGCCCCTGTTGCAGATTGAAATGAATTTACTGAATTTAGCCCAAAAAGTAATTTTTTTAAATATCAAATGTCCAAGTGTTAAAAAACCAGCGGGCACGTGTCTCAAAGCCAAGCCATCAGTTGGATCCGGGTGCACCTTGCAAGGTGCACCCATTCTCCCATATAAAACGTCATTCCATAATTATACGTGTCTATTCTATTTCTTTTTTTTGAATCCATTTCAACCACGCGCGCTGCTCTCAAAAATTCCATCGCCAATTTGAACAAAAATCGATCCAAAAACTCCATTGCCAATCTGAACAAAAATCGATCCAAAAACTCCATCGCCAATCTGAACAAAAATCGATCACTGCCGAGAGATCGATTAGCGCCGAGAGATTTATCTAAGATTTTCATCAAATACCGCCGAATCAATTGTTGTTGCACCTCCACAAATCCTTTCAATTCCAATGGACTTGAATCTGATAGAGGTTCCAATGGACGCAAATCAATTCGAGGGTAAGTTATTTTTTGAAGTTGATTTATTTTCGTATTGAATTAGGTTTAAACTATTTCTATTATTGTTGTTGCAGCTCTTCCGATTTGTATTTCTACTACAAATATTCCAGTTTCTGGGAATGGTGCGAGTTCAAACATTGATGAAAATAGTTCTATTACAGGAGCCGGTATATGATTTCTCTTTTTACGATTCATGGAAGGGAATGTTTGATGATTTGTGAGTCTGTATGTGATGATATCTGAAAGTAGAATGTGATGATATCTGAATATAGAATGTGATGACATGTCAGTCTGAATGTGATGATATCTGAAAGTAGAATGTGATGAAATCTAAAAGTAGATTGTGATGATATCTGAATATAGAATGTGATGATATCTGAAAGTAGAATGTGTTGATATATCAGTCTGTATGTGATGATATCTGAAAGTAGAATGTGATGATATCTGAAAGTAGAATGTGATGATATGTCAGTCTGTATGTGATGCCATCTGAAAGTAGAACATGATGATATCTGAAAGTATTATGTGATGATATCTGAATGCAGAATGTGATGATATCTGAAAGTAGAGTGTGATGATATCTGAATGTTGAATGTGATGTTATCTGAATATAGAATGTGATGATATCTGAATGTAATATATGATGAGTTGTCTCAGTGTTATGTGATGATATTTGGTATTAATATGTGATTAATATTTTTGTATTAATCACATATTTTTGGTTTGTTTTATTTTTTTTGTCCTATGTAGTGAGTGGTGATAGTCAGTCAGCTGAGAGAGCAATGCATGATGATGATTTGGTTGGCATTATAGTAAATTCTGTTGTCGAAGCTTATGATTTGTATAATGATCATGCGTTTAGGGTTGGGTTTAGTGTTAGGAAGGGGAAGGATAGGAAGAGGGTTGATGGCTCAATTTCGATGAAAATGTTTCTTTGTTCTAAGGCTGGTCAGAAACAAGTTTTAAAAAAAAAGTAGGTCTTATGTTAAATTAGATGTGAGAACAGGCTGTCCTTTTATTCGATTTGATATTGATCGTAGTGGTTTGTGGATTGTTACTGCACATAAAAACGATCATAACCATACATTATGTCCACCTACATCTAGACATCTTCTTCCATCTCATAGACAAATTTGTCCAACTCAACTTGCTTACCTTAAAGAATTAAAAAAAAAGTGGTGTTGGTGTGGCCGATGGTGTTTGGGTTTTGAAAAACCAGTCTGGTGGTTCACCTTTTTTAGGGTTTAGCATTAGAGATGCATATAATGCACTGAGTAAATCGAACGTATTAGATGGTACTGATTCGAACACTTTAATTTAAAATTTTAAAAATAGGCAAGCTAATGAGAAGGACTTTTTTTTCGATTTTGAGGTCGATAATGAGTCTAGGCTTTGTAGTTTTTTTTAGAGAGATGGTCGTATGCGGCAGGAATACGAATTATTTGGTGATTTGTTGGTGCATGATACTACGTATCGCACTAACAAATACGATATGATTTGTGGTCCATTTCTCGGCATGAACCATCATGGTAAGAATGTGATGTTTGGGTGTGGGTTCCTTATGAATGAGAGAATTCAGTCATTTGAGTGGTTGTTTGGCGCTTTTTTTAGATCTATGGGCTGTAAGCACCCTATTACAATCATGACCGACCAATCTGCTTCCATGGCTGTTGATTCGTATGTTTTTGTTACGAATCTGTACATAATTGAGCCTTATTTTAGTCCTTTTATTCTTTTTTTCGGGTTAAGTATAGGTTGAATTGCATCGTTTTGCATTTTTCGTCTCTTTACTTGACTTTCCAACTTGTTGATCAAATAATCTGTCCAAATGAGAATAATTCTGTGTTTTTCTCATACAACTAGAGCGTCCGGTGGATCCAAAACACAAAGATAGAAGAAGCGACGCTCGAAAGTAGCCCAAAAGGACACACACCAATCGGATAGTAGGGGTGAGCATTCGGTCGGTTCGGCCGAAAACCGAACCGAAATAACCAAAACTGAAATTTGTATAAAATTCCAACCCGAACCGAAATTCGGTATAGAACCGAAATTCAGTATAAAACCGAACCGAAAAAACTGACAACCGAAATTTCTACAAAATTGCAAACCGAACTAAACCGAAAATATGTTAAAACCAAATTAACTGAATCGAACCGAACTGAATTGATAAAAAATAATAATAAGTAATCTAAAAATTATATATTTTTTATTTTTTAATTATATTTCGGTTAAAACCGAACCGAACTGAATTAACCAATTTTTTAGAATTTTCAAACCAAAAACCGAACCAAAAATTTCGGTTCGGTTCGGTCGGTCATTTTGGTTTTTCAATTTTTTGCTCACCCCTATCGGATAGCATAGGTCTCTGATCGGTATAACTGATGAAGTGCACACCGACCGGGGGAACTGATGCACCGATCGAACCAACGCCCAGTAGCATTCGTCCGATCGGACAAGACCTCTGACCGATCAGACAAGTACATTACGAATGCTGATTTCTGGAAATCTTCAGTTACGAAATGGCTGAAGACTGTTTAAAAACGGCAGAGGAAGCTAGGGTTTCAGATGATTTAGCCTTGGAGACCTTTTGGAGGCTAGAAACACCTTAGAACAACACAAGGGTTGAGAGATTTGACACATCTCTCATACCTTTAGTATAAATTCGTGCAACGCCGTATCAAGATTCTTTTTGCAGCAGCTTCCGCTCGTGGCTAGGATTCTGGGTTCGTGACAAGCCTTAGGATTCTACGCAACTCTCGGAGTGCATCCGTTTGTCATCATCACTCGTTGAAAGTAGTTCAACGGTTCGTAATTTCTGAACTCATAGTCTTAGCATTTTCATAGTAGTTGATTGGGATTTGATATGAACAGTTGATAGCTTGTTAAATAATGCTTAGTTGATAGATGGTCAATGTGTTGACGACTGGAAATCTTACCATTGCGTTTTTGGTTATTGATATTGGATGAACTATTGCTTTTCGATTGAAAATGAAGTTGTGAAATGTTTAGTTATATTTGTTGAAGCATCTAGTATTTAAATTATTACTGATCTTGTTTAGTATTTGAAATGATTTCATAAACAATATAGTGATTGAATTGTTGTTGATCTTTGGATGTTAGAGGCATTTGATTGATAGTCGTTATCGTTGTTTACAATCGTTAGAATGATGTCAAGTAGCTTGCATTTGATTTACACCTTTTGCTATTCTCACCCATTGTCGAGAGGTTGACACCCTCGAGACAAGAAGTGTTCGTTATTGTTTTAAGTTATTAAAATTGAATCCTTTCCAAAACCCCATTTGACCGTGTGTTTTAGATAGAATTTGTGATATTAGAATAATAAGCATCATTGATTCCGATTTCCATTCCTTGAGAGATCGAGCCGAGTTAGCTTACTAGTTTACAAGTGACCCCGTCCTCTTGCGGGCGAACTCAACTCCTTTTCAAAGCTTAGACGCGTATTAGTTAACCGGTAATTTAATTTTGAAAGGAATCGAAAAGTTCGGCTCAAAATTTGGCGCCGTTGCCGGGGAATGGCAAAGGTGTTAATGATGTTTATTCGTGTTATTGCTTATATGTCAGTAGTTGTATAATGTTTATTGTTTGCCACTCGATGCGGTGATTGTTTGTTGTTGATGTAAGGTCGACGAAGCCTTAGAGGAGAATTGACCCCATTCATCAATAGCATCGAGCATGTGTCAAGACCGAGACAACTATTTCCTTCCACCGAAGGTAATCTTTTGGAAACAAGTTCAACCATCATGGCGGAGAACCTACCTCTTGGAGGACGCGAGAATGGAGGAAGAGGAGGAATGAATGGTGGGAGAGGGAGAGGACGAAATGGCCAAACCCCTCCTTCATGATAATCCATACGGTATGCCACCAATCGATGATGTGCATGTACAAGAGCAAACGGATAATAACGAGGACGAAGAGCCAAGAAATCCACCTCTACTCCATAACGAAGAACCAAGAGAGCCAAACAAAGCAAACAACGGGGAGCACCAACCGAGGGACGATCATTAAATCATGATGCAAGAGAACCCTACTTACCAGCAACCTCCTCAACGATTTCGGAACCGTGAAGAGGCTCGAGCTTACAACACTCGAGCGAATCGAGAGTTCGAGCACAACAATGGTGGTCATGGCGGGCCCCAGCCCCAAAACAACCAACGAAAAACACCATACACAATCCATTCGGGAACCAATAATCCCTCGTCCGGTTCGTGACAAACCGGGGTCGAGAAGACATTCTCGAACCTCTTGGGGATGATAACCTGTGAGCGTTCTTGAATTTCTTTTTTCATTCTATTTTCCATTTTTCCAATTAAAATATTAGTTTTCAGATTTTAGATAGATGTTAGATTAGCTATTGATAACCTCTAGAGACGGTGGCTCGTGACAAGCTCCCAGGATTCAGCGAGGTTCATTTCATTCCCGGAAGAGCTGGAGTTAACAAGGATTCTTCGTAGTTATCGTGGATAGTATTTTCTCAGAATTTAGTAAACTCTAAACCCTGTTATTGTTAATTAGTTTGGATTTCATGTTGGTAATTCTTGTTTAGATTATGATCTTGTGATATTATGTTTGGATAATTGTTCTTGGTTTCTTATGAACGGTTTCGTGAGGATTCGTTTAGCATTAACTAGTTAATTTGCATTATCGTGATTTGGATATCGTGTTTATGATATTGAATTTGTCAATGGTTGCTAATTAGAATTAAAGGGTCTAGTGCCCGGAATCATTTAGAACCATCGATTGGGATCGTCGAGCGTTTGGTCTACGAGTTGGGATTGACAACCCTAACTCGTATACCAAGTGTTCGACGAAATGTCAATCGATCATGAAGATGATTCTAAGGCCCTAGACCCTCTTTTTATTAATTATTAAAAATTGAATTACATTATTAAAGCTTTTATTAACTTTAGTTAAGTTCTTGCAAAGAGATTGACGCTCTCTTTGCAAGATTGGTTTTCAATCGTTCGTAGTATTAATCATCTTTTAGATACTGAAATTCTCAAAACAATGTGTTTAGCGTAGTAATTTATTATTTTCTCGTTCGTGAAACCAAACACTTAAATAACTTCTGATTAGTCTTCCTCGAGAGATTGACCTGAGTTAACTTGCCAGTCTACAAGCGACCTCGTTCTCTTGCGGGCGAGCTTAAACCCCTTTCAAACGTAGAAGCGTACTGGTTGACCGGTAATTAATTTTGAAAGGAACTGAAAAGTTCGGCTCAAAATTTGGCGCCGGTGCCGGGGAACTTCGAAGGCACGAGAATTAAGGGGTTTTGATTCTTTCGTTTGTTCGAGGACGAACAAACCAATAAAGCATGGGGTGGTTGACTCGCACGAATTTATCATGATTTTTTTGTATATTTGGCTAGTGTTTTAGTTAGATTTGTTGTTAATTTTGGTACAAGTTGGGTAGATTGAGCATATTTTTGTATTTATGTGTCTCCGACTTATTTTACCACATTTTATGTTTATTTTAGGTATTTTGAAGTGTTTCGGTGTTATGGTGGACGAGTGTGGGCCCGCAAGTGGAGTTTCAAAGAAATTGGGCCCTGATTTCGTATATTACAGCTGACACTAAGTATGTCATCCACACTGGGTTACCCAGTGTTAGAAATCTGGCAGAAAGATCCCTCCGATCTGACTGGGAGACCATCCGATCGGACAAAAGCATTATAAATTCGAATTCAGTTACGGAAGGGCTATTTGATGGCTACAAAAGGCCAAGAACTCAGCCACATTCGGAGATACGAAAAACACCATACACAATCCATTCGGGAACCAATAATCCCTCGTCCGGTTCGTGACAAACCGTGGTCGGGAAGACATTCTCGAACCTCTTGGGGATGATAACCCGTGAGCGTCCTTGAATTGTTTTTCATTCTATTTCCCCTTTTTCTAATTAAAACCTTAGTTTTCAGATTTTAGATAGATGTTAGATTAACTATTGATAACCACTAGAGAAGGAGGCTCGTGACAAGCTCCCAGGATTCAGCGAGGTTCATTTCATTATCGAAAGAGTTGGAGTTAGCAACGATTCCTCGTAGTTATCGTGGATAGTATTTTCTCAGAATTTAGTAAACTCTAAACCCTGTTCTTATTAATTAGTTTAGATTTCATGTTGGTAATTCTTGTTTAGATTATGATCTTGTGATATTATGTTTGGATATATGTTCTTGGTTTCTTATGAACGGTTTCGTGAGGATTCGTTTACCATTAACTAGTTAATTTGCATTATCGTGATTTGGATATTGTGTTTATGATATTGAATTTGTCAATGGTTGCTAATTAGAATTTATGGGTTTAGTGCCAGGAATCATTTAGAACCATCGATTGGGATCATCGAGCGTTTGATCTACGAGTTGGGATTGACAACCCTAACTCGTATACTAAGTGTTCGACGAAATGGCAATCGATCGGGGAGACGATTCTAAGGCCCTAGACCCTCGTTTTATTAATATTTTAAAATTTCAATTACATTATTAAAGCTTTTATTAACTTTCGTTAAGTTCTTGCTAGGAGATTGACGCTCTCTTTGCAAGATTGGTTTTCAATCGTTCGTAGTATTAATCATTTTTAGATATTGAAATTCTCAAAACAAAAAACCCTTTGTCCGCGTGTTTAGCATAGTAATTTATTATTTTCTCATTCGTGAAAGCAAACACTTAAATAACTTCCGATTAGCATTCCTCGAGAGATCTACCCGAGTTAACTTGTCAGTCTACAAGCGACCCCATTCTCTTGCGAGCGAGCTTAAACCCTTTTCAAACGTAGATGCGTACTGGTTGACCGGTAATTAATTTTGAAAGGAACCGAAAAGTTTGGCTCAAAATTTGGCGCTGGTGCCGGGAAACTTCGAAGGCACGAGAACTAAGGGGTTTCGATTCTTTCGTTAGTTCGAGGATGAACAAACCAATAAAGACGGGGTGGTTGACTCGCACGTATTTGTCATGATGTTTTATATATTTGGCTAGTGTTTTAGTTAGATTTGTTGTTAATATTGGTACAAGTTGGATAGATTGAGCATATTTTCGTATTTATGTGTCTCTGACTTATTTTACCATATTTCATGTTTATTTTAGGTATTTTGAAGTCTTTCGGTGTTATGGTGGACGAGTGTGGGCCCGCGATTGGAGTTTCAAAGAAATTGGGCCCTGATTTGGTATATTACAGCTGACACTAGGTATGTCATCCACACTGGGTTACCCAGTGTCAAAACCCAGTGTTAGAAATCTGCAAGAAAGATCCCTCCGATCGGACTGGGAGACCATCTGATTGGACAAAAGCATTATAAATTCGGATTCAGTTACGGAAGGGCTATTTGATGGCTACAAAAGGCCAGGAACTCAGCCACATTCAAGACATGAAAAACACCATACACAATCCATTCGGGAACCAATAATCCCTCGTCCGGTTCGTGACAAACCGTGGTCGAGAAGACATTCTCGAACCTCTTGGGGATGATAACCCGTGAGTGTTCTTAAAATGTTTTTCATTCTATTTTCCCTTTTTCTAATTAAAACCTTAGTTTTCAGATTTTAGATAGATGTTAGATTAGCTATTGATAACCGTTGGAGACGGAGGCTCGTGACAAGCTCCTAGGATTCAGCGAGGTTCATTTCATTCCCGGAAGAGCTGGAGTTAACAACGATTCCTCGTAGTTATCGTGGATAGTATTTTCTCGGAATTTAGTAAACTCTAAACCCTGTTCTTGTTAATTAGTTCGGATTTCATGTTGGTAATTCTTGTTTAGATTATGATCTTGTGAGATTATGTTTGGATAATTGTTCTTGGTTTCTTATGAACGGTTTCGTGAGGATTCGTTTAGCATTAACTAGTTAATTTGTATTATTGTGATTTGGATATTGTGTTTGGATATCGTGTTTTTGATTTTGAATTTGTCAATGGTTGCTAATTATTATTTACGGGTCTAGTACCCGGAATCGTTTAGAACCATCGATTGGGATCGTCGAGCGTTTGATCTATGAGTTGGGATTGACAACCCTAACTCGTATAATAAGTGTTCGACGAAATGCCAATCGATCTTGGAGGCGATTCTAAGGCCCTAGACCCCCTTTTTATTAATCTTTTAAAAATTGAATTACATTATTAAAGCTTTTATTAACTTTAGTTAAGTTCTTGCAAAGAGATTGACGCTCTCTTTGCAATATTGGTTTTCAATTGTTTCGTAGTATTAATCATCTTTTAGATATTAAAATTCTCAATACAACGTGTTTAGCGTAGTAATTTATTATTTTCTCGTTCGTGAAAGCAAACACTTAAATAACTTCCGATTAGCCTTCCTTGAGAGATCGACCCGAGTTAACTTGCCAGTCTACAAGCAACCCCATTCTCTTGAGGGCGAGCTTAAACCCCTTTCAAACGTAGATGCCTACTGGTTGACTGGTAATTAATTTTGAAAGGAACCGAAAAGTTCGGCTCAAAATTTGGCCCAAGTGCCGGGAAAATTCGAAGGCACGAGAACTAAAGGGTTTTGATTCTTTCGTTAGTTCGAGGACGAACAAACTAATAAAGCATGGGGTGGTTGACTCGTATGTATTTGTCATGATTTTTCATATATTTGGCTAGTGTTTTAGTTATATTTGTTGTTAATTTTGGTACAAGTATGATAGATTGAGCATATTTTCATATTTATGTGTCTTCGACTTATTTTACCACATTTTATGTTTATTTTAGGTATTTTGAAGTCTTTCGGTGTTAAGGTGTATGAGTGTGGGCCCGCGAGTGGAGTTTCAATGAAATTGGGCCCTGATTTGGTATATTACAGCTGACACTGGGTATGTCATCCACACTGGGTTACCCAGTTTCAAAACCCAGTGTTAGAAATCTGGCAGAAAGATCCCTCTGATCGGACTGGGAGACCATCTGATCGGACAAAAGCATTATAAATTCGGATTCAGTTACGGAAGAGCTATTTGATGGCTACAAAAGGCCAAGAACATAGCCACATTCAGAGACACGAAAAACACCATACACAATCTATTCGGGAACCAATAATCCCTCGACCGTTTCGTGACAAACCGTGGTCGAGAAGACATTCTCGAACCTCTTGGGGATGATAACCCGTGAGCGTCCTTGAATTGTTTTTCATTCTATTTTCCCTTTTTCTAATTAAAACCTTAGTTTTCAGATTTTAGATAGATGTTAGATTATCTATTGATAAACACTGGAGACGGAGGCTCGTGACAAGCTCCCAGGATTCAGCGAGGTTCATTTCATTCCCGAAAGAGCTGGAGTTAGCAAGGATTCCTCGTAGTTATCGTGGATAGTATTTTCTCGGAATTTAGTAAACTCTAAACCCTGTTATTGTTAATTAGTTTTGATTTCATGTTGGTAATTCTTGTTTAGATTAAGATCTTGTGATATTATGTTTGGATAATTGTTCTTGGTTTCTTATGAACGGTTTCGTGAGGATTCGTTTAGCATTAACTAGTTAATTTGCATTATCGTGATTTGGATATTTCTCAAAACAAAAAACCTTTATCCACGTGTTTAGCGTAGTAATTTATTATTTTCTCGTTCGTGAAAGAAAACACTTAAATAACTTCCGATTAGCCTTCCTCGAGAGATCGACCCGAGTTAACTTGCCAGTCTACAAGCGACCTCGTTCTCTTGCGGGCGAGCTTAAACCCCTTTCAAACGTAGACGTGTACTGGTTGACCGGTAATTAATTTTGAAAGGAACCGAAAAGTTCGGCTCAAAATTTGGCGCCGATGCCGGGAAACTTCGAAGGCACGAGAACTAAGGGGTTTTGATTCTTTCGTTTGTTCGAGGATGAACAAACTAATAAAGCATGGGTTGGTTGACTAGCACGTATTTGTCATGATTTTTTATATATTTAGCTAGTGTTTTAGTTAGATTTGTTGTTAATTTTGGTAC
>BMAC01000043.1:796849-816967 GCA_014905375.1 Phtheirospermum japonicum
GGAACCGATACAATGCCTCCAAAAACCTCCAAAAAGGGAAGTAAAAGAACCAAGACCTCCTCATATGCGTCCCGTGAAGCCGCCACTTCCTTGGAAGAGAACTCGAAGTTCGAGGCATTTTCGAAACGTTCAATCGCCGAGCCCCGAGTATTTTCATTGAAAGAAACCGAGGAAGATGCTAGGAGGAAACCGGTAGATGTGGCTGTGCTACGGATGATTAAGTTGTTTGGATGCGAACGGTTGGAAAGTTTGCACGGACCGTGTTATCGGGAATTGGTCGTCGAATTCTATGCTTCTTTTGAGAAGAGGGGTTCAACCTTTGCTTGTCAACTCGCTGAGAGGGAGATTGTGGTGGACGAGAATGTTTTCTCACAAGCTTTGGGATTGGAGTTCGGCGGAGAAAAGGTCCATTTGGGGGCGGGGTACACCGAGCGTAACCTAAATGAGTTTTGGAAGGGCATCTCGAAGGCCAACGCGGACGAAAACATCAAGAGAGCGGTGGCATTGGATATAGAAGAGGACTCTAATTTCTATATGCATAGGTTCGTAACTCACTTAATTTTCGGGAAGGAAGAGGCTAGCAAGATCACTCAAACGGAGTTGGGTATGCTTTGGTATGCGCACCACGGAATACGCCCTTGTATTCCTTCAACCATCATTTCCATGATAGAGTCTCAAATCGCCAACCCCTCTAAGAAGCTAGGATTCGGGACCATTGTCACCGCATTAGCCGTGCACGCGGGGGTGGAGGTGAGGGACTCGAGATACTCCCCTCTTCGGATTCGAAAAGTCAACCTTATTCCCCGAGGGGCAAAAGCTCAACCACCCAAGAGAAGAAAAGTTGGAAGGACCCAGTTTCAATCTGAGGGACCCTCTCATAGCACTGCCGAGGATTCCCCCACGGCCCACGGCACCCCTTTTGTCGGATTGGCGGGAGTCTTTCAAGAAGTTAGGGAATTGAGGACGGTAAGCGATCGAAGGAACGACGAGAACAGAGCACTCCACAATACGATCATCGACCGTCTTGACCGAAATTTTGAGGCAACGAGAATCTTGCAAGAGCGACAAGATCGCCATCGGAAAGAAAGTCGCAAGGAACACAAGTCCTTAAGGAAGTTACTCTCGTCTTGTTTGTGTATGAATAAGGAGGCGTTAGATCTCGATGAGGAATCGGAAGACGAGGATCGAACCGTCGGGAGAGGAGTTGGAGACTTGCATCAAAATGAGGAGCACGGGAATATGGACAGGGTGGAGAGCGTTGGGGGAGAAGGTCTTCACAGCGAGCCGGAAGCAAATCGAGAAGACAATGCAAGGGGCAAGGCGATTGTTGTCTTCACAAGAAGAAAGAATTGTCCGAACGCGGAAATTGAGACGAGAGGGAGCGAGGAATTAAACGAGGACGACGATATCGAAGAAGACGAGGACGACGCTCAGGAGGCGGAAAATATGAGGACAATGACTACTCACTCCGAGAACGAGGAGGATAGTGAATATTTTGACTCAAGTCGTCCGACATGGGGGAAAAATTATGAGCCGAGTTCTACCTACCAGTTGTACGGCATGGAGGACACCGATTCCGACAGCGACGGGTAGGCGATGCGGAGAACGTTTAATGAGACCGACCCTTTTCACTCTCTCTTGAACTCTTTTGGTCTTTTAGTATATTCGGTTATGTAATCTATATATCTCGTATCTAGTACTTTTGAATTGATTTGGAGACGTCCGAACATTTTATGTTTGACTTTTGATTAACGTTTATCTTATGTATTGGGTTTGTTGTGTTTATAATCGTTTTGTTAGTGACGTGTTTTGATTTCCGACTCCAACCATGATCGCGTCGTTAAGGAACTAGCGGTTATGAAGCCAAGAGAACCATACCGTGTTCGGATGGATGCTCGGGTTACTCGATTAATAAAGTGGACCCCACCGAGCTCGACAAAAAAACTCGCTCGGTCAAGGAAGTTTCTTATTCACACACCCACACCCTCGTTATTTGTTTCAAATTGATTCACAATGGGGACATTGCATGGTATTAAGTGTGGGGTAGTGGGTGGTAATTAGTTTTTAAATTCGAGTTTTTACAGTGTGATGAATTCTTGGCGAAGTGACGCTTACTATGTGTGCATTGATATGGTTGAGTCGATTTTTGTGTCTTTTGAGTCGTTAATACATTGTTGAACAACTCCACGTGCTTGGAAGTTTGAATAGTTTACTTGTCGGGTTTTTGCATGTTTATGGCCTCTTGTGTGAGGGGTTGAATTTTTGTGGCTTCGTCCAAACCCGCCTTATATATATATATATATAATCAACATTTTCTCGTGAAAAGATTGCAAAACTCTAAAAGCTCTTTTGATTTTGCTCCCAAATTCGGTGCAAAACTAGTGAGTAGCCTTGTGTGATTTATCGGCTTGCTTGCATTTTTATGGAAATTGCATTGAGGAGGTTTGATTTTGCTCGTACATGATTTAATTCGAAAATGACCTCGAGGCACATATATCACCCTTGTTCCGGCCATATCCATATATTTAAGCTACTTTAAAAATTCCAAATGAGCCCCCTTGAGCCTTTATCCCGTTTCTTGTTAGCCGAGCTCGATTTTAGCACTTGTATCTTGCATAATTGTGAGGTAAGAGGGTGTGTTATTAGCTATGACGAGAATGTGTGGGGAAATAAATTGTGGGGTTCGGGTTTTGAGTTGCTTACACAAAAAAAAAGAAAGACAAAAATAATATAAAAAATAATAATACTCCAACACAAATCACGAAAAGTGATAAAGCGTGCGTTCATGTGAAAAGCCTAATTTAAAGGCTACGTTTAGTGAAAAGAAGCAAATTCAAAAAGCTTCTATGTGTTGTGAAATTAAGTCGGAAAAGCGTGTGAGTATACGAAAGGGTTTCAAATGAGTGTTTGATGAATGGGAAAGGTGAAGCGATTATAAGCTTCGGGTTTTAGAAAGTAGGATTTTGTGTGTTATTGATCGCGTTTGATCGTGTGTTAGCCACTATATCCAAAAACTACATACCTTACCAAAGAGCCAACATTACAACCCATAATAAAGACCTCTTTCGATTCTTCTTTGGTCATGTACTACGAGCAATTTTGAGCGTCCGATTTGTGAAATCTTGACGAGGTGCATGCATTGTCCGACTTGAGCGTATACACGTCCCTTATCAAACACTTGAGTGTATTGAGCGAACACCCTCGAAAATTCCATTTGAGAGGAAGTCATCGATTTGGCTTACAATTGAGAAAGAGTAATACGAGCAATGCATGAAGATAGCGAGTCTATGTTGATACTATCATCATAATAATAAAGATAAGCACAAAGGTTCCTCGTTTTACACAATTTTCATTGCGTGTGCACTCTCGATTCTTTTCGTTGTTCGAGGACGAACAAACCGATAAGTGTGGGGTAGTTGTTTTGCATGTAATTGTTGGATTTTTCCTTGTGTTTTAATTAGGATTTTTGTTGATTTTAGTAATTTTGAGTAAGGTTTAAATAGGCTTTTCGATTGTTTTCTTGTGTTAATTGATTATCGTGACTCTTTGTGATTTTATGTTTAACTTGTTAAATGGGTGCAATTAATTTGAYGATTAGTGAAGTMTTTGGATGTTCATGTTCAAATTCCTATTTTTTCTTGGCTAAGGCATTGAAGACCAAAAATCAAGCCAAGAGCAAGCTCAAAAATGCCAAAGCTTCTGGAATGCTGGCCTAGACTCGCCGTCCCTCGCGCCTAGCCCCGCGCCCACTCGTGCTCCCTCGCGCCCTTTCGCAAAGCGGTACCGAGGATCGCCCAGAATGCCGCCCGTGGCCGCGTTGCGCCGCGCCATACCTCGCGCCCACTCGTGCTCCCTCGCGCCCTTTCGCCAAGCGGCGCCGAGGATGCCCAGAATGCCGTCCCTAGTCGCGTTGCGCCGCACCATCCCTCGCGCCCACGATCGTTGCTACTCACTGTGCCTCGCCAGACCACGCCTTCGCTCGCGCCAACTCGCGCCTTCTCGCCCCGGCTCGCCACGCGTCAAGCCACACTGAGCCATCTCAGTCAACATGGCCCAATTTTAGTCAAACCTGGGACTTTCATGTTTTTTTTGCTAGAATTGGCCCATGTAAACCCAAAATTAACCTTGTATAAATAGACTACAACTCTCTTTTTTATAGGACACACTCAAAATTTCCCCAAGACTTGCATAGGTTTTGAAAATTTTTCTCTCTTGTTCTTAGTTTAATTTGGAAGCTTTGCCTTGGGTTTGTAAGCTCAAGATGAATCCAAATACTCCTTTGGATTTTTACTTTGTCGCAATTTAATTCAAGTTAGTTTCTCTCCTTAATTCTAGTAAGCTTTTCTTTATTTTATGCCTTGTTCTTTAATTTCATGCATGTTCTTCTATTTATGCTTTTTGCCTTAGCTCTTTGATTTCTTGCTTGATCTTGTGAATTGACTATAGAATCTTGATGAGTGACACATCTAGGCTATATATCGGGTCCTTGATCATTTTAATCTTGAGCTTTTCATATGCTTTATTTGCAACTTAATTTTCATGCATAGTTTCATGCTAAYTCCTAGATCTAGTGCTTGATCCTTGTTATTTCACGTAAAGTTTRGAACTTTGGTGTTAATTTTCATTGCTTTATCCATCCATGCTTTCAATTTTAGTTAATTTGCTTTATTTGAGTTTTTATGCATAGTTGTACCTTGTGCATGCATGCTTGTACTTGGTGAAACATTGCATTTTCTTGCTTATTTCCTTTATTGCTTTYCATTTTCTATTTGAGGCATCCGACCGAGGCATTKTACCAACTTGCTATTTCAATTCCTAGTATAGTTTAGCTATTTTATTTGTTTTATTTTCCCTTTATTTTTTTTCCAAGCTTGAAACACCTTGAAACTCATAATCAAATCGAATTCCAATAATACCGAGCCAAATGAACTTTCAAATATTTTGAACCACGAAAAACTACACTTCAACAGTACAACTCAAGTCCGAGTTACGTTCTAAAGAGCTCGAATTACGTGCCCAACTCCAAGCAATCGAACTCACGACCCCTTCTGAATAAGAGCCAAGGAGAACCGAGTGGCCATAACTCTTATCAAAATAAGGGGCAAGGAAACTACTTTCAACACCCTCACAACAATATCAAACACCACAGCAACCATACCAACAAGCGCCACAGCCGCAATACCAACAAACTCCACAACAACAATATCCACAAGTACCGGAACAGCAGCAAATGCCACTCCCGATCACCCCTGACGACGAACTAAGACTATGGCGTCAAATAATTAGAGCATGAGACTTTACGAAATCGGGAGGAAATGCTTCATACAATCGAGGAAGGCAAGCGAACAAGGAAGCAACTGGAGAAGTTAGAGATGATGATAGGGCAACTCTCAGCTTCTATGGCAAAGATGGCAAGTGATCCGGGAAAGCTACCCAGCCAACCCAAACAATCAATGGCGGTGCATGTGTTAAGTGGCTGAAAGCAAGTCGATAACGGAGTACGAGAAGTCGATAGGGAAGACTCCGAAAACGAGAAAACTATGGATGGACGAGATAAAGGAGAGCAAAGTTCAATCGGTGAAGAAGGAATAGTGGGTAAAATTCACAAATCACGTAACCCATATGTTCCAAGATCATTGACGGGAAATTTTCAGCCGGAACGTGCCGAAGCAAATCAGAAATACGGAGCCAAGGACTTGACCGATCGGACTAGAATCCAGAAGGTTTTGCCCGATCGCAACAATCCAGGGTCCGATTGATATGGGGGACAAAAAGCCTTCTCCGATCAGAATGACCCAGAGCCCGATCGGAGTAAAGGACAGGAGGTTTCTATGGATCGAACGAGTAAGATAGGCCGGTCGGATAAGAAGGCTGATGAAGAACAAAGGCCACAACGAGTCATAAGGGATGCCGTCCTGTTTCCCAATCGTCTCAAACCAACAAAGGAGAGCAAAAAGTTCATGGAACTCTATAACATGCTGAAAGACGTGAACGTGAACCTCACACTTTTCGACGTGATCAAGGCAATGCCGGCCTACGTGAAGTTTTTCAAAGAGCTTGCAACAAAAGAAAGGAGAATGGAAGGGAATGAACAACTTATATTACCCAAGGAAGTGAGCACTGTATACCATCAACCACTGCCACCGAAGGCAAGAGACCCAGGGAGTTTCCGCATTACGATAACTCTTGGGGATGGACAAAAAGCTCGCGGAATGCTCGATTTAGGAGCGAGGATCAATTTGATTCCCTATGCCCTGTACAAGCAATTCAACCTTGGGAGGATGAAGCCAACGAGCTTACGGATTCAACTGGCAGATCGTCCATTACGATAACCCTTAGGAGTGGTCGAGGACGTTCTAGTGGAGGTTGGATCATTAGTAGTCCCCGTGGAATTTGTAATACTGAATGTTGGGGAAGTGGATGAGACAAGCAAGGAGCACACCATTCTATTGGGAAGAACTTTCATGGCAACATCACACACCTTAATCGATGTTGGACGAGGAAAGATGACACTCTCCATATTCGGAGAATCAGTGACATTCTAGCTCAAAGATATCCAAAACATTCCATCACCCATGATTGGTCCTGATTGCTCTTACCTTGATTCGGTGGACCAGTGCGTGAGCGAATTATTTGGTGTTATACCAGTAGAGAGTTTTGACGTCGAGGACGACGAGTTTGATTCCAACGGGGAGGGGGTGGTCACTCTTTTTGAAATTAATGAAGAAAATCATGATCGAGTCACCTATTGGACCCACTTTGGAGCCCAAGATGGAGCTTAAACCGCTTTCGAGCCATCACAAATACGTGTTTCTCGAGTCCAACGAGAGGAAACCCATAATCATCTTTGCGGAGTTGGCTGAACATGAAGAAAGAGAACTAATCGAGTTTCTCAAGAAATACAAGCAAGCGATAGGATGGAGTATCGGTGACATTAAGGGGATAAGTCCGGTGATGTGCATGCACCGGATTGATCTAGAAGAAGGAGCGAAACCGATACGAGAAGGGCAGAGACGTTTGAACCCTACGCTTAAAGAGGTAGTTAAGAAAGAGATCTTCAAGTTAATCGATGAAGGGATCATATATACCGTCTCTGATAGCGAGTGGGTGAGCGCGGTGCCCGTTGTTTCAAAGAAAGGAGGCATCACGATCGTGGAGAATGAAAAAGGGGAAATCGTCCCAACACGCTTAAACACCAGGTGGTGAATGTGCATTGACTATTGCAAGCTCAATGCAGCGACGAGGAAAGACCACTTCCCACTCCCATTCATGGACTAATTACTCGACAAGCTAGCAGGGCATGAATACTATTGCTTTCTGGACGTACATTTTGGCTACTAACAAATTGCAATAGCTCCGGAGGATCAGAAAAAGACCACATTCACGTGCCCCTTTGGCACGTTTGCTTACCGGAGAATGCCTTTGGCTTGTGTAATGCCCCAATAACTTTTTAGAGATGTATGATCTCCATCTTCACCGAATTCATCGACGACTTTCTCGAAGTTTTCATGGATGACTTCTCGGTATTTTGCTCTTCCTTCTCTCATTGTTTGAAAATTTTGACAAAAGTACTTGAGTGTTGTGTCGAGTCATATTTAAATTTTAGTTGGGAGAAGTCCAATTTTATGGTGAAAAGCGGGATCGTGTTGGGACATGTGGTGTCGAGTAAGGGGTTGGAAGTTGATGAGGCTAAAATCAACGTGATTGAAACTCTTCCACCCCCTAAGGATGTCAAGGGAGTTAGGAGCTTTTTGGGACATGCGGGTTTTTATAGACGTTTTATAAAGGACTTTTCAAAAATATGTCGCCCGCTATGTAAATTGCTTGGGAAAGATGTGCCCTTTGAGTTTGATGGTGAGTGTCTTAGTGCTTTTAACATTTTAAAAGAAAAATTGACACAAGCACCAGTTGTAGTTGCACCAGATTGGTCTCTTCCTTTCGAGATAATGTGTGACACTTCGAACGAGGCAGTTGGGGCAGTCTTGGGCCAACGAGTGGATAAAATGCTGAGGGTCATTTATTATGCCAGTTATATGTTGAATAGCGCCCAACGCAACTACACCACTACAGAACGAGAGCTATTTGCAGTTGTGTTCTCATTAGATAAGTTCCGTTCTTACATCGCGAGTTCCAAGGTCATCGTGCACACTGATCATGCAGCGCTTTGTCACTTATTTGCCAAAATACAAAGCAAGCCTAGATTGATTTGTTGGATTCTTCTCTTTCAAGAATTCGACGTCGAAATTAAGGATAGGAAAGGGAGCGAAAATTTGGTTGCTGATCACCTGAGAGCCGAATAAAATCGGGTTTGTAGATGATGTGTTCCTTTATGAAAGCGCAAATTCCATCGAAGAAGTCAACGAACCATGGTATGCCGATTTTGTGAATTTCCTTGCTTGTAATATTATCCCTAACCATCTTTCTTCACAAGAAAAAAAGAGATTTTTGTTTAAATGCAGGAGTTTCTTTTGGGACGATCCTTATCTTTACAACCGTTGCAAGGATGGGCTCTTTCGGAGATGCATACCAGACGAAGAGAAGAAAGGCGTGTTAAGATTTTTCCATAACGATGGAGGACACTTCGGAAGCCAGAAAATGGCCTTCAAAGTTCTTCAAGCCGGAATTTAGTGGCCCTCACTCTTCACCGACGCGCACCAATATTTCAAGACGTGCGATAAATGCCAACGGTCGGGAACGATAGGGAGGAAGGACGAGATGCCCTTAGTACCCAATCAAGTGATCGAGATATTCGACATATGGGGCATCGATTTCATGGGTACTTTTTCGAGGAGTGGAGAGTACGAGTATACACTCGTAGGAGTCGATTACGTATCAAAATGGGTGGAGAAATTCCCACAAGGAAAGCTAACTTCGAGATCATTCTCAAATTCATCCAAGAGAACATCTTCAGCCGATTCGGAGTGCCAAGGGCGATCATAAGTGATGGGGGTAGCCATTTCTGCAATAGAGCTTTTAATCGACTCATGAGCAAGTATGGAGTGCATCACAAGGTGGCAACCCCTTACCATCCGCAAACCTCGGGGCAAGTAGAGACAAGTAACCGGCAAATTAAGGCTATCTTAGAAAAAAACGTGAAACTGAACCGTAAGGACTGGGCAGCAAAGCTAATTAATGCATTGTGGGCTTACCGTACAGCCTACAAAACGGTGTTGGGCATGATCCCATTTCGGTTGGTTTATGGAAAAGCGTGCCACCTTCCCATCGAGTTGGAGCATCGAGTGGAGTGGGCAATTCGCACGTTGAACCTTAATTTGAATGAAGCCGGGGAGTATAGGAAGCTTGAGCTAAGAGAATTAGAGGAAATTCGCAACAATTCGTACGAGACGGCATGGGCGAGAAAACGGGAAATGAAGGAAGCATATGACAAGAAACTCGTCCTCAAAAGCTTGGAAGTCGGTAAGCTAGCTTTGCTTTTTAACTCTCGCTGCAAACTCTTTCCAGGGAAATTGAGATCAAAGTGGAGCGATCCACTTTTGATCACCGACATCAACGAGTTTGGAGCGGTAACTTTGTTGGATGAAAAGAGCAACTCTACCTTCCAAGTCAACGGCCACCGAGTAAAGTTGTATCATGGGGGACCAATTTATCAAAAAGATCATGATGTATTCATACTCAATGATCCCCCTCGAGAAACTTAATACTCGAATGAGGTACCATCAAGCATAAGACGTTAAATGTTGCACTTCTTGAGAGGTAACCCAAGTTTTTCTTTTCTTTTCTTCTTTCTTTCTTTTTATATATGTATATATATGTGTAGTTGTGTCAGTTAGAGTGTTTGGCAGGTGCAACTATAGAATTTCAAAGCGAATTTTGAATTTCCAGGACAGACCGATCGGAGACCAGCAAGCAACCGATAGGACTACTCCTTGTTTAGGTGACCGATCGGAAGAGTACAGTCACCGATCGGACGGTAGGTGCGTGAGCCTATTTTTGGAAGGGGTATCACCATGCAAAGAAACCAATTGGGTAAGATATTTCGGCAATATCTTCTGAGGTAAGAGGATCTTTATTTTTGGGGTTGATTTTTATAAAGGGTTGAGCAAATATTTTCTTTCCCCTACTCTTGATTTTATCTTGATTTTGAAAATCCTCTCCCCTCCACTCTCAACACTATATAAACCCACCTCAAGGCCCTGATCTCCACACCAATCATTCCTCTCATCTTTGATAATTACGAGCATTGTCCAACACCTAACACCATGAATCATCATAATAACAATGCTTACGGTTGGGTGTCGAGAAAGAAGTACGAGGATACGGTCGAGAAGCTGGAAGAAGAGTTGGAGGAATACCGTGAGAAGATCCACAAACTTCAAAACGATCTACATGAATTTCTCACCGAGGAGGTCACTTTGACCAAGAACATTGAGCGCCTCCACGGCATCCTGGACGACGCTGACGCCGAGATCATACGTCTGAAGGGTAGGGTCGTTGCCCTTGAGGCACAAGTGGAGGAACTTTACGAGCTGGCGTTTGGACACATTCCACCCCCTAACTAGTCCATTAGGCTATTGAGCGAGAGAAATTAATAAAATGTTTAAGTTATTTTAATGTTCTTGTTATCCAAATGACGAGCAAATTTGCTCGACTTATTAAATAAAAGATTTATTGCATGGATTAACTTGCTCATATCTAATTTTCATTTTTAAATTTTTGCAGGGCACTGTACTATAATAGTAATAATAATTAACATATAAAATATATAAATAAAAAAATCGACGAACAGTGCAGACCGGTCGGTCAAGAACCTCGACCGATCGCACAAAACCTACTGGACCGCGGTCCGATCGGAGCAAGCCACTGATCGATTGGACGACTGCCCAAATTATAAAAGTGCTGATTTTTTCCCATTCTTCAATTTTACCCTAACTCGCAACTTTTTCCCCTTCCAGCGCAGAAACGCACGAATTCTCCCTTTTCCATTTCATAACTCGAATAATTACGAGCAACAACGTGTCCAGGACCAACCGATCGGAGACACAACATACCCAATTGCTCCTCCCAGAGAATTTGGGGAATTAAACGCAATCCCTTCATATCTCACCAAGTTTTGCCAACGGTCCCAAACACGAAAAACTCAAGGTATAATGGCTGAAACTCGACTTTATTGAATTGTTTGGGAGATTAAATTGCAGGTCTTGTGGGAATTGGAGTTGGGTTTGTTCAAGTTAAGCTTGAAATTGTTGAGTTCTTAAGGCGCACAGCACGTGCTCGATAAAAGTCCTGAGAGAACTAATGTTGCTCTTTTAGAATTTTTGCATCCGCTATGGCATCTGGTAGTCGTCCAAGACGTGGAAAGACTTCAAGCACGGGTCCGAGCAACATCCAGGGTGGATTATCCCCCTTTTACCTCAAGAACGAGCGCGAGACTATGCTCTACAAGTCCTTGATTAAGCAGGATGTCTATCACCCCCGTTTCATCAATCTCGAATTCTAGGAGGAGAAGGCTAACACGGGGGATAAGACGGCAGAGAAGTTCGTCAAATGCATCGAGGCCCTCGGACTAACGAAGTGGGCCAGTATTAACCAACACGGATACCACACCCTTATGCTCGAATTCTTCACGACGTTCAAGTCACTAGCCGATGGTACTTCGAATGTCGCTTCCGCAACCAAACATTCCACACGTCCCATGGCGATCTCGATGAGATTCTAGGATTGATAGTCGTAGAGGGCCACGACCGTGACTTGAGATCGATGACTACGACAAAGTCACTTGGTGGATCAAACTTTCGGGGACGCCACCGGAGCCCGGGTGTTGTTTCAATTTGACATCCTTGAGATCAAACGACATCTACCTCACATATAAATTCTTCATGCAAGTATTCTTGGGGAAAGAAGACGCCACAAGAATTTCTTCCACTGAGTTGAGAGCGTTGTGGATTGTGTACTATCTCAGAAACGCAAAAATTTATCCACTCTTGATTGCTGCAATCGAGAACGTTCAACAAGTGAGGGAGACGAATACGGCAAAGCTCACTCTGGGAGCCTTTATCGCCGAGCTCGCACACTATCACGGTTGTGACCCATATGACGACGACATCGTGTATCCAAGCGTGGCGATGATGGTCGAGAGTCGGATGAGTAATGGGCAGAACGTCGCTATTCCGTCATTCATGTCGTACATGGAGAGGGAGAGAGCCAAAGTAGTCGAGGACTCCGACGATAACAACAACGACGATGACACCGAAGAGGTTGAGACTGAAGGTGACGACGATGAAGAGGGTAATAATGACGAGGAGAACAACGGGGATGAGAACATGAACAGAGATGGTGGAGGAAATGGGAACACCGGTTCCGGGGCGTATGAGCATGATGACTATGGAGATGGAGTATACCTCTCGGTCGAGCAGTGGAAGCAGCAATAGGATTTCCAAGCGCGCATGATGGACCAAAAGAGGCAATTGAGCCTTCATCAAGAAGAGCATGCGAGAAACGCTCGATAAGACACAATGGCTGCACGAGAGGAGGCTCGGGAGGAAGCACGGTATTTCCAGAGCACATTGACGGCGATGGGAAATAACTGGGCGGAAACTAATCAGAATCTCTCCCGGTTGACCGGAAGCGTTAAGGCGAATCATGGATACCTCGTCATGATCGACGAGCGCCTCTCCCGCCTCGAGCAACGCTACCTACCTCCACCTCCGGACAACATGGACCAGCAGGCGGGCCCATGCCCCATCTGTATCACCACTCTACCCACCTTTTTATTTACTTTTTAGACTTTTTACTATTTTATTCGGATTTATTATATGTATTATTATTTCTTTTATGTTCGTGGGGATGACTATGGTTAACTCGTGGTTTATTCATTTGCATGCGTTGGTTCTTGGCACTTTTCATTCCCTATGTTCATGTTAGTGTTTTAGCAACCAGGAGATTGCTGTATTTTCTTGATAGGGGGAGGGGACGGCACCGTCCGGTCGGTGACACAAAGACAACCGATCGGACAATGTCCACTGGACTCCAGTCCGATCGGTCGAGATATATGACCAGTCGGACAACTGCGCAGTCCTCGAGTAATCATTTAGAGTCCTTTGAATGTTTTAATTTGAACCATTTTTGGGAACTTAGTCACATTTTTCGTGACAAAATGCTAGTCAACCATTAATTGCGTCAACTTTTGTTGATTCTTTGCCCATGCTTATTTGTGTTTGTACTGGCATTCCTGTCGGAATCATGTATTATATGGTATGATGTTTAGAGTCTTTTGAGCTTGTTTAAGTGCAAAAAATTTCAAAATTACTTATATATACTTATTTAAAACAACACTCAGTCGTTAGCAATTTTGTAAAACTTCAAAAACTCGATCACCTTGTTTTCAAAGTTTGAGTTAAAACCTAGTGAGAAACCTTGTGTGTTTATCATCATTTCATGATGTGACTCGATAAGTGTCTTGAAGGTCTCTTAATCGCACGTGTACATTGGATTTTGAAAATGACGATAGGCACATATAAAACTCATTTCTTGCCTTACTCATAAATAAAAACCACTAAAAATTCCCAATGAGCCCCTCGAGCCTTTATTCCATTTCTTTGTTAACCATGAGCAATACTGCAGTTCTTATTTCATTTAAAATCATGAGATGAGCGCCTTATCTATGGATAAAAGATATGTTATTTACAAGGGGGGGAATTAGTGGAATGTATAAATAAAATAAAATAAAATATAAATAATAATAATAATAATAATAATAAGGGGTGCCTAAGTTCATAAGAGCATCTACATGTTAAAAGTAAAGCCTTTTATTAAGGCAAATATTCGGGTTTTGGGGTGAAAAGAGCTTTAGCTATAAAAGGCTGAACATAATGGTACATGGTTGTTTGGGAAGAATGAGGAGCAAAAATTACGCTCTATACTAAAAGGGTAGGATTGAGTGAGTTATTGATTGTGTTTAACCGCAAGTTAGCCACACATCCTTATATATGACATACCTTACCAAAGAGTCGACATTACAACCCTTAAAAGTCCTAATCCGATTCTTGATTGAATGTGCACACTTATGCGATGTACGAGTCTCTAATTTTCACGAGTCGGTGAATGCATGATTATGATGATCCGATCGTATACACTTACCAGTTGGAAAACACGAGCGAATGAGTGCACCTTGATATATTTCCCTTTTGTGAGGATGCATTCTTTCGATTTCAAGGTGAAATAGTAATACGAGTTAGCCTTATTGTTTTCGGTAGAAGTGTTTATAATTGCAAAACTAAACTATATGCACATCATGACTCTTAGCTCTAGCTATTTTCACTTCTCTTGATTTTGATTCTTACATTTGTTCGAGGACGAACGAACCAATTAAGCATAGGGTGGTTGATTCGTACATTTTTGTTACGAATCTATACATAATTGAGTCTTATTTTAGTCCTTTTATTCTTTTTTTTGGGTTAAGTATAGGTTGAATTGCATCGTTTTGCATTTTTCATCTCTTTACTTGACTTTCCAACTTGTTGATCAAATAATCGGGCCAAATGAGAATAATTCTGTGTTTTTCTCATACAGCTAGAGCGTCCAGTGGATACAAAGCATAAAGTTAGAAGAAGCGACGCTCGAAAGTAGCCCAAAAGGACACACACCGATCGGTTAGCATAGGTATCCGATCGGTATAACTGATGAAGTACACACCAACCGGGGGAACTGATGCACCGATCGAACTAAAGCCCAGTAGCATTCGTCCGATTGGACAAGACCTCTAACCGATCGGACAAGTACGTTACGCATGCTGATTTCTGGAAATCTTCAGTTACGAAACGGCTGAAGACTCTTTAAAAATGGCAGAGGAAGCTAGGGTTTCGAATGATTCAGCCTTGGAGACCTTTTGGAGGCTAGAAACACCTTAGAACAACACAAGTTGAGAGATTTGACACATCTCTCATACCTCTAGTATAAATCCGTGCAACGCCGTATCAAGATTCTTTTCGCAGCAGCTTCCGCTCGTGGCTAGGATTCTGGGTTCGTGACAAGCCCTAGGATTCTACACAACTCTCGGAGTGCATCCGTTCGTCATCATCACTCGTTGAAAGTAGTTCAACGATTCGTAATTTCTGAACTCATAGTCTTAGCATTTTCATAGTAGTTGATTGGGTTTTGATATGAACAGTTAATAGCTTGTTAAATAATGCTTAGTTGATAGATGGTCAATGTGTTGACGATTGGAAATCTTACCATTGCATTTTTTGGTTATTGATATTGGATGAACTATTGCTTTTAGATTGAAAATGAAGTTGTGAAATGTTTAGTTATATTTGTTGAAGCATCTAGTATTTAAATTATTACTGATCTTGTTTAGTATTTGAAATGATTTCATAAACAGCATAGTGATTGAATTGTTGTTGATCTTTGGATGTTATAGGCATTTGATTGATAGTCTTTATCGTTGTTTACAATCGTTAGAATGATGTCAAGTAGCTTGCATTTTATTTACACCTTTTGCTATTCTCACCCCTTGTCGAGAGGTTGACACCCTCGAGACAAGAAGTGTTCGTTATTGTTTTAAGTTATTAAAATTGAATCCTTTCCAAAACCCCATTTGACCGTGTGTTTTAGATAGAATTTGTGATATTAGAATAATAAGTATCATTGATTCCGATTTCTATTCCTCGAGAGATCGACCCGAGTTAGATTACTAGTCTACAAGTGATCCCGTCCTCTTGCGGGCGAACTCAACTCCTTTTCAAAGCGTAGACGCGCATCGATTAACCGGTAATTTAATTTTGAAAGGAACTGAAAAGTTCGGCTCAACTGCTGCTATTTCCAAGATTTTCCCAATGTCACGACCTCGACTCTGCGTTTGGCATATTGGGGAAAATTCGAAGATAAATATCAGATCACTAAAAAGTAAAAAAGGGTTTATAGTCCTTTTCAACTATTTGCTTAAATACGTTGAAACAAAGGCTGAATTCCAGTTTTACTGGGAAAAGTAAGTAAATATTTTTATGTTTAACTTATCTGTTAATTTTTCTTGATAATATATTGCAGCAATATGTGATGATATTTGGACTTATTATATGATGATATGTTGTAGAATTATGTGATGATATATGTCAGTAGTATGTGATGATATATGTCAGTAGTATGTGATGATATCTGAAACAGATTCAGATTTTTAGGGTTTTCTTTTTTCCTAAAGTAAGTTGTGATGATTTGTGTCTGTAATGTGTGATGATATGTGTATGTAGTGCTTGATGATATCTGTGTAGGTAATGTGATGATATGTGAAGTACAATCTGGTTTTAGGGTTTTGCTTTTTTGCTAATGATATGTGGAAGTAAAGTGTGATGGTAACTATGAGTGTTGAGTGATGGAATGTGTCACTAATGTGTGATGATATCTGAAACAGACTCAGGTTTTTAGAGTTTTCTTTTTTTTTAAAGTAAATTGTGATGATATTTGTCAGCAATGTGTGATGATATGTGTATGTAGTGCGTGATGATTTCTATGTAGGTAATGTGATGATATGTGAAGTACAATCTGGTTTTAGGGTTTTGCTTTTTTGCTAATGATATGTGGAAGTAAAGTGTGATGGTAACTATGAGTGTTGAGTGACGGAATGTGTCACTAATGTGTGATGATATCTGAAACAGATTTAGGTTTTAGAGTTTTCTTTTTTTCTAAAGTAAATTGTGATGATATTTGTCAGCAATGTATGATGATATGTGTATATAGTGCGTGATGATATATGTGTAGGTAATGTGATGATATGTGAAGTACAATCTGGTTTTAGGGTTTTCCTCTTTTGCTAATGATATGTGGAAGTAAAGTGTGATGGTAACTACGAGTGTTGAGTGATGGAATGTGTCACTAACGTGTGATGATATCTGAAATAGATTCAGGTTTTTAGAGTTTTCTTTTTTTCTAATATTTTGGTATAAAGTGTTTTAATATGTGTCAGTAATGCTTGATTTTCTATTTTTTTTCAGGATGCTTACGGATTATGGATGTCAAAATAATGCTTGATCAAAAGGCTTTATGATATACGAGCAAAATGGTATCCTGCGTTTCACAAGGATTGGTTTTCAGGTGGCATTTTATCTTCTCAAAGAAGCGAAAGCACAAATCATGCTCTTACAAGGAAATTATCAAAGATGGATGGGCTTTGCGATTTCTACAACATGTTCATTGGAGTTGTGTCCGAGTGGAGGAGTAAAGAGAACGGAGATGACGTACGTTGCATGCTAGGTACACAATCTATGGCCTTAAATGATGTGAAGTTGGCTTTACTAGCTAGATATGTGTATACAATTGAAGCTTTCTCTTTATTTGAAGATCAATATATGAAAGGGACTGCATGTCATCAATCCTTTTTCTCTATAGAAGGGTGTACTATGACATATCATGTATGGGTTGAGGGTAGGGATGTTATAAAAACATGCAGTGACTTTTAATGCTGCGGATTTGTCGGTATCTTGCACGTGCAAGTTATTTTTTAAGGTTGGTATTTTGTGTTGTCATTGTTTGCGTGTAATGAATATACATTGTGTTTGTGCCATTCCGGAGAGATATGTTACAAAAAGATGGTGCAAGGATATTGTTAGTGATCGTGTTTTAGATGATGTTCCTGTATTTGATTACTCGAGGAAATCGATGGCAGGCTCGTTATGGAGGATTCAAATGAATAGAAAGTTTCAAAAGTTGATTTAAGCTCGATCGAAGTGTGAAGAAGCTTTTGAAAGTGCTAAAGTTAGTATTATACGTGAAGTCAACCCCATTTATTTTGAAGACTGTGCTGATCCATCGTTGAGTTGTGTTATTCAAAATCCTCAAAGTTGTCGTGAGAAAGGTAAGCGGAATAAAAGGGAGAAGAGTATACTTGAGAAGAAGTGCGACCAAGTGAAAGGAAAAAGAAATCGAGCGCAAATTGCCGAGTCACAAACTAAAAAGGCTATAGAAAGTCTACAGGTAATTATTCTGTAATTTATATATTATTTCTCTGTAATGTGGTCGTTTTTTTATTCTGTTCTATTTTTTTTCAGGATGGTATTTCTACATTTGCCGGAGACGATTATGTTGTGCATCCGAGTGTTGGTCCAACATCGAGTTTGAATTTTATAGTTGTTAGTCTGAATACGAGTTCAAAGCTTCCACCATTGCCACATTCTTTTGAGTTGTAATTCTTTTAGTTTAAAGTCAGTTTATAGTTAGTGTTTTTTTTATGACTTGTGTTTGTTCTTTAGTTGTGGTTAATTTTTTAATCTTAAAATTTATTTTAACAAATAAATTGTTGGTGATTCAAAATGTGTAGATGGTGTGTGGATGTTATATGTGATGATGTGTCTATGGTGTATATGATGTTATGTAGTTGGCGTATGTGATGATATTTGGATGGTGTGTAGGATGATATGTGGCTGGTGTGTAAGATGATATGTGTCTGGTTTGTAGGATGATATGTGGCTGATATATGTGATGATATTTGGATGGTGTGTGGGATGATATGTGGCTGATGTGTAAGATGATATGTGTCTGGTTTGTAGGATGATATGTGGCTGATGTATGTGATGATATTTGGATGGTGTGTGGGATGATATGTGGCTGGTGTATAAGATGATATGTGTCTGATTTGTAGGATGATCTGTGGCTGATATATGTGATGATATTTGGGTGGTGTATAGGATGATATGTGGCTGAATACTCTTCCCGTGGTTGTTTATGTTATGTTTGTGCATGTTGTATATTCATAAATTTCTCTACTTAACATAAACACTAGCTATAGTTCATACTGGCAACAATTACTCACACAGCAATTAGTAACAAGGGATCAAGTCGAGCCATGGCCGTAAAGAAACGCGAACCAAGTTTAGTGAATTTAATCCGAAAATAAGATAATATACACTCCACACTTATTTATACATCATATACTGTCGAAAATATAGTGTTCCCATTAATAATTTTAAAATAAAATATGCATAGTATAAATCATATTCGATCATAGTTACTAGATTACTGATTCACGATTCAACAAACGTTGAGGCAATAATATTCGCGGCCTCGACATCATAGTCAATTGGCAATTTAGAGATGGTTTAGTTGACCGCAATGATTGACCCAAAGTAGATTCTAATTGATCACCCACCTCTGTTTACATACTTTAATATTTGACATCCGAATTAGAGTATTTGACATAACATGCATTTAGCATTACAACTATATAAAGTATCCAATCTCTTAAAATAAAAGAATTAGAAACTTATCATATAATACTAATATTCCAAAGCATGCATATTAAGCAGCAAATCTAACAACCACATACAACTAAAATCGTTTGTCGTTTCTAACGCCTCAACCTCGTACCATTAATGTAAAMCTTGAAGTAAAACATAAACAATAGAAACCAGAATATTTTTTCCAACACCTGAATTTGCTACATGAAACAGACCTAAACAAGAATATTGTTTTTACTCAGAATATCACTACAGCAAACAAACCACACGTCTCACATCTTTCAACAGTTTTTTCTTCCTCGTATTCTCCTCCATCATTATGATCGTTGAACAGTACTTTGCTCTTAATGTCTTCAACATATCTTTGTCCTATTGAAAAAATATACAAGAAAAATCAATCAGTGACAACACATTCTGAACACGAAGCATATAAGCAAGAACACCATATGCTTTCAAGTAACCATAAGTAACAAAAACCCAGTTATTTTCTAGGTTTTGTAGTTTTGACTCTTCATTTTATAATTTTCAAGTCATTTGGCTTGTGATGAATGTCTTTGATTCTGAGAGCCCTTTCTCCGGTGAAGTTAAAAATTAAGTTTCCCTAAAAATAAACTATTATGTTAGCTTCAGTCTGGTTGTAAAACTTGTGTTCATCCTAGCTATTTCTATATTTTTGCGTATAAAGTGCACAGTGATGTATAACTTCACCTCAACTAGTAATAAATAACAAAGACGGAAAATAGAGAAATAAATGAGTATAAACTTCTAATTAAATTTACTTACATTATCTTCAAAATTCATTTGTAATCCCAGAAAGAAGAAATCAATATTACATTAATAACATCACAAATCTCATATATATATTCATCATCAGTGCTTGTGAAATATAAAGAATAACATATTCATAATCATCACTCAAACCATACACATACCA
>BMAC01000043.1:816992-828834 GCA_014905375.1 Phtheirospermum japonicum
TATATAATATATATATATAAATATGTATGTGTGTGTGTGCGTGCGTGTGTATCTGTGTGTATGTGTGTGTGTGTGTGTATGTATATGTCTGTTTCTATGTATATGTCTGTATTTATATAAAGATTTTCTGAATATACATTACAATGTTCTAATAGTATCTAAAATTACAGGTCTTTTTCCCCTGTATTGAAAGATCTTCATTATTGGATTGTTTGTTTCAATTTCAAAGACTGTGTCGTACAAATAATTGACAACAGACCACTTGCACAACGCACAAGTGTTGCAATTCATTACGACAATGGCCCCGAAAAATTTGTAAGTACTCTACAACAATAATCACACACAAAAAAAAAAGAAGGTATCTTCCTGTAAGAAGAATGTAAGTTTTGAAAAATGTCATGGAGATCAGTTGTACAAATTGTATTTCATTATATTCAATTCTCAGGCATCAGCATTCAGCAAATATTTGGGAAATCAATAATTTGAAGAAGAATGTGAATGTTGAAAATTTTTCCAATCAATTGTCAAAATGCCAAGGAGATCAGCAAATAATTTGATGATTGTTGAATATATTGCATGAGACATCTTGAAACATACAAGGGGAAGTTGGGAGTGAATGCATGGAATGCAGGTTTTACTAAAGATAATGTAAGTAAATTTAATTAGAAGTTTATACTCATTTATTTCTCTATTTTCCGTCTTTGTTATTTATTACTAGTTGAGGTGATGGTATGTGTATGGTTTGAGTGATGATTATGAATATGTTATTCTTTATATTTCACAAGCACTGATGATGAATATATATATGAGATTTGTGATGTTATTAATGTAATATTGATTTCTTCTTTCTGGGATTACAAATGATTTTTAAGAAGTTGTTGATGATGATATGTGCATGGTTTATGTGATGGTATTGAATAGTCTGTGTGATGGTATGTGCATAGTATGTGTGTCCATCACCTCAACTAGTAATAAATAACAAAGACGGAAAAACGAGAAATAAATGAGTATAAACTTCTAATTAAATTTACTTACATTATCTTTAGTAAAACCTGCATTCCATCCATCCACGTCTAACATTATGCTGAGCTCATTATCAAGCATATTATTGAAAGACTTCTTGCTGTCATCCTCATTAAATTTTAAGTCCATTTCCATCTGATCCTGCATAATTAACAGTTGATAAGTTTGGAGTTTGTCTATAATAATTGACGATATATATTTTTTAATGATTACTTACATGAGGCATTCTAGAGAAAAACACTCTTTTTGGTTCTCCTGGTGCTCTCCTCTTATTATCAATGTTTAGCTTCATGCACCAGATGCCAATGATTGTTTGCGCAACCCACTGATTGTCTGAGAGTGTGTAGAATTCTTCCCTTCTTAACTTCATCCCAATGCCATCGAACAGTACTTCACTAATATTTTTAAATAAAAAATAAACATAGTAAGAGGAGAGCTTCTGAATATGCATATATCATKACAACAAACATAAAATGTAATTTATAATATATCAATACACAAATCTTGGACATACTATCACACAGACTATGCACATATTATCACACAGATCTTGCACACACCATCACACAGACTATGCACATACCATCATATAAGCCATGCACAAATCATCATCAATAATTTTTCAAAAATTCATTTGTAATCTCAAAAAGAAGAAATGAATATTACATAAATAATATCAGAAACACAAATATATATATTCATCATCTATTCTTATGAAGATTAAAAAATAACATATTCTGATCTTGCACATACCATCACACAGACTATGCACATACCATCATATAAGCCTTGCACATATCATTACTCATTAGAAACAAAAATTAAAAAACTTAAGAATTACTTACTTTTTTTTCTTCAGTTGGTTTTAAGAATGCATACTCTGAAATCAGTTTCTCCTTCATTGTAACATGTTTGTGCAGTTTTGGATTATTTCCTATCCAGAAAGGAGACCTGAAATTCAATGGCAGATTTTTTCACTTTCTCTTTGGGTTCTTTCTTTGGAGGACATCCACAACGTCATCCTCAGACTCGTCAAGTATGCTGATTTGTTGAATGTCATAAGAAATAATTGTTATTTTTATTTTATCAATCTAAATAGTGCAGTATTCAAAATCTAAAAACTAATATATAACTTTAAAAAAATATTACAGTTAAATACTTTTTGAATTTCAACTCATCAATCGGGGTCACGTTCTCAATTTCAGCATCATTTTGTTCAGCAATTGTATCACTATCACCACCAGCATCATCACCATTATTATTACAATCAACGTCACCATCAACATTACAACCAATATCAGCATTACCACCATCATTACCATCACCATTATCACCACCATCACCACCATCAACGTGATCATCAACATAAAAGTTTCCCATCGGTTCAATATCTTCAAGTCCTAATGAAAACGTGGGTGGTGATATTCCATTTGGAACCTCTCTCTTTATCACCTTTTTGGGTTTGCATAAAGCATCCCACAACTCAAAAATTCCAGCTGTAATTTCTGGATCATCAAACATATCATCATATAATATGCAACTGGATTTTTGGTTTGGTGGTTTTGCGGGTGGTGATTTTTGAGGTGGTGGTGTTTTGGATGGCGATTTTTGGGTTAATGATTTCTTGGTCGGAGATTTTGGGTTTGGTGTTTACTGGCTTTATTCTTGGTCAATTGGCTCTTTCTCTTTACAACTCAATATCAGTTCAAATGGTGTCATGAGAATGTCATTTGTCGTTTCTGTTTTTCCAATCTCATCCATGACATCTCTGAACTGATTAACTGCTTCAGTCATCTTTCCCAAGACCTGCACCAGTTTGTTTGTTGACTTCTCTTGAATGTCAATAAGATCACAACTCTTCTATAAAAAAGACATGTATAAGCAAGTCAAATTTTTTAGTTGTGAAAAATAAATAATATCAAAAATCATAAAATATATATTCGTCATCGGTTCTTGTGAAATATAAATAATAACATATTCATAGATTATCACATAGACCATGCACATACCATCAAACAAACTATGCACATACCATCACTCAAACTATGCACATACCATTACACAGACTATGCACATACCATCAAATAAACCATGCACATATCATCATCAACTTCTTAAAAATTCATTTGTAATCCCAGAAAGAAGAAATCAATATTATAATAATAACATCACAAATCACAAATATATATTCATCATCAATGCTTGTGAAGTATAAAGAATAATATATTTAAATATCATCACACATACCATGCACATACCATCACACAGACTATGCACATACCATCACATAAACCATACACATATCATTATCAACAACTTCTTAAAAACTCATTTGTAATCTCAGAAAGAAAAAATCAATATTACATTAATAACATCACAAATCTCATATATGGATTCATCATCAGTGCTTGTGAAGTATAAAGAATAACATACTCAAATATCATCACACATACCATGCACATACCATCACATAAACCATACACATATCATCATCAACAACTTCTTAAAAATTTATTTGTAATCCCAGAAAGAAAAAATCAATATTACATTAATAACATCACAAATCTCATATATAGATTCATCATCAGTGCTTGTGAAATATAAAGAATAACATATTCATAATCATCACACAAACCATAGACTTACCATCACATAGACTATGCACATACCATCACATAAACCTTTCCCCAATCTTTAAACATAAAATTAAACACATACTATTTTGTTATTGTCTTCATGCTTCAACAACCTTTCCCCTTCCGAAGCCTCCAGATTTCTTTTCTCCTCTAACTCTCTTTTCCAGTTCTGTAGATCCCCAAATTGAGCAAATTTGGAATCTTCGTGAATTTGCCCTCCTCACCTTGAAATCCATTCTATCAAGATAGCATAACTGCACAAAATACATTAATATTAGAGAATTTTATTTTTTAGTATTTTATATCACTTTATTCAGTAGTAATTCACATCTGGTTACCATTAAGAAAATTGCGGGCCCTGTAAAAAACTTATTCACCGCTGTGCTTGTTTTCCATTCTTCAATTGACGAAATCAGGCAATTGATCATAAAATGGCACCAATTGAAATTTCTGATTTCGTTCACATCTTCAAGGCATTTCAGAATCTTGTAATTGGCTTTTCGATTCTGGTGTGACTTGAACATGGTAGTGATAACAAACACGACAAAGTCGCGTTTGAAGTCATCACCACAGTCACCCCTTGATTGGAGGGCCTCACCAATTTTCGATGTAAAAGGGGCAGCATTTGAAACACCCCACCGCTACTGCCATTCCTTTACCAAATCTTTATACTTCTCATTATCTTTTTTAGTACATGCATTAAAAAATAAAATTATTTAGGATACGTACATATTATAGTGTAATTAAGGGGAGTTTAATATAATTAATGTAAATAATTTAAAAATATCTTTTTCAGACAAAGCTTCGGTCACAGATTTTTCTCCCAACGGCAAGTCAAAAATAGACACGACATCCTCCTCCTCAATTTTTAATTCATCTCTCTCCAATTTWATTGAGCATCTGAAGCAATCAAACTGCTGTACTAGAAATGTTACCAACTCAGCATGGTTTTCTCGAGTTGATAACTTCAACATTCCTGCAAATCCGATCTCTCTGACTGCTTCTTTTTGTTCTTCATTTAGATGCTCTATTAGTTTGAAGAGAGGGTTAGGAGATGTCCTAAACCAGATATGATCTTGGTTAAATTTACGAACAAATTTCTTTTTCTGAGGAGGAGGATTAGCTAAGTCAGTTGCAGGTTCTTTTCTTTTACGAATTTGCTGCAGTACAACCTGAAAAATAAATAAAATTGGCCATCACATACCATCTATTACATCAAACACAAACAACAACACCATCACATACACCGATCACATATAATCTTATATACCAGCTACATATCATCATATCTAGTAGTCACATATCATCCTATACATCAATCACATACCATCCTATACACCAGGCACACATCATCATATATACTAGACACATATAGTAGCCACATATCATTACATATACTAGCCACATATTATCCTACACACCAACTACATACACCAACCACATACCATCACATACACCAACCACATACCATCTTATATACTAACRACATATCATSTAATACACCAAACACAAACAACCACATATCTCAATTATACCAGCCATATATCATCACATACACCAATCACATATCATCCTATACACCAGGCACATATCATCATATATACTAGACACATATAGTAGCCACATATGATTACATATACTAGCCACATATTATCCTACACATCAACCACATACACCAATCACATACCATCACATACATCAATCACATACCATCTCATAGTCCAACTACATATCATCTAATACACCAAACACAAACAACTACATATCTCACTTACACCAGCCATATATCATCACATACAGAAATCCCATATCATCCTATACACCAGCCACATATCATCACATATCAACTTATACATAAGGAACATATCATATATATACTAGACACATATAGTAGCCACATGATTATTTATACTAGCCACATATTATCCTATACCATCACATACACCAAACACATACCATCATATACACCAACCACATACAATCCCATACATCAACTACATATCATCTAATACGCCAAACACAAATAATCACATATATCACATACACCAGTTATATATCATCAAACACATCATTTACATATCATCACACGAACATGACAATAGTGTATTAAAATTATTGTTAAGAAATTTAAACCTCATCTGGTTTTATTTTTCTTTTTTCATATTTTTCTGTCTTCAACGGGTGCAACCTATATATCAGCTGTGTTTTCAACGGGTGCAACCTGCATATCAGTGTAACTGTGTTAATTTCAATTTGAAGTCTAAATATTATTTTAAAGTAGAAAAGTAATAAAAACAGCAAACCTTTTTCTTTTTCTGTAATTGTGTTTTCTTCAGAATTGGAGTCTTTTTGCCACTAATATCCCATTTGAAAACTTGAATTGTAGAAGCAGTTTTTTCAAAATCAGTTTTTTCAGGTGTTCTTCTTTTCATCTTTTCAGTGTTTTTTTTTATTTTTTTTCTTTCATACGTTCTTCTCTGCAGGTCTTCTTCTTGAAGTGTAAGACCTGTTCCCGGGGGATTACCAACTAGAATTGGTGTATCTAGTTGGTCTCTAGTAACAGTTTCTGTTTTCTTAGTCATTTCTGCAATTAAACATACAAAACAAACAGAATAAAATATCATCATACATACCATAACACACATCATAAATGCATCATCATAGACAACATGAAAATATCATCACACACATATTTTCTCACACAATATTAAAATATCATTAGGCATATGATTTACATATCATCATACAGAACATGAACATATCATTACATAGAACATGAATATATCATCACACAGAAATTGTATATATCATCATAAAGTCAATCTATATTTGCAGTAAATTAAATTCACAAATGATATAACATTATACAGATATGAAACATATCATTACAGATCTGGAACATATCATCAGATTGTTCTTGCACATATCATTACTACTATATGAAAATCATATATTAACAGAAAAAAAGTAATATGAGGACCACAAATGATATATCATCGCTCAGATCTGGAATATATCATCAGATTGTTCTTCCACATATCATCAAAATGTACATGTAAAATCTTATTACAATTTTGAAATATAGAACATGCAGAGAATTGAAAGCCTATAGTTAAAATACAGATGAACTATATCAACATCAATTAATGAATCAATTCTCTGAAACCCTATAATCGGAATAATCGAAAGTATATTTAAATTTTGTGAACTAACAAGTATTTTGTGATGAATCAACATTAGTCGACAATGAAACTTCATCAATCGATGTTGAAACATGTACAAGTTTGTGAACTGAAATGAAAGTTGAGTGGGAAAAAATCAAAAACTTACTCGAGAAGATGAAAATTACTGGGAGAAAAAATTGCTTGGAGAAAATTTTTGCAGCGTCTGAAGTAGCGTCTGAAAAGTGCTTGGAGATTGAAGAAAATTTGTTGAAAAAATTGCAGCGTATGAAGTAGCGGGAACGGAGAGTTGAAAAGAAAAGCGTGTCCAATTATGGTGCAGACGTGGATTGAGCGTCCAATTGTTTGCAGACGTGGAATGAAATTGAGTGACCGAGTGCATCTTATTAGATGGTCCTGGGTCCATGATATACCCACTCATCACAAAACCTCACTTCTTTCTTATATATAACTAGTGTAATAACTCGCGTATTACGCGGGCAGAACGAAATAATACATAATAAATGAAATAGAATTTTTTTTTATAAATAGTGGAAATAAAATTATTCATGCAATAAAGAAAAAGTTTACTTGAGGTTCTGAAAAATTTCTTTGTACAGAATATTTATTGTCTTACTAACAATGTTACCATCGTCGTCGCAGGAATAAAATTTTTAATCCTTTACGACATAAATTTTAAACTCAACTCTCAAATAAATTAACATATCGAAACTTCATATGTATTAATATTTTTTTCATTATTAATGTATATATTGTAAATTTATTATTAATGTTTGAAGATAAAAATAACGAAAGAATTATTATAACATTAACTAATGGAAGGAGATTATACAAACCATTAAACATACCAAATTAACGAAACTTATATTAATGTATTACTCTAACTCATTTTCAATGAAATAATATGTCATATATTTAAATATATAATATTCTATAGAAGATAAGCAAATAATCTTCTGTTTATAGARTTACAAATAATTATATTCAATAATTATTTAACTTTTACTTCACAAGTAGAAAGTTATAATTTTGAGGATCACYTGTAATTTTATTTGAGACATCGATCTTAATATTGTCGAAGAATATACAAAAAATTGAATTTCAATTACCTCTTGAAGAGGTGGCTCCGGTCAATAATAAAGAAGATGGAGAAATAACACGATGATTTAAATTAATATTTTCCTTGCCAATAGAAATCATGTATTAAGTTTAATTAGAGTGAATTCCATTGCATACTGTTGACTTATTTATCTTCACAAAATCTGATAAGTTATTCTTCATATAAATAGTATGAATACCGATTTTTTTTTTTTAACAAACAAAATATAAAATGGAGTATATATATTTTATTGTTCCCATTACTATAAATTCTTTATATATACCATTTATATGGATTGTATATAAGGATATATGAGAAATATCATTAATTATATATTGGATTTCCCATACGAAAAAATGTGATTTACTAAGACATGTATGTAAAAAAGTAATATTTGCCAAAAAATAAAATGCTGCAGATTATATTCAACATCCGTATTTCATAATTAGTTATGGCCATAATTACTTGGTATAATTCTATATAATTGTGATAATTCATAAGATCCAATTTTCATTCAACAGCCTATTTTTTCGGTAATTAATTAAGTGTTGCAGACTATTATTTCGGTAATTTTTAGGACCAATTATAATGTAATTTTTACGGATAATGATCAATATATATTATAAATATATTATGTACAAAATATAGTTAAATATATATATTCTGCAAGGATTTATTATTTGTTGTTATCTTATTGGTGATTTTATTGTTATCTTATGGTTAACTTTGGAAAATTAATCAAAACAACGATTATCACAAAATCACCAATATATAGAAATTGTTCGATAATTATTACAGAATATATGCGAATATATTCCAGATTTTTTGCGATTGAATTCTCACATTTTATGCGGATATTTCCATAATTATCACAATTATAATCCGACTTAGTTATTTAATTTCATAAGACACTTTATATTCGGCCACTTATAAGTATAAATAGAAAGTTTCAAAAATATCTGTTATAGTTGACTTAGGAAAAATAAAATGAACAAAATAAGTACATGGTATAATTCCATATAATTGTGATACTTCATAAGTGCGTAGTCTTCGGCCATTTATAAATATGAAAATTTCCACAAAATCTGTTATGATTATATCGAAAAATAATATGAACAAAATAATATTTTGTGCACATAAGTCCTTTATATTTTGCAACTGTTTTTGTAGTAGGTATATTTCTTTACAAGGGATTGAATTATAAATATATTTATAATATATTAAGGAATTAAATGATCAACAGTACTTAATATAAGTACTGTAATTAGATTATCAGCAATACTTTCGCATAAGTAACGTAATTAAATTATCAGCAATACTTAAAATATGTAACGTAATTAAATGATCAACAATACTTAAAATATGTAACGTAATTATATCTCAAGTGAATTGGAGTCCTTTTTTTTTTTTCTCTTCTTCTTCTTTTTTCTTTTTCAAAATAGGCAATATAAAAATTGCAACCTCAAGATGGTGGCATATATTGTAATCGGTGTTTGATGACCAATTAGTAATAACGAAAATTTATTATCAGTCAATTTACCATAACTGATATAGAAAATATCGATTTACAATTCTATTTTTGGTGTTTGATGACCAATTAGTAATAATGAATATTTATTATCAGTCAATTAACCATAACTGGTATAGAAAATTTCGATTTACAATTCCATTTTCCTTAACCTTTAAACATGCTCATTTATTCTTATTAATAATATATATAACTAGTATTACACCCGTGCGTTGCACGGGGGAATAATTTTAAGAATTAATTTGTCAAATATTTAATATTATTTTAACATTGATAATATAATAATTAAGTGGTTATAATAATTTAAACAAAAGCATAATAAAATAAAGACTAAAATAATAAATGTAAGAAATTGAAGAATTAAATATTATACATAACATGCTTCGCAAAACTATTATTAATCAGAATCTTATAATTTACAAATTATGAAATACTTCCTTGTAAACAACATTCGTAGTTTTTTTTTCCTACGTTTATTTTCACCATCGCAAAACAAGATTTTTAAACTTTTTCGGTTGGTGACCCTTGATATCGCAATATATAGTTGACCATGACTGAAAACAGGTTTTTTCAATAAAAGTCCAACGTGGGATAGGGATTGGCATTGACTTTTATTAATTGTCATTGTATACGACAGAATAACCGAAAATTGCCTTCATTGAAACTTAAACGGCAACGTAGGGTCCGATGGTGTTACGATCATTCGTGGGATGAGTACTAATTCACCCGCGTTACTTCCTTGGATAATCATTGCCTCCAAAACATGATCACCCAGTTTCGTAACTACCAATCTAGTTCCATTGCACAAACCAAGTGAATGATCAATATTTCTCAACAACATGATTGGAGTACCAACCTTCAATCCTAGCTCATGATTCGGCAACCCAGAACACTTGATTGTGTTCAAAAACTCGGTTGAATGGACGTCTTGCAAAATATCAACATTTGAATCGGATTTGCACGCACTATCTGAGCTCAAATATACCTTACACTCCCCTTCATTCAATGAAGTCATATACTCATTGATTAAATTGACTACCTCAAGTGTTGGTGCAAGAATAGCTTGGCCCTCCAAATAAACAGAACATTCAGCATTCGTACGAAATTTTGGATATGTGATGGCCACAATTGATGCAATAGGGTCACCATCATCTAACAACAATAAATTCTCTGGGATGTTATAATTAGGAAAATGATTCTAATTAATCTAATTGTATAATAATTACGGGAGATTCAAAAATTAATCTAATAAATTAAAATCTTGCATTGATTTATTTTATGAATCAATAAATTAATATTAGAAAACATATAATCCAAATTACTTTACATAATTATACGTTTGAATAATTTATGTATATATAAATATCTATATTTAGATAGATATAGATAAATTATACTTAATGTTAAGATTAATTGGAACGTATCATTATACTTAATATTAATATCAAATATGATATGATTAGTATTATATGAATAAAGAGATTTGACCATATCACTTTAAAAAAAAATCTATATAAATTAAATAATAAACATGGAAGTAAAAATTGTGTTAATCTTTAAGGTATAGTTGGTCATTTGAAAAGGAAACCCAATTTCTTTTACTCAAATATATATTATCTATCAATTGATAAAATACCAAGTTATTAAAATATTAGATGTAATTTTCGGCTTATTCTAATAACCGACTATATAGTTATTATTTATTTAAAGGTGGTTTTTTGTATACTAAGGAATGTTCCTTACCGTAAACAAAAACTCTATATAATAGATAACATATTCATATATTTGTGTATTATAATACAATAAATTTATTTCATTAAAAGGTGTTTTAATGTCTACACTTTTTAATATTTATATATTATTAAAGGTACCACCTATTAGATATACTTATTTATAGCTAAAGTTATGGTTACTACATAAATTATAAAAAATATATATATGAATTATTTGTATTATAAAATAATCAATTCTAATTAATATTTACTCAATTCAAACAATAATAAGTGTTATTAGTTAAAATAATTGATTGATATATAAATATATTCTGAAATTTGATAATTTTAATTAAAAATTACTTTTTTTATTTTAGCTTGTTATTTATCAAAAATAATAATTCTTGATAGTTTGAATTTGTAGAGTTATATGAAATTTATAAACAATTATAATTATTGATTAAATAATTTTGAAACCAATCACAAAATCCCGCCAACATCCGACAAACATTTATTTAAGCGACAAATGAAAAATAAGCAAAATGCTAACAAAAACGATAATGTTTATGAATAATGTATAATTCTTTTCTTACTTTATCACTTTCTTCAACTTCTTCAAGGATGCGTTAATGGAAAATGCTTCTTCAAGACTGTGTTTGGTC
>BMAC01000043.1:835503-840503 GCA_014905375.1 Phtheirospermum japonicum
TTAGGTAATAATTTGTGAGTAAATCAACATCAATTATAAACATAATTTATATTAATTTACATGCGAAAACACAAATTATTTGCAATGTATTTACGCAAATCAATTTTTTAATTAATATCTATAATTTGCAATGATTTACCTAAGTATATTCAAAGAGTAATGCGAAAAGAATATTTTTATATTCAATTTTGTGTTGATGCATTGATAAAACGAATATCATCAATAAATTGAGAAAAAGCATGTAATTTTTTAAAATACTAAAAGAGCTACCTATAAGCATTTTTATATCGGAGATGTACATCTCAAAAACCTCATGAAAAGGGTTGAAAATATACAAATCCTAAAGAAAATGCATCGTCACTGCAATTGTTAACTGTAGTACGGTTAAAGAAATTAAAGCCATATTTTCCTGGTCCGACTCTGAACATGGTTTTAATTTCTGACACCATAACATTTGACACAATATAGAGACCACCTACAACAAACAGGGGCTTAAACTTCGCAATATGATTCTTAGAGACGGTTGCATGAATAGCATCCCCTGAAAATGAAAATGTGTTAATATATGATGAGAATATAAATTAAAATTTATAAAGAAACATAGTAGAAAAAGAGGTACAATTATCGTACAACGTAATCTTTGAAAACGCAGTTAAAAGTGAACAGTTCATTATTCTTGCCATATGCATTCACGTCATAAGCCCTCACAAGACGTAGTTTGAGTGTCCACTGTGTTTTTTTATTTATGGGAGTCCGATTCTTAATTGATAGTAACACACCATATTGAAAATGAATTATATGTATATAATCAATACTATTTAATTGAATGACTTTAAAAAATTAATCTAATAATTGCATATATTTAAATATAACTATCAATCATGGGTTGATTGATTTTATGAATGAACCAATTAATATTAGGATAATCTGAATTATTTGAAATCCGTAAGTTATTATTGAATTAAAATGATAATTTAACTAATCCAATTAATTTCTTAATTGTAGGAATTAATTAGGAGACAATCATTGTGATAATCTATACTACAAATAAATTCTAATCCCTTAAAATAAAGATTACGTAATATTCTAATCATGTAGTAATTATAATAAACTATGTAAGAAAGGAAAAGAACAAATAATTAATTTTAATTGAAAATCAATAAAATAATTTATTGTAGAACAACTAACTAATTTTTAGGCAAAGTTATTAATTGTGTATAAATATATTAATTATATAAATTAATATTTGATAAGTATATAAATATACGTAATCAATAAAATTAATCATAAATAAAAATATATTACGTATATAAATTAATATATTGCGTTGATTGTATATAGATTAAGGAATAGTATACTTTTAAAGATAAGCATTAATCGTGCGTTGATTGTATATATTTACTAATGAAATTCTTATTCTATATATAATTTGTGTGTCAATTATCCGCAAAGATAATATTGGTAATAACATTTAATAATGAAACAAAATAAGGTTTTACATATATAACCAAACTATACTACTCCAAAAAGGAAACCTGTGTGTACTATCTAATTAAATAAAAGGAAACGTGTGTAGGAACCATTAACAAATCCGGTTAATTGCTTAATTGTAGGAACCATTTAGGAGATAATCATGTAGTAATTATAATAAACTATGCAAGAAAGGAAAAGAATAAATAATTAATTTTAACTGATAATCAATAAAAATAATCTATTTTAGAACAACTGACTAATTTTTAGGCAAAGTTATTAATTGTGTATAAATATATTACGTATATAAATTAATATCTGATAAGTATATAAATATACGTAATCAATAAAATTAATTATAAATAAAAATATATTACGTATATAAATTAATATATAACGTTGATTGTATATAAATTAAGGAATTGTATACTTTTAAAGATAAGCATTAATCATGCGTTGATTGTATATATTTACTAATGAAAATTTTATTCTATATATAATTTTTGTGTCAATTATCTGCAAATATAATATTGGTAATAACATTTAATAATGAAACAAAATAAGGTTTTACATATATAACCAAACTATACTACTCCAAAAAGGAAACCTATGTGTACTATCTAATTAAATAAAAGGAAACGTGTGTAGGAACCATTAACAAATCTGGTTAATTGCTTAATTGTAGGAACCATTTAGGAGATAATCATGTAGTAATTATAATAAACTATGTAAGAAAGGAAAAGAATAAATAATTAATTTGAACTGATAATCAATAAAAATAATCTATTTTAGAACAACTAACTAATTTTTAGGCAAAGTTATTAATTGTGTATAAATATATTACGTATATAAATTAATATCTGATAAGTATATAAATATACGTAATCAATAAAATCAATTATAAATAAAAATATATTATGTATATAAATTAATATCTTGCGTTGATTGTATATAATTAAGGAATTGTATATATTTAAAGTTAATCATTAATCGACGTTGATTGTAATATTTACTAATGAAATTTTTATTCTATATATAAATGTTGTGCCAATTATCTGCAAAGATAATATTGGTAATAACATAATATGGAATAAGAAATATATTGTTATATTTATACTACACAACTTTTTTAAAAATATTTTATTACCTAATTTTGTCAGAGACTATTATATAATATCAATAATTCAATAATTAATATTTTGATGTGAATGGTAAGATATAAAATTGACCGTTTTTATATATAGATATCAACTAATAATAGACATCAATCTTTTTTTTTATCAACTAATATATTTATTAATTCTTAACGTGAAAGTCATATATATAATATAAACTAATAATGGACATCAAAGAGTAATTACCATATTCAAATATTCACGCGGATTTGATGCGATTATTAATATATAAAATTGACCGTTTTTATATTTACCAAAAATTGACCGTTTTTATATTTATATATAGATATCAACTAATAATAGACATCAATCTTTTTTTTTTTATCAACTAATATATTTATTAATTCTTAACGTAAAAGTCATATATATAATATCAACTAATAATGGACATCAAAGAGTAATTACCATATTCAAATATTCACTCGGATTTGATGCAATTATTAATATATAAAATTGACCGTTTTTATATTTACCAAAAATTGACCGTTTTTATATTTATTAATTCATGCGGATTTGATCCTTTATTAACGTATTCAATTGGATTTGATGTCATTGTTAACATATTCATTAATTACCATTGTAAAGGTCTATTATGTTTATTGATTATTTCTTTTTGTCGGAGTCCAAATTAAAAAAAGAAGGCTTCTAATAAAAAATAAAAACCAAAACAATAACCAAAAAAATAAAATTATAGCACCATACCACACATTCTATAGAAAATCAAATAATACTTACAAATCAACAAATCAATAAAACTTGAATAACCATGAAAAACAAAGAATCCTACTAAAAATCAATAATACACAATCACTATGGTAATTAATGGATATGTTAACAAAGAATCCTACTGAAAAACAAAGAATTCTACTGAAAATCAATAATACAAAATTACTATGGTAATTAATATGTTAACAAAGAATCCTACTGAAAAACAAAGAATCATACTGACAAATACCATCAAAATAATCTTCGCCATGTTTTTCCCCTTCTTAGTCTCTTCGTACGCCATCCGTAGAGCCTCCATCTGCACCAATGCGACACCACATCTCTTCGGGATGAAGACAGGTGAGCAATCTTTGTACGTACGGTATACAACACTGTGTATGAGAGATAATTTTAAAGTGAGAAATGGGGTAGGAGAGAGGTTCGGATTTTTTAAAGTGATTAGAGGAGAGAGGGTCTAAATTTATAATGTGATTTTAGGGAATAAAAATAGAAACAATTCATAGGCGGGAAAACCCACTATTTTTCATGAATTGTTTCTCTCTCCTTCCAAACTCCCTCTTTATATATATATAGATATAGATTGCTAGACAAGTGGAAAGATGATCAATTTAAACAGAATTTTCTTTTTCCATATCGTGAGATGTTCAATAAGTTAAATATTTATAATTCCATCTATAAATATATGTATCAACTATTTATGGTTGTGTAGTTAATTTTGATAATATTGATAACTGAGAAACAAATTTATTTTTGGTTGGATGAATTTTATATTGCTGTTTACTAATGAATGAGGCCTCCGTTATGGAAATTTAGAATAAGTAATATCTATTTTTAATATTCATGATTGGTGTCTATTTTGTGAATATAATTATATTTCCGTAATTGGGATTCGATTCGAAAAAATAATAATAATAGACAAAATCTCAAGAACTGTTACAAAAATAATAATAGACAATATTTCAAGAAACATCCTTGATCTGCAAAAAAATAACGTAAGCAGATCTGATACCGTAAAAGCAAGATATTCGGAATTTTTTCTGATTGCAAATGAAATAACATATAACATATATCTCTTAGTTATGTTAATATTTGTTGCCGGAAAAAAAATGAGATCTGAAAATATTGGAAGAAATATAATCGGAGAATGAAAAATTAGATATGAACTAACCGAAAAATTTATACGCCGGAATGGATCTTTGCCGGTTAGTTGAGTCCACAATTCAAATTTATATTGACTGCAAATGAAAGGGCGGATATCAGATCTATGCAAATCTTTGTAAATGAAAAAAAAAAATATGAGATGTGAAAAATCTATTAACAATTTCATTGGAGATTAGAAATATTAGAAATGAAAATAAAAAGAACTAAACATGAATTGATTAGCAGATCTGGAAAAATTATGAACCGAAAGAAATGAGAATTGTATGAAAGAGACGATATCAAAGCAAAAAAAAAAAAGGCTGTTTTTTAGTGAACATAGACAATAGACAACAAAGGAAAAAAGTTCTTATTTATACCGACCAAAAAAATCCCACTTTGGTAATAAAAAATACGAACCATTAGAGGCCGCCAACTCATAAATCGAACCTACCATAAGATGACACATATCATCCAGAAAAAACAGTTGAG
>BMAC01000043.1:843003-910850 GCA_014905375.1 Phtheirospermum japonicum
ACACACACACACACATATATATATATATATATGTGTGTGTGTGTGTGTGTGTGTGTGTGTGTGTGTGTGTACATACTAGTGTAGACACCCGCGTATTACACGAGCAGAACGAAATAATATATAATAAAACCAAATTGAAAAAACAAATTATAAATACTGGAAATTGAATTGTTCTTGCAATAAAAAAAATGTTTACTTGAGGTTCTGAAAAATTTCTTTGTACACAACATTTGATGTCTTACTAACAATGTTACTATCGTCGTCGCAGCATAAGATTTTTAATCATTTACGACTCTTCACCCGAGAGATGGTGACATAGAGCTGGCCATGGCTAAATATAGGTCTTGGTAAGTACAAACCAACATTGGATAGAGTTTGACCTTGACTCTTGTTTATAGTCATTGCAAAACAGACGATGAGTGGAAATTATCTCCTTTGAAATTTAAAGGTGACCCTGCTATCCGATGGACTCAACGTCATACTTGGAATATAGACCTTCATTCCAATATTAGTTCCTAAAAGAATCTTTGGCTCAATAATGCGTTCTCCGACTTGGGTAACGACCAACCTTGTACCATTGCATAATTCAGAAGCTTGATCCATGTCTCGAATCAACATAACCGGAACTCCATTATTTAGTTTCAAAACATGATTAGGAATCCCTTGGCACTTTATTGTGTTTAGAAAGTTGACCGGGTACACTTGATGTTCTTCTTGTCCATTCACATATGTCTTGCAAATGGTGTCAAAACTAAGATATACTCTTTCATCCCCCGTAAGTATAGACATCATGTACTCATTAATTGTCTCAACAATGCTATTAGTTGGTGCAAGAATAGCTCTTTCTTTGAAGAATGAGTGGTCGCCAAAGTTTTATAAGATGAAGGATAAGTGCTCTCGATAATAGCGGCAACGTGATCACCTGAGGTGCGAAGGAGTATATCGTCAGGTATATCAATTAATGTTTCACCATCAATTTCGGTACCGATATTTCCATCACCAATTTTAAGTATCCATTTCGAGAAATCTTTGATTTCGCTTGCAACAGATGGTGACATTGTTTGCCCAACAGTAATCTCATATTCTTCGTCAATCTAAAAATTTTACAATGTTCCCATAATCTAGATGAACATATACTGGCATAGACATTGTCTTCTCGACTACCCTTCACTAGTGCAGAAAAATCTATTATAGAACAGTCAATCTAGAACGCCTCAGAAAAAGACGTTATAGAATATAGGTCGGCGGCATTTTCGTAATAAAAGTGTCATATACAAGAACGCCTTTTTTGAAGGTATTCTGGTATATCAATATACCAGAACGACTTTTTTTTAATATCTAGAACGCCTTAAAAAAGCGTTCTGATATATCGTATTATTATTATTATTATTAATTTTTTTTTATTATTTATTATTACCTACCTTACGCCCTATAACAGAAATCGAGCATTCAAGCCTTCTTCTCGATGTACGATCCAAATTTGCCCTAGACTTCCTTCGATCTAAATCCACCTCTCATTCCTACTGAGCAAAGAAAATGAACGAAGGAGAGGGATCGTAGCTTCAGTTCGATTAAACCGTATTTCTCTCTCTCTGTTTCTTGTTCAAGATATTCTTGAAGCAGTTGGGCGCAAATGGATATATACACATACAGAGATACAGAGAGAGCACCGTCCGTTTCCTCCTCAACACGTGCCTCAAGAGATCCGCGCCGCTGGCCTCATCGAGCGAGGCGTCGCTCGGGACGCCGGCGTTAACCGCCGTCCAGATCCGCCCCCTATTCGGCAGATCTAAGGCCATTAGGGTTGACGGCTAACCTTCCCCTCCCATCTAAATTCCTATTATTTCTTCTTTGCCTAGGGTTTATCGTCACTCCACTGCTGTGATCTAAGAAGTGAGATTTGCAAATTGCAGTAAATTGATAATATAGCCGTAAATGAAGACTCGGAGCAAGAATTTGATCCACGGAAGAAAAAAACTGCTTCTGAAGATGACAAAAGGCGAGCCCTAATTTCCCTTTAGTTTGTTTATTATTATCATTTTGAATTCTTTTTTGAAGTAATTTTAATTCTATGTGTAGGAGAAAGAAAATTACGCCTGGTAGTTTGATGAAAGCTCTTATCAGGCCTGGAGCTGGTGAAAAAACACCTACCGATGGTGATCAGGTTTATCATTACTCATGTTTAGTAAATTCCCTTTTAAGAAATTATGATATTAACATTTTTTTTAACATAATGCTTATGAAATTAATATTTTTAACAGACTTCAACTAATTTTTGCAGGTAATATATCACCGTACATTTCGTACACTAGACGGGGTTGTTGTTGAGCCGACAAGAGCAGATTTTGGAGGTGAGTTAGAAAAAATAAAATTAAAATAATAACTATTATTTATTAAGATTAAAGTGTGTGGGAATTATTGTATATTAACACTAAATTTGTTTCATCTCAAAGTTATATTAGGAATCTTTCTCAAAGGTCACATTTATTTGAAGTATAGGCAATGGTTTCCCAAATTACCAGGTTTTGGGTAAAAGCAAGATTATTTTGGGATTGCTAGAAGGCATTCCTACAATGTTGACTGGTGAAGTTGCAATGGTAATTTTGGAAACTTGTTTTTCTCAATAAATGCTATAAATAGCTGGATATAGTTCTCTTATTTGTTTCTTGAGATGATGTAATATCTGATTTTAGTTCAAGGTGAAACCCGAGCTGCATTATGGTGAAGAGGATTGCCCCATTTCAGTTGCCGATGGCTTTCCCAAGGATGACGAACTTCATTTTGAGATCGAGTTAATTGATTTCTCTAAAGTCAAGGCAAGAATGTTGGACTTTTGTTCTTTCTAAATGGATTCATTGTTAATTAACTTTAATGACAATCTTGCCTATATTTGGTATATTTTAATTCTTAAAAGCATTTATTCAGTTTTTCTCCTTGTTTTTTTTTTGTTTTAATATATTTATTAACTTGGATGTTGATTTTCATATTTTCAGGTGATTACTGAAGATTTAGGTATCTCAAAGAAGGTACTGATATTTAAAAAGTGGTATTATAACAAACATTTTGCAAGAATTGAAGTTCTTGGAGCAAATTTTGATCTGTTTAAGATTGTTAAGGTTATAACAAACTTGAATTTTTGGTTTTGATTTTCATTTGTCTAATTACTAACAGGTAAAAGAAGAAGGACATGGTTGGGAACAACCTAGAGCACCCTATGAAGTTAAAGCTTGGTATGAACCCTCTCTCTCTCATTCTGAAATTACATGGAGAGAATATAAACCCAATGTCTCTCTCTGTTGTAGGATTTCAGGGAAATCAGGGGATGGAAAAGTGATTTTTTCACATACTCAAGGAGAACCATTCTGCTTTACTTTTGGAAAATCTGAGGTTAAAAAAAAAAAACAAATTCTCCGTTTACTAAATAAAAGAATACACACTCGAACATATCAAAAGGTATTTCTGATTAGATCATAGAGAAATTGAGGGACGTACGTAAGACGGAAAGTTGAGATTATTTGTAATACTCAGAAAAGATCATAGATGTAGTTGCAAGAATATTTGATAACATCGTCGATTTCATTTAATTGTAATTTTCAAAGTTAACTGTTTATTCTTGTAATTTGGCCAAACCTCAAGGGTAGTTTTGCAATTATCCCTTCATTATATAACTTCAGCTTAAATGATTAATTAATCATTGTAACTTCAGCTCAAAGTATTCATTTCCATATCTCAACAATTTGCACATAATAACAAAATCAAATGGTCCCATGACTCATATATCATCATATAACCAATGTTTTAAAAAACGGTACGCCTCGAGGCGCGCCTCGGAACGTTTTTGGGGAAATCGAGTCGAGGCGGCCGCATCAAATCCCCAGATCAGAAACGTCCGCCTTAAAGTGTTGAGGCGTGCGTCTCAGTTTTTATGCAGTTTTTGGGCAGTTTTGATTTATTATCATTTATAAATGTATAAAAAAATTAATATAAATAGAATAATATAAAAGGAGGTAAATATAATCAAACCTGTCGGCCAAACCCTACGCTTTTAAATTTTTTTTTAAACCCTTCTGATATTTTTTCCCCTCCCCACTCTCTTATATAACTTCTTAAAAATAAAAAATTACAAAATAAAACAATTTTAAGATATAACTTTTGATATTAAAAAATTATAAAATTAAAATTAAAAATAGCTTCTGAAGTAACTTCTGATATAACTTTTAAGATATAACTTCTAATCTATTTTTTTAAATTCAACTACAACAACGATTTCGAAAGAAAGGAATTGCTCTTTTTTTTTTTTTTTAGTTTAATATTTGTTGGAAGTGATACTTTAGATTTATATATATATATATATATATATATATATGTGTGTGTGTGTGTGTGTATATAACCCTTTCTCACTAATCTATTTTTTTATAGGGATTACACACATATTTCTAGATATTTTTAATTTTAGTTTTTTAATGTACAGAGGTGGAGGTTAGTGTATAAATATAAGCTAAATTTAATTGGTCAGATTATGATGGCCTACAAAAAGGGGTTAGGAAGAAAAATTATAGTTATACATTTTAATTGAATATAAGCTAAATTGAATTGTTTTCACATTATTATATTTTTATCACGAAATATAGTTTACAAATAATTTTTTTTGAGTGCTTAGATATGTCGACGACTCTAATGATGATCCTTTGAGTGAGGAGCAAGAGGAAAATGAAGGACATAACGAGTTGTTTAAACCATTGGGCACGAATGATTCTCTATTGCAAGATTAAAATGACTATGAGAACTTATTTTTCTACTTAATTTGGACTTCTATTGTTCTTAATTGCTTTGTGTTGTGTATTAGGAGAGATGAATTTGTGCTACTTATTAGGATCGATATGATTTTATTCTTGTTTTTGTTGAACTATTAGAATAATTAATATGTATTGTTGAATTTTGCGTAATTTTATTATTTTAGGTTTTTAATTTTAATTTTTCAAAAAAATTTTTGAGGCGCACGCCTCGTTCCGCCTCGAGGCGTACGCCTCGCCTCATCCGAACAAAACGCCTTGTTTCCCGCCTTTCGTTTTTTAAAACATTGCATATAACATAGTCATGAAATCAGCAACTTGTAAGCCAAAGTAACTTGTTTGTCCATAATATGCAGGTGAGGCCGTGTACGTAGATGACATTCCTTCACCCCCAAGTTGTTTGCATGGAGCGTTCATAATAATTCATGAATCAATTTTCATGAATTATTGACTGTTAGTTTTCATGTTCCCAGGAGTGAGTACATAAATGTGTATGTAAATGCATCCACGTGTACAATCCCATTCAGAGTAGCATTGCTGATCAGTTAGAATTGTTTAAATAAATTTAAATGTACCTAGTATCTCTACTCTTCACTTGGTTTTGTAAATTGCTGTTGCATCTCTGAATTTAGTCCTTTTGTGTTGCTGTTGCAGTTGAATGTAATCAGAACAAAGGTTGCCGAAATGTCGGGCAGAGATTCTAAGGAGGTTAGAGTTGTTGTATCCCCTTATAGGATTTGTTCATTGGGAGCTCATATTGACCATCAGGTGCGTGCTTTGAATCAACTATAGTGATTTGTTTATATGAATCTAGAAAGTTATGATTTTTAAAAAAAAAAAATAAGTTATTGCAGAAGCATGAAAAGGAGCTGTTTTCTTACTAAGTTTTATTGTGTTCCTGGACATTTTCAATTTTTACCTAAAACTCTAACTAATCAATATTGTACATTTAGGCTTTAGATCTTTTTGAGTTGATTGATGGTTCTGTTCTTATTTGCTTGTTGGGATTAAGGTTTGTAATGTTTAATGCTCACATGAAGGCCCAGGATTTTGTTTTAATTTTTTAATTTTTATTTTTCTGTTGTGACAGGGTGGAATTGTTTCAGCTATGACCATCAATAAGGGTATACTTCTTGGATTTGTTCCTTCTGATGATTCTCAGGTATTATCACTCTTATTATAAATATTGAAATATCTAGGGGAAGATGAATGAGATAAAAGAACATTTGTTAAATTCATTGACTGCTGATGCTCTAGAAAATGCAAGAAATCCTTGTAAGGCTTCATATAGTGAATAATAATAAAAAACAAAGACCGCTTAGAACTTATGGACTGTTGAAACAGGGTGAAATGTGATGGGATTCTACAGTATGCTTCCTAGACAATTTCAATGATTTTGAGTTTGATTTTGTATTCGAAGCCTGATGATTGATAATGGATATCATTGCATGCATTAAGGTTAAATTAAACTTTTCTGCAAATTGAAGATCTGTCGTTCAATGGAATACATAGTGTATTTAAGGAATTATTTGTATATTCTGATTTTTGGAATACATTGTGTTTGTAGAACTTTGTCATGAAAATTATTTACTTTGTTATTATTTTTGTTGTTGATATTATTGTTGCTGTTATTTTGTAGGTTCTAATACAATCAGCACAGTTCAAAGGAGAAGTTAGGTTCAGGTGATCACAATCACACTATTCTGATTCTTGATTTCTGATATTAAATGCACAATTACTAATGTCTATACTTTTAAAGACCTGTTTTTTTATTTTAAGTTTTGTAAAACAGTATCTCTTGTATTACGTCTAACTGTTTCAGCCTTCACAATGAGAGTTTTATAAAGGGAATTACAAATTACAAAACTATCCCTTACATTCAACCTATTTGTAAAATTACATAGGCGTCCCATCGAGGTTTGTATTTGTTATAAAAATTACCCTCCTCAGTAGGCGCAACTATTTAAAAAAGGAAAAAGTAAAAGTGGGTTCTTTTTCTAATTCTGTTAAACCTTAAGATTAGTGTTTTTTATTATCCCTTTCATTATTTTTTTCTTAATGATCTTTTCATTTTTTCCGCGCAAAAATTGAAACAGGATCATCATTGTTCCTGGATTAATAACTATGTGGGCCTTAGAAACTACAAGTCATTTCTTCTTTTAGTCTTCTACTCAACCGGAGCTAGCACATATATTCTACGGTAAACTTAATTTTGTTCATTTCTATTTGTTTCATTTCAAATTTTAATCTGCTTGTTTTCATTTTTATTTTTTTTTTCATTTCCAGACTGTTATAATATGCTCTATACGCTTAAAAAGAATTGGGATTTCGCCGGAAACGAGTCTCTTAGGTCATTTCACGTGAGTTGATGTAAAAACCCTTTTTAGCTAATATTGATATCTATTTAATTATTTTTAGCTCCTTACTAAAAATCTTGTATCCGGTCGAGTTATATATATTTCAGGTTCTCTGTGAACTTGTGAGTATATGTTCAAGTTTAGTGCTCGGAACACTCTTAGCCTGGCATATATACCTCACTTCTCGTAATATGACGACTATAGAGGTAAGAATCGTGTTTTGACCGTTTGATCCGTTTCATTTCTATCTCTTTTTAGTGGTGATTGATAATCTGGCGTGAATCTCAGTATCACGAGGTTAAACGAGCCACGAGGTTAAACGAGCCCGAGGAAATCTGGGCTGGCCTATCACCATCCTTATGATGTTTGTTCTTTCAAAAATATCACCATCCTTGTGATGTTTGTTCTTTCAAAAATATTACAAATAGGCGAAATATTTCCTCTCATATCACTTTATCTATTTTTTGTAGGGTTTCATGGTGTTGATGGATGGGAAACGTATTGAAGATCTCCAGAGAATGTACGTGCTCTTTTCAAGGGTTAATGCCCTCGAGTCACTGGGAAACGAAGCATTTAGCAATACCATCAAGGATGCGTTTGCATCTGATTAATATTCGACAGGTACGCTCATTTCTCCACTTGATCTAATTTAGCATAATTCTGAATATGTTGATCTGTAATTAGACACGTCGTTTATTTATTTGTTCTGTTTCAGAACCGACCGACTGAGCTACTTGCTAAAGCTTCGTGCTGGGAATAAGGGTGCATCAAAGGAGGAATTGGAGGGTACACTGGAAGAAGTGTTGGTTTTGTTTAGATTAGGGTACAATTGTTGCTTTGATTAATGCTCAAAACTTTTGTTGTTCCACTTTAATTGTTTCTAAATTAAGTTAGGTTTGCACATTGTTAATTTGTTTGATTATTGGTCTTTGTGTTGATCTTTTATACAATATGATCATAAAAAGAGGTATATTTGGATTTGTGTTTAAATTAAGTTAGGTTTGCACATTGTTAATTTGTTTGATTATTGGTCTTTGTGTTGATCTTTTATACAATATCATCATAAAAAGAGGTATATTTGGATTTGTGTTTGTGAAAATCGTGATTTAAATAGGTATTTAAAATTGTGATTTATGAGGGATGAACTGATCCGGAAAAAGAACTTGAAATTCCAAAACTGTCAAATCTAGAACGTCTTTCTCCAAAGGCGTTCTAGAAAATGTATATTCTAGAACGTCTTTCTCGTAAAGACTTTTTAGAAAGTTTATTTTCTAGAACGTCTTTCTCGAAGGCGTTCTAGAAAATATTTATTCTAGAACGTCTTTTTCGAATAGACGTTCTGAAGATGTATATTCTAGAACGTCTTATTTTCTAAAACGTCTTTCTGAAAAGCGTTCTAGAACGTCTTTCTCAAAGGTGTTCTAGAAAATTTAGGGTGCGCTTGGAAACGGAAAATATTCCTTTTTGTCTAGCTGAAAAAAATAATTTCGTTGACTGTTTTTAAAAAGGGCTAAAAAACCATCTCACCAAATAAATGCGATTGAATTGACTCCCCCTCAATTTATTCCACTCTCTTCCCTCATTTGCACTTCGCCCTAATCATTTTCCCCTCTTTCGTCATTGACCTCGCATCAAAGCCAGAACACCGCCACAAAGCCATTCCTCTGGTCTGTAACCCAAAATTAATTCATACTCCAACAATCCGTAAGGAAATCGATCACATCGGAGCCGCTCAGATTAATTGCTATATTTATTGCTCCTCTTTGGAGCTATAAAATCGCAGCTAGTAGACAGTCTCATGGCGGAAGTTCAATTGGGGGAAATATCTCCACCGGTTCAGAGAGTATTATTTGTTGAGGTGGCGACGACGACCATTAACGAGGACAGTTCCGGCAGTCCTAGCGTCAACTCTCCACCGCGGAAACGACGGAAGGTACTTTTCTATTCTAGCTTTGAAAAATTATTTTCAAACAATATTTAATCCCGATTTTCCGAGGATACGGTTAAAAAATTAACGATTTATTGTGCGATTGGTCTTCTAACGCTCAAATTGGAAAGATGAATGAGATATGACTCCCAATTCTTAAAAAAGTCGTTACGTTTTAGGCATGGTCCTTATAATTTCAATAGCGTAGTATACTCACAAAGTGATGCAGACCGTTTTTGTCCTCTTATATTTCAAAATTATATCAATTAAATTATTTGAAATATGAATTATAATGTGTGTTGTATGCTTATGAACTAGCAAGGCCAAAATTGCAATCCAGTGAAATTGAAATATTTGCAAATTTTTTATTTTGTTATGGCTTCCAATGGTTTTCTAAGTGATGTGCATAGTGTTAGCTGAATGGTGTTAGATGGCAAATAGTTCACAGACGTACGCTCCCTCGGGTGTTGGGGTGGATGCCCAATGGCCAATCGAAAATGAACGAGAATTCATTATGCTCATGTACGACGAGGTTGTTAAAGGTAATATTGCTGGGAGCAAGTTCACGCAGTCACAGTGGATATCTTTTATGGTTACGATGAAAGAAAAGTTCCCCGCATATACGTATACTGCAGCGCAGCGTAAGGGAAAATGCGATCGATTGAAGCAACGGTGGAAAAAATACCATCGGATTCTCACAACGGCCACCGGTTTTGGTTGGGATGAGTCAAGCGGGTTGATTGTTGGATCCGAAGAATCATGGGCTTTTTGGATATCGGTAAGTTTTACACACTTTCCTTGTTCACCGTTATTTTTGATTTATCAGCGTACGCTCTCTTGTGGCTAATAAAACATCCGATTGTAAACAGGCTAATCCTGGCGATGAAGTGTTGCGTCGTAAGGGGCTTCAATTCTACAATGAGCTGACCACCATCTTCTCACCAACTACGGCAACGGGTAGTATGTCCCGGGTTTCAACGCAGCGCCGACCTCGCCCCGAAGAATTTGATTGTGACGTGGAGGACGATTACGACGCGGTTGGAAATTCCACTCAGCATACAAATTGTGGCACGCCGTCTAACGCATCTCGCATGACACGTGGGATGTGTCCGCGAAGCGGCTCTCGTCGTCGAAAACCTCAAGAGCCTTGTAAGCGCCATGCAATCATATATTCGCGCAAACGACACTATAACCCATGCAATGGCGGAGTCGGCTTCCCTCGTAGACGCATTGGAGTTATTGGAGGCAATGGAGGACCTACCCGATGACGTGTTCACGATTGCGTTAGAGAAACTTGAACAACCCATGAAACGAACAATGTTCACAAAAATTAAAAGCGAGGACCGTCGTCGTGCGGTTGTGTTTGGATGGGCGCGAAAGCAAGCTTGATCGACCGGGAGATGCGGAGCACAATTTTAATTGTTGACCCGCTTGGGGATATTTTCCAATATCATTGAATTTATAATTATAATGACTTGTTTCATGTTCTTGTATTCTGACCATTTCACATTTCATATTTATGTTTGTAGATAATATAAACTATGAAGTGTGAATTCATTAGAACATTGATGTTTGTAGAATATTGGAAAGCCGTATTGGTGGAGCTTTGTAAACAAAAGGCATGCCCAAGGTTCATAAGATTCAATATTCAACATTTCTAAATTTAATATGGTCATCATATATATTATATCGGAGGGTGTTCAATGTTTCACGTGACAATATAATGAATTTTGGGCACTCTAATAAAAGTTTTTGATTCTCGGTTTACAGGGTAATTTGTGTTGATGATTAGTAATAATGATATTATTATTAATAATCACATACATATTGGTAGCTAGGTCCATTTAGACGGCTAACAATATTCCAGACCATTGCAAGCTGTATCTAAACTTTCTGTGTACTGTCATTAGTCAAAGTAAATTATTTTTAAATATATGTATTGAGATTACATGGCCCAAAATATTCATGGAAAAGTAAGGGCCAGTTACTGTCAGAAGTCGCGGGCCCGCTATTTGTGACTGAATAACTTGACCACCAAAATTGTGAATGAGTCTGCCTTCCCAATCACTTATTCAGGTAAAAAATTTTCATTTCCAATCATATTCTCATCAAAATATTTCATTTCACTGGTTAAAATAGATTTCTCACTTTTTCAGCTAAACGAAATGAGATGAGATAAAACGGTTTCCAAGCGCACCCTTATATTTTATAACGTCTTTTGTGTAACCCTTTTAGAATGTTATTTTATAGAACAGATTAATCGAGAAAATCTGTTTTCTAGAACGGGTAAATTATTTTTATAGAACGTCTTAAATAACTGTTCTAAAATATCGGGTATTCTAGAACGCATCAGAAAGCTGTTCTGGAAAATCAGATATTCTAGAACAGCTCTAGTTAGAACGCCTGGGCAGGGCGTTCTAAAATAACTGAAATAGGGCGTTCTAGAAAACTGTTTCTGCACTAGTGTTTTGGAACAACGGGAAGAATCTGGCGAAAGTCTCCACCAAGAACTACAACCTTGCCAGCAAATGGCAAAATTTCCACTGGTGCAATAAACTTCAAACTTTTATGCAGAGCTTTGAGACAGAATCTACTCATCATTAGCGCTTTATCCCAAATGATTTCCAAAAGAAATCTATCAAAATTAAGTTCTTTCTGAATAAGCTTGTTATTTCCGTCATTCATCAAAGAATCATCGGGAAGTGGCATATCAGATAAACTTTTCAGCGATTTTCTATTACTCTGCAGAATTTTTTCCAATTCAATAAGTGGATAATTTTTCAACATATCATCGGTCAGTTGAAGATCTGTAGGAAGTTCATACACACACACACACAAAAAAAAAAAAGTTAAGAAAGATATATTAATTTTCTCGTCAAATGAATAATAAAAACAACTTGTATAAATAAATAATTATTAATTGTTCAAAAAAATAGAATATATTGTTTATTCCAACGACTCTACGCTGTTGTTGTAACATATCTTCTGCGAGAAGATGCCAAGTCTTTTTCCAAACATACTCCGGTCTTGAAATGTTAGCCGATAGTAGAAAAAAATCAAAGAGCTTTCCGAGGAATGATGGTAATCCCCAATAACTTGCCTCAATAATACCATCAATGTATTCTCTATCATCATCCAACAATCCCAGAGAATAACATGCATCTTTAAAAGTTGGATATACCACATTATTAATGGTCTGTATATCTTCATGAGAAACTGCTCCTCGACGACGGTGCAACATTATTGATAAGTAGTAAGCCTCTCCAATGCCTGGAGGAACGTCATCTAACCTACCAATTCTAAATCCCCTTTGTCTGATGGTCCAAACACGGTCTTCACCATTTCCACACAAATTCTGTAGGAAATTATGCATACAACAAACACCTGGCCTCAGGATACTTCTTATTGCACTTCATCCAAGCAAGAAACATTGATTCCCTTCCATCTTCTTCAACAATAACCTTATCAATACTGTCGTCATCATTATAGAAGACTGGATGTTCATTAGGAAGATGGAAGCTCAGTCATTATACAGATGGATTCCTATAATGGATATCTAATCCAAAGAGATGTCAAACAGCCTCGCATGGAGATATATATCTATAGTTGTAGTAGTTTTTGGTCTCATCAACAACTTGTTCCTTTGAAACCTCTCCGTTTGCCTCTTCAGTTATAGACAATGTCACTCGGTCATGTCCCTTATTTATATACTTGAACAGGTATTTGATGGATCTAGACTGATTGCACCATTCCACATTAATATGAGCTTGATACCTCAACAAAAGTTTGGGACTGTAAGGAACAACGTATCCGTTGTCTAAAGTGATACCATTCTTTACCGCTGAACTCCCGGTATCTCTTCTCTTGTACACTTGGTATCCATCATCATCAACAGTAGTAATATCGACGTAGGGCTTAGGAAAGTCTTTAGTACATTTTCCCTTTTTAATGCATGCTCTCTCCATTTTAGAGATGCAAAGTCCGTGCATCATGTGTTGAGTGACCAATTGATATAGATGTGGATTTATTTCTTTATTTGGTATCTCCGCGGAAATTATTTCATCGACATCCTGTGCTGCTGGAATCTTACTTTCGCGATCAAGGAAAATAAGAATATGAGCATGAGGTAAACCTCTCTTTTGGAATTCCACCGTGTAGATAACTGCATGCGAGTAACATCTTCATTTGAATTATAAATGTTGAAAAATTAACTCAATTAAAGTACATTATCTTGACATATGATTTCCTATTTTTGTGTATTCTAGTTAAAGACGCTGGATAGAATTACTTAATAATATCATATTTAGATGAAGATGTAAGACTAAAAATTTGATAGATATTTCTTACCTGCTCAAGTCGTGCCAAATAATTCCAACTCTGTCATATCCTTGATGATTTGATCAAGCTTGATCTTGAAGATGACATACGATATTTGGCCTGTCCTCGGATCGTAGACCTCTAACATTTAGATATCTTGTTATTTCTGGCCATTTGGGGTTGCAAGTATTCATTATAAACAAATTCGGATATCCAAACCAATTGCAGATAGCCATGGCATCTCGATAATTCTGAATCATATACCTAGCTCCACCGGTGAACGACGTTGGCATCACTATTCTCTGACCAGTAGAAGTTGCATTCGTTTGACCCTTTGAAACGACATCTTGAAGATTTTTATATTTATCAGATCTTAACAAAACTTGATTAAATCAAATAAACTTTATCCTTTCACACTAGACCATCGTGTAAGCATCAACTAAGAATTATTTGAAAAGCCTCTTAGAATATATTAGAGTTTTTGACTCACACTTCTTGAATCCAAAAGGCAAAAAATTCTCGCATGGTGAGTTTATCCCAACTTTTGATGTAGTGATTGTCGATTCATCGCTATGTTTAATTCCCAATTGGAAGCCATCTTCACCATAAGGAAACAACAACGGATACTGCAATGCAAAATATGAAGGATGCAACTCGCTTATCCTTTGTAAAGTACCAGAATGTCTCTGTATAATTATGTCCCTATTATCAAAAGTCTCGTTAAAATCACGATTGAGAGCAGGAACTTCAAAACCAGTAGGAAGATTGGACGTTTTGCCATTAGTTTCTTTGCCACCAATAAGTTTCAATTTAAGATCGGACTGATCGCCTATCATTCCATATTCTCTAACACTTTGAAAAGATTGTACCAAAAGATTGTGTAGATCAAGCATGGCCTTGATTTGTTCAATGATTGTCGGATCAAATGAGTTTGTTCTTGATTCTGAACTACTGTAAAAATAATAAATATAGGTATGTTACAAATATATTTAAAAATATAGCTCAAATTAAAAGAATGATAGATGGAAAGAGTGTTTGATACCTCATAGCACTGATCCTATTCTGAACTTCATGATTAGTGTCATATATATACAACTGAGAGAATTTAGGGGAGTTTCCAGACATTGGTAATAAACTTCCAATACGATGATAGTTTGCTCCCTCCAATTTGAAAACATACGGCTCTTGTCTTTTGTTGATCGACGTATCAATCTTTCCCCCCAATGAAGTGAAGTTAAACATGCTATTGTAACCACGTATATTGTCAATGAATTTGTTTCTCCTAAGATCATGGCCAAATATCAAGTTTCCAAGAGTTGGAGGAGGTTGGGTCAAAAATGGTGAATCAATCTTTCCATTAGAGCAACACCTGGCGAATGTTGGAAGTAGTGGTTTTGTAGTCTTTTCCTTGCGTTCATCGTACCACATTATTGCTTGACAGAATTGACATTTATAGTTTGGGTCTCCATTCTCAACATATCCTATTAAAATAATAAATATTAATGGTTTGTATTTTTTTAATATTTAAATTAAAATGAAACTAATATATATTAAACATAAACCTGTAGAGTCGGTGGGTTTATTGTATACAGATCTTCATTTTCGATGTCTGTTAGGTCTCTTTTGTATGGGCTTTGCAACTGATAAATGATATATAAACAATAAGACAACTATAAGATCTACAAAATTAATTTAATATTTTAAACGACCTATTTATCTATGTGTACACACACACACACACACACACACACACACACACACACACACACACATATATATATATATATATATATATATATATATATATAAAAGTAATATAAACGATATGCAAACATACCTTGTTGTATACTTGAAGAGGCTTGCGCATTTGCAGTTTTATGCATATCTTGTAGTTTGTTTGTTCCACCACAATTTTGAGATGCTTCGATGAAGTGCAATAATAAGTTAAATATTAAGAAATTATTTACATAGTTTGAATAAAAACAAAATAATAAATGGTTATAGTTCACTTTTATTTGATTTGGATTTAGTTTTAAAAGCAAAAATATTACCCGAACACTTATTTTTTAAAACAACCATTCTGGATTTCCTTGCATGTTTCTGCTCAATATTGCCAACAGAATTGTGACCCTGGTGTACTGCAATGAATATTTTTTTTTTTAAAAATAAACATAAGTGATGATTATAATGGATACCTGAGCAGGTAATTCAAATGTCGAGCATTTTATATCCGCAAATTAATTTATATATTTACAAATGGGATATATACTTATATTGTTAATAATAACTGACCTGGTGGATTAGAAATGATGTTGTTAACTGTTTGTTCAACACCGGAAAAAGTCTTGAAATTGCTATTTAAACTTCGCGTAAGTTCAAACACAGTTGATAATGTTTGATTTATATGTTTTTTTAGATAAGTCCGAGAGTCGACTATAGAAAAGAATTCATCACATGATTATATGGCTTGCCTAAATTCTTTTAATGAGGAAGGACAAAATAATATATATTGATAGAAAACTTATGTAAAACTAGTTCATATATCCATGTATCTGTAAATAAATGAATATAAACAAATGGCTTCCTATGGATAGACTTACAATTAGTCAAATCCGATAATGGCGTGGGAGGTGTGAATTGATGAGGTGTATTACCTATTCAGAATGTCAATAAAATCCAAAATTAAACTTTTTCAAAATTAAACAATATTGTTACTAAATTAATAACAATGAATTATAAACATCAGAAAGCATTCAATTAATAAGATACCGATCTACATTAATCAACAAATTTCCTAAAATTTTAATGTAAAATTAAAATACCACTTCGGCAGCCGGGTCCAGTCAAAGAAAAAAGTGATGGAGGCAGAACATGATGATTTGAATACGAATTCTCCTTGTCAATAGTAAAGCATGTTTTAAATTAAACTCTCGAATAAATTATACACACACACACACACACACATTAATAATCTTTTGTATATTTATTATTAATGTTTGAAAATTTATGTTTGAAAATATAAATAACGAAAAAATTATTATAACATTAACTGATGGAAGGAGAGTATACAAACCATTAAACTTACAAATTAAGGCAACTTATATTAATGTATTACTCTAATTCATTTTCGAAATCGGAAAACATCATATTAAAATATGTAATCATTAAGAAATATAAAATTATGTCATATATTTATATATAAAATATTCTACATAAAATAAACAAATAATCTTCTGTGTATAGACTTACAAATAATTATATCCAATAATAATTGAACTTTTACTTCACAAATGGAAAGTTATAATTTTGAGCATCACATGTAATTTGATTTGAGACATCGATCTTAATATTGTCGAAGAATATACAAAAAACTAAATTTGAATTACCTCTTGAAGAGGCGGGTCCAATCAATGATAAAGACGATGGAGAAATAACACGATGATTCAAATTAATAGTTTCCTTGCCAATAGTAAATCCTGTATTAAATTTAATTAGAGTAAATTTCATTGCATACCGTTGATTATATAAGTATAAACACACACACACACACACATATGTACCTATTGGTTGCTGCCTGTGTTCGTCATCCGAGATTGTCCTTTGGATCTTTCTGGTTAAACTGAAGTTGTTTGCAGAGTCATGGCTAATCGATACATAAGCTATTTGCAATTGAAAAAATTACACAAAGTAATATTTTAATGTTATATTAAATTACTGAAAACAAAACAATTAACATTGTATGAACAAAAAAATAATTTTTATGTTATAGTTTCATACTGTTGCAGTATGATATATTTAAGTATCAAGCATTTTCTTACATTAAGTAAATAACATATTACCATTCGATATTGGTTCATCAATGAAAGCATCAGATTGACTTGAAATTGATCTACATTTAACATAAATCAATCATCAAAAAATAAGTGTGTTAAACAAAATTCAAATTATTACAAACATAATGTTTATAATCTTCGAAGCATAAACATAAAAGAAATTTAAATTTTCTACCTTTTTGCCCCCCCTTTTTTTTGCAACTGATTTTTTCGTAGTGCACGATTACTTTTTGAATTATGATCCGCCATATTGTATTTGACTAAGAAAAACTGTCTGTTATTCTATATAACTATTCTAAACACATCTCCTTCTTTGACTAAATTTGAATTAGAAATAACTTTAAAAGAATCACAGAAATACATCTCCTTCTTTGATATATAGTCAGTTAAAAGACTATAATAATGAAATGCCATATATAAGTAAAACAAATTGATTTACTGGTGAAGTTTTTAAGTATCTGTTATGAATAAGGAAAATCTTCACAAAATCTGATATGCTATTCTTTTGAAAAAGAGTATGAACAACGATATCCTTTTAAAAAAAACAAAAGATAATAACATATAATTACCAATAAGGAAGAATCTATGTTATTGATATAAATTGCTATATATAGATATTTATTATGGATAATCATGAATATATCATAAAGTTCACTAGTGCAGAAACAGCTTTTAAGAACGCCTGTTTCTACAAATCCAGAACGCCTTAGGGCGTTCTGTATGGAGTTGTTCTTGAAAGTCTGACAATTAAGAAAGCCCTGCTGAGGCGTTCTTGATTATCAGACTTTCAAGAACGGTTTTCAGAGACGTTCTGAAAAATATTTCAGCCGTTCTAGAAAGTCGTTTTTATCGGTTTCCCCGTTCTGGAAAATAACTTTCCAGAACGTCCTTTTTTAAAACGTTCTGGAAAGTATACTTTCCAGAACGTCAATTTTTAAGACGTTCGTCAAAGTAGTTGAGAATGCCTCTAAAAACAGGCGTTCTGGAAAGTATACTTTCGAGAACGCCTCTATAAACAGGCGTTCTGGAAAGTATACTTTCCAGAATGGGTTTTTGAATAACCGTTCTAGAAAGTAATAAAAAATTTTTTAAAAATTAAATGAAAGCAGATGCCAACAAATACATCAAATTTCATTTGAGATTCACTTCTCCAGGCCTGCTCATACAATTTTATTACCTATTTAATTCACAAAATACATTTCATTTATACAATCTAAAGATCAAACAACACATGACATTAATCACAATAATACACAATTGCCATAATATATCAGTACAAACAACACAAGGGAATAACAGAAATAATAAAGGGGAAAAAAATCAATGGATAATAGGAAATAAACAGGAAAAAAGGGAACCAAAAATTACACATATACCGAGCTTTTGCTGTTAATATATTGTGTAAGTTAAACCAAACAAAAATACACAAAAATGCCATTGCCTGTAGTCCACAATATAACTAACAAATATTATATTTTCGGAGATAAACATGAATGTTATCACAATTAGTTCCAAGAACAATAACGTGATCGACTGCAACATTCGATCACGTTATAATTACAGTTATAATCATAACCAATATTACAGAATTACAGTTAGTCATCAATAACAATTAAATGATATGTCCAACCAAGAAATTACAAAGGATGTTCTTACTTCTTTCCAAGGAATTGACCCATTCTAGCTTCCCAGCGACCACACTTGTGTAGAGTTAAGCCTCTGTACTTTGAGCTTCCTCGAGAGAACCCAGTGCTTTGATGGCGAAGAATATGAACAAACTCTTCTTTTGTCAAGTCCGTCGTCTGCAAATCCTCAACTGTATAAGGCTCACTGGCTTGCATAGAAAAACTGCCAATAATAATCAATATATGTAGCTTCATATTAACCTGTTTCATGTCATCTTCGTAATCGGCGATAGTGAAATTAATATCAGCATCGACCCCACGAAACTTGATTGCAGCACAGTCGTATGCCCTGAACGAACAAATTAATTGCTGTTAGAACAAACTTCTCAAAAGACTAAAACACCCAAAAATCTCCATTAGAAGCCAAAATCTTACCTAGCTGCAGCACGAGCTGTGTCAAACCCTCCTGAAAAACCAAAAAAAACAAAGAAAAATCATTAAAGCAGATACCTAAATATGACATCAATATTGTTGAACTAAATCAAAACATAGAAAAAAAGGGGAGAGGTGAAGAGGATGTGCTTACCCAAATAGACTTGTTTACCACAATCCCTGCAAGCAAAACGCCATGAATCAATAATAGAGCATAACATTAAAAACACAGAGTACCACATAAATGATAAAATTCATCTAATCAATTCAACTTATCCATAAATAAGCAGCACATCCACATATTTATACTTAAGTTTCCTCAGAGGAAACAGAAATTATCCAGCATAAAAACGAACTATATTTCCAAATATGAAGATGCTCTGAGAGAAAAATAAACTTAAAAAAACAATAAATCTATTTGTTAACTGCTAAAAGTATAATACTACTGCACCATTAATGTACAACATCGTTCTATCTATCCTTAGCAAAGCACACAACACACACATGCGTGCACCATATATACTATACAGTGCTAAAACCATATTATTTCGCAGTGTGTGTGTGAGAGAGAGAGATAATCTGTATAGACGAACCAGATATGGGATTCCCATCTTCCAGTTCTCGGGTAGAAGGTGACCCCTCAATACTGTGAGCTCTGAGAGTGGGGCCCACGCCTGCTCTTCTTCATGTGAGGCTGCTGTTGTGGCACTGGATTACTCGTCGGCAACTGCGCCTTGTACATTCCCAATTCTACCCCGCTGCCGTCTGGAACCTCCGGAGCGGACAGGTTCAAATCTAGTGAATCGCCAATATTGCAAAGCATAAAAACACATTCACACTACCTCGAAAAGAGCTTAAGCAATGGTTTTAGTTAAAAAAAATAGTTAGTTTAAGGTCTTACCTATCCATATAATCCTTTTTCAATTTGAGCCAGTTACTTGATCGTTTTGCAGGCTCATAAGTAGCATCTTTGTTCAAAGTTTTGATGATCAAACCCTCAGAACTGAAACAAACAGCATTTATAAAGAAGCCTGAGATTCTTGATATTACTCGAAAGCTATGGTAAAAGAAAATTGTAATAATTCTCTTCACGTCCAACTGTAAATGCATACACACACACACACACGGCCGTATCTGATCCACAAGTTTGATCAGTTAATGCCTTAAAGTAGTAAAGTAACTAAAAGCCATAAAAATTATGCTTACCTTGAATTAACAACATCGTCAAGAAATTTTTGTATTTAGCTCGTATTCAACTTATAATCTATTCATTAGTAGCTGTAAGAAAATAATATTGAAGGCTGCTGTTGATTATAAAGAAAACGATCGTGGAAGTCAGTGATGGATTTCAAAGGAAATCTAGATGAAAGGAGGAGCAGGAAGCATTCAGTAACTAACTAGGAAAATATATAATAAAATCTGAAATAATTAAGCAATAAAGTATAATACCTCTCTATGAACATTGAGTTGCTCCTGCAAGAGTCATTTTCCTTTAAGATATAGCATGTCAAAAGCATATATGCAAACATTAACTTTGATCTCACTCATGACAACATTTTTCCGAGCACGTGTGCTAAGAACCTGACGAAGACAAATTTAGTGAGTATCATAAACTACAATTGTTATAAACAACACTATAAAATTTGATATTTTTTGTGGCCAAGTATCTTAAATTCCACAAACTTTTACAACTATTAAAAATCATTACGGATAAGTCGTTATCCATACACTTAACTTTCAGAGTTGTCCCCGTTTAAATATATATTATATAATAAAAACATTGTTTTTGGAGGGGATAAAAAAGCTTCATCCAGACTAGAACTAGGTATATTATGCTTCCAAAAAAAACAAGTATATTAAAGTTTGAGTCAGAGATAAAGATGAATAAAGAATAGCAGGGAGATCATCAGGAATGACTGAATTGCATGGAACATGAAACCGTTAGAAAAGGACCACATAGGTTAAATACTAAGGCAGGGATTTTCGAACCACGGGAATGGGCTAGGAAGAGAATTAAAAATAAATCGCGCAAACCATCAGTTAGTGCAACCAAGTCTTGCTTCAACACTTTTCGTCTATATATTCTTATGGGTATTGAAAAAATTGCCGGCTGAAAAGCGTTATACGAGGTCAAAATCTATCTAAATTTAGTTTAGAATACATTTATATAGCAGTTAGAAACATTTTCCTGGCTACCAATACAACTGGAATATCGTCTGAAATCCATTTCGTTGTCAAAGTGAAAAGTAGCAAGCAACAGCCCATAACACCAAAAGAAAGAATCAGAAGATGATTCTTAATCAAGTAGAAAATGAATGATCTCCACCTGGAAAGGTTGGGTTTTCTGTTTCTCACGATCGTATGCAACAAGTTCACAGTCAAGAACAAATGACGTTACAGAAGGCTTTCATAATCTACAGTTGGAAGAAAAACATTAGTAACTATTGACAAAAGAATATAGCATCGCAGTCTACAAACCTCAAAATGTATCAATAAAATTGCCAGCACTCATCAAAATAATATGCCACATACATGTCTTAGGATTAAATAATAATGAATAATAACCTTACATCACCTAATGCATATTAACTTATTAACTCCTACAGTAGGTTCTATATAGCTCACCATAAGCTTTCCGGATCCATAATGCTGGAAACTTAAGTTAATAAGACTAGGTTGTACCGGGTCATAGAATTTTGAAAACTAGGCATCATAATTTAAAATCCAGTGATAAAATTATCCTAAAGCTAGTCACTAAATACCTTGTGATAGTAGCAACAACATCCGGAAACTTCCCAGTATTCCTCTCGGCATTTCTACTGTATATCTCCACTGAGCCATTCTCCAAATAATGTATATACATAAAAAAAGTTATCATTTAAAGTACATTAGATCCATGACTCAAGAACATTAGCATATTGCTTTCATTAGGTATTATTACCTGAGCACGTTCTCCATCATACTTGTATTCACAGGTGTACTCCATATCTTGAAACTTATCCACAATTTCAGATAATCCTTTAGTTGGTTTAGATAACATGGGTCCAACTGGAATACCAAGAGCTAAGCCACATGTCTTTGGGAGATTCCACACCACGTTAGACAGAAGAGCAGGAATTATTTTATCGTAGACTGGAATTACAGAATAAACTTGTTTGATGATCTTTGCAGCCTGCCAGACAGAAAAAAAATAGTTTTAAGGTAATGAATAAATCCATGTAACTAAAAAAAAAAACCAATAATGGCACATCAGAAGTATATAAAACATGTTTAAGTTCACTCTGACAACCAGGAACATGCAGTGAGGAATTTTTAAATATTAGGGCCTCATAAATCACAAGCCAAACAAAATATTCTAAATTACATTAGTTTTAGCCATTTGACACTAAATATAGAGAAAATGTGCAATTTGTTATTAACAATTAAAACCACTTCTTTGAATATTCTTAAAGTCGATGAACCTCTAGAGATGCCAACAGCCAGCACAAAGTTTTCCACTAGATGATTACAGATTAAGAGTTAATTAAAACTAATTAAAATTAAATTTTTAGGTGATTAAGTTGTTTCCTCTTTGAAGCAATTATAAACCGCTTCCCGTAATTATAACCTGCAGACCCCTTCAGTTGCAGCCTGTTCTCGTACTCGGGCCGTGAAAGCTGCTGTCATGATCATACCGCTGCCAGACAGAGCTCAAGGGCAGAATTAATTAAATACACAAAGTAAATAATCAAAATGATAAAAAAAGAAAAAAAGAGAGAGAAACGATATCGCCTTGACCAATTTGATTCGCCGTCGATCTGAGCATGGCATCACCGTCGAAAACTCCAGCGAATGAAAACGGGAATAGCCCTAGGTTCCAACTCCATTAGAACACATTTATTTTGCAAATAACTAGACCATAAAACGTAACAATTAGCACTTCAATAATAAACAATTGAAGCAGAATTTTAGAACCAAACACAGGATTAAGAATCTAACCTTGGCTGCATAGAAAAACATAAATCCCCAAATCAAGTCACAAAACCCAACAATTAAACCTAAAAAACCCTGTGCAAAACCAAAAAAAAAAAAGAAGGGGGAAAAGAACACTAACCATCATCCCGTCCTAATCAGCATCCTCTTCTTCGTCGCTAGTGTGAAACGGAGGGCATATCAGTCCGGTTTAACCCTAGTAGGGTTTGTCCGCGCTGCAATTGAACCCCGACAGCCACTAACTAGGGAGCAGACGTCAATTACAGTAGCGAAAGGGCGGAGGGAGCCTCCTCCGATGGGGCTTCTTGATGCTTCCAGTCGCCGGAGCAGATTTCCTCGTCGCCCTAGTCGCCAGCTGCTTCCTCGGTGAGTCGTCGGAGCAGATTTCCTCGCCGCCCTAGTCGTCGGCTGCTTCCTCGGAGACTTCCCTCTGTTGGGTTTTCTCGTCGTATGTTTCGTGCATGAAGGTAAAACTTTGGAAAGGAATGGCAGAGGAGAGATGGATCGGGAGAGAAGGGATAAGGGTTTTCTATTTTATTTTTTAATTAAAAATATTTATTTTGTGGTATATTTTAATACATAAATAATATGACATACGAGAACGCCTTTTTATAGGCATTCTTAATAATACTTTCCAGAATGACGTTTTCGATATTTAACATACGGGAACGTAGTTTTTAAAGACGTTTTCAATATTTAATTACCAGAACGTATTTTTAACGACGTTCTGGATATCCAGTATACCAGAACGTCTTTGAAAAAGACGTTCTCGTATGTGACACTTTTATTACAAAAATGTCACCGCCTGACATTTAAGAACGCCGCCTCCTGAGGCGTTCTTAAATCCTTGTTCTTGAATCCTGTTTTTGTACTAGTGTGTATAAAATTATAATTTTTTACTCAATGTGTGTGTGTATATACACACACACACACACACACACACTATTTTTAAAAAAATAATTGATTTTTAAAAACTAATCGTTTCTTATATAATATTTGTTGTTATTCTTCTGGTATTTATATTTTGAGTAATAGAATCCAATAATTTTATAAACCATTTATATGGAATATATATAATGATATAAAATATATATCATGAATTATATAACATTTTTTTTTATATAATTATATAACACTCAACAACAAATCTCTTCGGATTTATTAAGTATATGACAAATACTTGGGTGAGACCGTTCTCATAGAATGAGACCACTTTTTACCATATCCATGAATTTGAACCACCCATACAAGAGACCCGCCCACCCACCAACCCGCCCACAATATTTATTAAGAAAAATACAGAACCATTGATAATGCCCCTCTTTTCTCTCTCTCTCTCTCTCTCTCACCAAAACACACACAAGAATACTCTCAAATCGGCCATTGTTGCTGCTGTATTTATTTCTATAAATCAAAATAGTGTCATCGATTAACTTTCCCAATTGAAAATTAGATCTATCCTTCTAATTTCTCGGTCACACATATCACCACGCACCAACTCTCACACATGGTGAACGGCGCGGGGATGCGAGAGGCGCGAGGTGAGACAAATTAGGTTGAGGCAAACGAGGGGACTTGGTTATGATTTGGGCTTTGATGTGCGGGTTCTGCAATTGGTCGTGTGTTTCGGTCTTGATGTCTTGAGATTGAAAAAAAAAAGGTACTCTAATTATTTCAATTTTTATGTGTTTTCTGATGGAGTTTGATGATGATGGTGGTGATGATGGTATTGAGGGTATTTCATATATGATCACATTAATCTAGTTGGTGCATTGAATCTGTTTGTGAAAATGTTTTAAAGAAGAATTTCTTGTTTTTTTAACCAACTTGATATATTGATTAATTCTTCTTCTTGCTTTGCTTTACTGCACTGGAATGAGTCCAAGAACCCCAAACGTGAAAAGCATATTATTTGCTTTAATGGCTTGAGAATACTGTCCCAATCTTGTCGGGGCCTTTTCAGTCTTAAAGACTTATTATACCTAAAGTAGTTTTAGCAGAGATACTAAGAAGCCAATGCAGGTGACCCGGCGGAGCAATGGAGATTAGCACCGACAAAGGATGTGCAGCCAGTTCTGATGGCTAATTATTGCTATTATTGAAGTTTTCGAGTTGGTTTTTTTTTCTCTTTCTTTCTTTCTTGTTTAATTGCTGGTTGAATGAATCTCTTGCATTGCCTATTCTGATAAAATATTTATATCCGTAGTCGATGGTAGATACTTTGATTTTATTTCATTTTGTTGCTATCGTCTACTTCTAGGCATTTCAACTTCAAAATATACACTTTTTATAGTTGATCAGATTTCTAAACAAAAGTATCACAAAATTATCTTAAAATATTACAATATATGATTAATGTATCGCAAAAAGATGACAATTGTGAACAATTCATTTCAATAATTTCTCAAACTAATATATATAATAGTTTCACAAAATAATTTTATTTTATTTTTACTTTTTAATTCATAAATTAAACTGTTGTTGTTGTTTTTGGTTCTCTCAGGTATATCCATATCCCATGCAGTAGACGGCAATTTCGGCTTCCTGGTCCTCTTCTTGATTGATCATGATGAGAGACCAGAAGATGGGACTTTGGCCGCGGTGAGCTTTTGTTTAGCACATAATGAAAATTCTTGAGTGATGCTTGTTCAAATGAAATTAAAATTGTTCACCAAAATTCTAGTAAACAAAACAGTGTCGCGCAGGCTGGTTTTTTTTTTTTTAATCTTTGATGCATGTTTTTTGTCTTTACCAAATACTAAAGCTCAATATGTTACTAAATTTGTGTTGCTTGTAATAAATAGACTATTGGAACCTCAGAAATAGAAATGCAGAGGATATCGTTTTGATGCTAAAATCATTGCGTTTTTTTTGCAGAATAGTCCTGAAGAGTTTGTGAGAAAAAGTTTCGCAGATGAGGAACGATTCGTTTCTTGAATTGTGGTAGGGAAAGGATTTGACACTAGTTGAAAATCTGTATTGTGGTTATATATAATCGCTCGCAGAATATGCTGATAAGGTTTCTACCTCGAGGGTTTCGACAACAAAGGGCTAGGTCGCAGTTTTGTTATAGTTAATGACATATGGTTTCATCTTCATGCGAGTTTGTTGTGTTGTGGTGGTTCGAGTCCTATAGCAGTCGCAGTTTAGTTGTTATTTGTTGCTTATTACCTCGTTCTTGCGTCTATACGGTGTTTGTCAGTATTTTATGTAATTCTATAGTGTGGGTGATATATTTTTATATTTGTGAGCTTCTATAATTTATTAAATTATAATGACTTGGGAAGCTCATAAGGTTTTCACTTTTCTCCCACTTACATTTTCATGATCCCTGGACTGGAAAAAAGGGTGTGATATTGTTCATGTAATTGACCTTGGATATTGGTATAAACTATAAAGGCTTTGTTCTAATTGTGGTGCTTTTTCATGATCTTTTGAATGTTATATGCTTTGGGCAAGTTTGGCTAAACTGATGCGGAAAGATACGTAGATGGGTAGTTGATGATTAATCGAACTGAAATTGGGGAATTTCTCTTATTTAGTCGATTTTTAATGTCATATCTGATCAAGTATCGCAAAGTTTTGAAATATTTGATCAAGTATCACAAAAGATATTAAAAGTATCATAAAATACAGTTAAAGTATCACAAAAGATTGTTAAAATATCACAAGTTTTTATACCTAATTTTAATTAAAGTATCACAAAATATTCTTAATTGTTCAAGTATCACAAAAAATTGTTAAAGTATCACAAAAGATTGTTAAAATATCACAAGTTTTTATACCTAATTTTAATTAAAGTATATTTACGTAATATTTTTTAACTCAAGTTGTTTAAGTATCACAAAACATTGTTAAAGTATTACAAAATATTATTAAAGTATCACAAGTTTATTATACATATTTTTAAAATAAAGCATAGTTAAGTTATTTGAGTATCACAAAAGATTATTTAAGTATCACAAAAGATTATTAAAATATGACAATTGTGAGTGGTTCATTTCAATTATTTCTCAAACAATATATAATAGTTTCAACCATAGTTTTTCAAAAAAAAATATAGATATAGTATTACAAAACATAGTTCGTTTATATTTATATTTAATTTTTTTACGACTATATATTTTATAATAAGTATTACAAATTATTGTTAAAGTATCACAAAATATAATTATAGTATTACAAAACAAAATTCATCTATATTTATATTTAATTTTTTTACGTCTATGTATATTTTATAGTTAGTATTACAAAGTGTTGTTAAAGTATCACAAAATATAACTATAGTATTACAAAACATAGTTCGTCTATATTTATATATTTTTTTATGTCTATATATATATATTTTATAGTATGTATTACAAAGTGTTGTTAAAGTATCACAAAATATAACTATAGTATTACAAAACATAGTTCCTTTATATTTATATTTAATTTTTTTTACGTCTATATATGTTATAGTAAGTATTACAAAATGTTGTTAAAGTATCACAAAATATAATTATAGTATTACAAAACATAGTTCGTCTATATTTATATTTAATTTTTTTACGTCTATATATAATTTACAATAAGTATTACAAAATGTTGTTAAAGTATCACAAAATATAATTATAGTATTACAAAACATAGTTCGTCTATATTTATATTTAATTTTTTACGTCTATATATATATTATAGTAAGTATTATAAAGTTTTGTTAAAGTATCACAAAATATAACTATAGTATTACAAAACATGGTTCGTCTATATTTATATTTAATTTTTTTTACGTCTATATATATATTTTATAGTAAGTATTACAAAGTGTTATTAAAGTATCACAAAATATAACTATAGTATTACAAATATAGTTCGTCTATATTTATATTTAATTTTTCTACGCCTATATATTTTTTTATAGTAAGCATTACAAAGTGTTGTTAAATCATCACAAAATATAACTATAGTATAACAAAACATAGTTCGTCTATATTTATATTTAATTTTTTTACGTCTCTCTATATATTTTATAGTAAGTATTACAAAGTGTTGTTAAATCATCACACAATATAACTATAGTATTACAAAACATAATTCGTTTATATTTATATTAAACATAAATTTATGTACAAATATTGTATATATCAAGATTTACACAAAAGTATTACAAACACACAAACTCGTGTGATTTTTGTCATTAAATCTATTTTTAATTTTTTACCATGAATAACTAAAGTATCACAGAGAATTTATTAAAATATCATAAAATATGGATAAGGTATTACAAAATTTCAATATAGAACCAAGCCATTAACAAATAACAAATGAAGGGGGCGAGATTTCATAGGACCTTACAACAATTTTGGCTTTCCTTTATTTGTTCAACTAAATAACTACTAAATAAGAAAACTAAACAAGTTTATGTACATTCTCTCGCATCACTACAACTCAAAGATAGCATTTGGGAGATAACAGCATGTGGAGTTTATTCTTGGCCTTAGCAACACGATCCCGATCGTTACTATCAAACACGAAGACTAACCCTTGAGATTCCAGGATTCATTAGGAAAAACGGCCTCAAATTAGTCGAACCTGTTGGTAATAAAAGAAAGGAAAATATAAATGAAAACAAAAATAAAGAAACATAATAGCAAAGCAAATTTATATAATTAGGATTTTAAAAACAAAAACAGAAAAAGGAACCTTAATAACCAAACCATTCCCCTTCACCATCTCAAACTTTCATTTTTTCACATTCTCTAATATGACATAAAAGTTTAGCTACAAAAAGGCTACTTGTAAGAAAGATAATTATAGTAATTTTAATTTAGCTTTATGTAATTATCCTTAAAATAAAACTGGTCCTTCATTTTCTCTCTGGACCCGAGCTTTCTTATTTCTACTCATCAAAACAAATAATCAAGGGATACATCCATAAAACCTGAGTAATCTCCTAAGTATACACAAAAAGGGTAAAATGACCTTTTGAAAGCTCATACATCATGTGGGAAGAGCAACTTCAATGTATTATTTAATTCACGAGTGAAATCTGGTCATGGTCACATAACCACAATTAAGATTTCTTAACAACTTCTGGATCTTCGACGATGATGCTTTTCGACTGCTTGTTCATGTTCTTCTGGATTCTAGTGTTTCCTTCACCTCTCGAGCCTAACAACAAACATCGGGCTTAATTATGAATGATTGGCCGACGCCAGTAACAACAATAAGCACATATGATTTGTGGCGATGATAAGCACATTCACACACATCTGATTTGCATGAATGTCTCAAATAAATGTATCGCAATATACTCTCAAAGTATCATAATATCCTAGAAAAGTATCACAAATAATTATGATGTCTTATGGTCATAATTAAAAAACAATATATCTCACATCCTTAAATAAAGTATTATAAATGTAATTTAGAGTATCTCACAAAGAGACATTCTCAAACAAACAAAAAAAAGTTTTGAAAAAATTACATAAATGTAGGTGACCAACTGAATCACGGGTCGAATTTAACATAACAAAACCATTCATTGTCCCAACTATAATTCTCAAGCCCAGAATCAAGGCACCAAAAATTAGACACTTTAAAGGGAAACAAACAGGTGAATTCCAGATTTTTGTCCCTAAATGCAATTTGCCTTCCCGTTTTCGTTGTCCATGGAAAAAGGCATAAGCGAGAACATGACCACTGCTTTGTGCAGTTCTCAATTGGAAAATAATATTGTTAATCAAAACAAATTTTATGCATATGGATAATGCAGAATTTTCTTACCTTGCACCAGTTGGTGTGTCGCCCGACTGCACAAGATCGAAACTTGACCGATTAATTGTCTTGAATCTGACTTCAGATCTCTAGAATGAACATGAAAAGGAAACATAGCCGACGGCAGCGAGGAGCAGCGATCGGCTAGGGGGATCGATTCACATGTGTCGGGCACTCTGTGCGTGAGAAAGCGGGAAACAAGCGAGAGAGAAGATGAGATTTTTTATTTTTTTTGCTTTCTTTTTTATTAATAATTGCTTTATATGCGTAGCATATTGGAGTGTATCAGATATGGGTCAATGGTTTAGGGTTGAGTTCGGGTCAATTTTAAAAAATGATAAAATGTGATTTCACCCAAGACCTACTCTAAGTATATTTTAAAGAAATTGGATAAACAAATCGATTATTTGTTAAGGAATATTTAAAGTCTTGTAGTTGTATATCACTTATAAATTTGTATTGTAATAAACATACAAATCTTTTTCAAGGACATCAAAATATAAGTGTTGTTATGTTCGATTCATAATTAAAATGTTGCCAACTTAATAAAATCTTTATATAAAGTATATCTGGATTATATATAATAATATACAACAAATAAACATGTTAATATCTGGCACTTTTGGAAAGAGTTCAAATATGGCAAACTTATTAGTGATGATTATGAAAATCAAATACTGTCATAATTAAACGTAATTATTTATTTTCATAAGTACCTGGTATAATTCCATATAATTGTGATATTTCATAAGATACATTTTTTTCGGCCATTTATAAATATGAAAAATTTGCACAGAATCTGTTATGGTTGACTTTGAATAATCATGAATATATCATAAATTGTATATAAATAATATAATTGTATTTTTTTACTAAACGTATATATATACTAGTGTAGACACCCGCGATTATGCGGGCATTGTTAAGAAAATCATATAAATATAATATTTATTTTAAAATAAGTTAAAAGTAGACATTAAATACAATCCGAAAAAATAATGTTCACTTTAAATTTTGAAAACCTACTTTATACACGATATTATTAATATGCAAATACCGATAAATAATTTATCAAGTTCAAAAGCTGAATTATTATTCACTTAAGATTTTGAGAAAAAATCATTGTATACCACAATTACTATATTATTTTATAGTTTACACTGAAATAATCTTGAACCATTTATGTCTCTTCATTCTCAATAAGTTCAAATGGGCTCAATTAGATAAAATTTGTTCATGTCTATACACCAAACCAACATGTTTATTGAAATGAAAATGACTCTATTTTTCAAATAAAAAGAAACGGATAATTTAGATAAAATATTATAAACGTTTCTCACACACACACAATACACACACACACACACAAAATTGTTTCTACGTATATGAATATTATAATATTTATAAGATTACGTAGATTGTGTGAAATAATTTACAGTTATTATATATTTACAGTTAAGCAATATATATTCAAACCATCTAATTATTTTAAAATATAGAATATAATTAAAAAAACGTTGAACATGGTTCATAAAAAGATTACTATTCGTTGAAATGTAGTTTACAAATTATAAAATAATTAGTTGTACAAAACATTCACACGCTATTCTCCAGCCTGCAGTAAAATAAAATAATAAGATTGAGACCATAGCAATTATATACTATTAATTCAAACTAGTATTGTACCCGTGCGTTGCACGATAATTTTTATTTTATTTTATTTAAAATAAAAAGAATTGTTTAAAATATATTAAAATATTTAAATAATTAATTGTATATATGTATACTTAAGTTATATCTCTGTGTGTGTGTGTGTATTTCGGTAAGAACCATCACTGGTTCTCACACCAGAGATGGTTTTACCATAACTGCTACCTATATATAAATCATCTAAATATTATTTAAAGATCGAATAGTATTCAAAATGATATAACCTTATTCATAAAAGGATTGTTATTAGATGAAATATACTTTACAAATTAAGATAAAATTTCGTATACACAACATTTGTAGTTTTGTTACTATGTTTATTCTCATCGTCGATCAATATTTGTAAACTCATACGATTGGTCACCCTTGATATAGCAACGTATAACTGACCATGGTTGAAAACAGGCTTCTTCAGGAAAACTCCAACATGAGAGAGATATTGTCCTTGAATTTTGTTGATCATCATAACATATGACACGTTTAAAGGAAATTGTCATCATTGGAACTTGAAAGGGAACCTCGAATTGGATGGTGTGATAGTCATTCTAGGGATTAACAATGATTCACATGCATTGCTTCCTTGAGAAATATTAGCATATACAATATAACCGTCAAGTTAACAACTAACATTACACAACACAAGAGAATGATCGATATTTCTCAACAACATGAGTGGAATTCTAATTTTTAGTATTAGCTCATTATACAATACATTATGCTCTTCTGGAAAATGAAAACTCAAACACATGATAGGTGGGATCTTATACTGAATTTCATAAACTAATATTCTCCACGCCGTTTTGCATGGAAAAATGTAATGACAATCATAATACATGTTGATCTCATCAATATTTTTATCATCTACATCCTCACATTTGTTCTGATATAATGTTATAGTGAACCCGTAGTTATATTTATTACCCTATTTAAACAAATAATCGATAGATCTAAATTGGTTACACTATTTAACATATAAATAAGCTATATAATTCGGTATAGAAAAGATTATGTGAAACGACCTCTGGAAGACTGCTAGTAAATGTCGCGGGCAAGACAACATGATTACCAGCCATCTGCCTCACCTCATAACACTACATCAACAATCCTACTGTAAATCTCACTTCATAATTTTTTGATGAGTTCTAACGTACCACAATTTTGAAGATTCAATAATCGTATATGCATCAATTATGAATTTTTGTGTGAGTCATCGACTATATAGAACAGTGAGTACCTCTGTGCCTCTTTCATGCAATCGGTGAGAAAAGAACTCCATCTAACTCACATATTGTTTACCCTTGCCTTTAGGTTTTCGAGGTTTAGAAAAATATATATCTGGTTGTCTTCGCCACATGGAAATAGTAACAGATAGTGTAGAATAACGTACAAAAGATGCAACTCGTTGATACGTTTCAAATTACCAGATCTCTTTTCTACTGCAGTTCTCTTGCTACCACTTTGTGGATCAATATCACCAACAACTAATAGACAATTAGATGATATTTTTATGAATCTATTGTAGTTGATGCCATAGTGTTCATTCCACTCGATGCTGGTTTCGCACTTGTATTATTTTGCATGATTACTGAGATAGTAACAAATACATTATTTTAAGAAATCATGTAACGCCCCAAAATAAAATACTACCTTAATAGTAAATAAAATAAATAAATAAAACAAACTCTCGCCTTAAATTCGCTTTCATATACATAAAATCACAATAAAAGGAAGTCGACAATAGAAAGCTCTAGACGAGTCAGTCTTCACCTTGAACATCGAAGTCAACTTCATTGGTATTGTCATCGATATCTGGAGAGTTTGGTTTTAAAACAAACGAGAGCGTGAGCTAAAAGAGCTCAGTGAGGACAAGCAATTGAAATGTAAACTTTCTTTTAAAATATAAAACTGACAAGATTTTAGAAAATAATTTTCATAAAACAATCCAAGCACTTGGTGTGCAAAACTATTTTCATACGTTTAACAAAACTCCGACCCGACCAGGAGAAATGGGAATAGGTACCACGAGTAGTCAAGCAAGAACCACAGACAACCTGCTCGATTGATTGCCCAAACTACTCGTGCCTGACAGACAATGACAACGACAGACAGACAGACAATAACAGTGACTGACAGTGACAGTTACAAACAGTAACAGTTGACAGACAAATGATCACAGACAGTCAATAACAACAATCGAGTTCAAACGATACCTTTGATATAAAATCATATAATTGAACTTATGATTAAACACAAGCACAAGGTAATGCACACTTGCATATTTTCCTTCAAAGTATTATTTTTCAAAAGCTTATATAAGCAAAAAAAAATATGTTCGATCAAACAAGTGCTTCATGATTTGTAAAATCAAAAACTTTTCAGTTAAAAATATTTTACTTGCAGATAAGCACAAACAACGCTTTATAATTTGAGAATTTTCAAACTCTCCAGTTTAGAAAGTTTTACTCACCGTAATTGAGATTCTTTCCAAAATCAAGCATATTGCTATGGCGGCTTTACGAGTTCACGATCTAATATATGAAATGCTTCGTCACTTCCAAATAAAAGCCCATGTTGAGTTCTAGAATATAATATATTTATAAGAATTATAAATATAACATATAATAAATTAATATCTAAGATCCTAAGACACTTGAAAGTGAAACTAATCCACTTGATCGCGTAATAGTATAATAAAGACGATCGGCCTCGATTCTATAAATCTAAAGTTCATGGGGGAATCTGTAATTTTATATACATCTTGCGTAGTAGGATATTATAACGAATCTATGGTTCGAATTTGAAATCATTTGGAAGTCGTTTGACCCATTTCGGCTCAAAAACAAGAAAGTTGTACGGTTTTGAAAAATTAATAAAGTAATTGGGTCAAAATATAATTTTAAAAACTTTTAAAAGTTTGTGGGGTCAGTCTGCAATTTTAAAAAACCTGATTTGGGGTCAATTCGTAATAAATTAAAATTTGATTTGAGGGGACTAAATTGAAAATTAGAGGGTTCAAATTGAAGTTTTAGAAATTTTTAATTGGTTCCAAAACTATATCTAATTCTCAAAAACCCACCCCTATAATTTTGAGCCATTTCAATTCAGCCCCAAGTTTTTTAAAAACCTCCTGCCAGCTCGTTTTTTTCCCTTCGTCGGCTCAGACACTCTCCGGCAACCACCGCGACATCAACCACCATCCCAAACACACACAAACACATATACGCACAATCATTCAAGATTAAATATCCTAACTGAATAGGACCCGAATTATGAAATTAATTAAGAGCTTTCGAAACTGAAGTAAAGACGAACAAATTGATATATAATTCGTTAAATTTGGACCTGCCGTTCGCCGGAAATCGGCTGCCAAAGTTCGACGGCGGCGGCCGAATCGTAACAACGCACAGAAAGTTCGCCGGCGTTTTGCCGATTATCCAGAGCTCCGATCGACGATCCGAAGGTGGCGTTGAAAACCTTATGAAGTTGGCTATTTATGGTTAAAATTTCATATTGATCCATTGGTTGGATTTTCTCCAGATTTCCGATGAAGTTTGCTGCCAAAGTGATGCGACGGAAAGGAATGTGGCTTGAGTGAATATGATCCAAACGCAGCAAAAGGAGTGATAAGGCGGTAAGTATTTTGGGCTTGCGCTTGACATTTGGGCTTAGTATTTGGGCCCAAATCTTTGGGCTAGGCTCAATGATTTGGACCTAATTAATTGAGTAGATTTAAATAATTTTGAGCCCGATTTAAACCGATTAGTTAAAATATATATATATATATATATTGTGTATATTTATTTCTGCTACAAAATTAAATAAATATAAATCAAAGTTTCATAATATTCAATATATATTCCAACAAAATATTATTGTAATAAAAAATTTCAATTGACGTGAAATAAAAATAGTGATATAAAGAATAATCAAATTAATTTAAATAAATTATAAGATTAAATAGACAGGGCTTCACAAATCAATTCAAATCAGAAGTACTAAATCGTAATAATATTTGATAAATAACATGTTGAAAGCCAATTAAACAAATACTACATTATATTGCATTGTGCAATTTTGCATTTTTTAATTAAAAAAGTGGTAAAATTATTTTTGAGAAAAAGTGACAAATTTGATATTGTTAAACTCATAATAAAAATAAAATAACACACACACACACACACATATTCAAATGATCTTGTTAATTTTTTTAATATTAATTAGGGTATCCATCCTATTTACTTAAGAAAACTCCTACATAATTAAAAAAACAAACTAAATCATCATTAATATTAAAAATTATTTATGAGATCAATCCAAATAAAAAAGTATTGAATCGTAATAATATTTAATAGTAACATGTTGATAGCTAACAAAAATAAATAATGAATTATATTGTCGTTTTAATATAATTTAATTTAAAAAAGTGGTCAAATTACTTTTGAGAAAAAGTGACAAATTTGATATTATTGGACTCACAATAAAAATAATAATAACAAAAAAACATAAAACCTCACAATAAAAATCAAAATAATATATATATATATATATATATATATATATATATATATATATATATAATATTATTTATAATGATCTTGTTATTTTTAATATTAATTAGGGTATCTATCCTAATTATATTAAGTAAATTCCTATATAATTTTAAAAAAGAAAAATAATCCTATGTGACTTTTTTTCTCTCTTACATGGTTTTTTATTATTGTTTTCACTGTCTAGCATGGATTGTAGGTCTACAATTTCATGTGAAGATAATTTTTTTCACCTCACAATGAGCAAATGATAGTGTAAGTATTAATAAAATATAAATATTAAAATGATGCTGAAGGGGTTAGTATGTAAAATATAAATGCATACCTAACAGAATAAATTTAATTTTTAACTTCAGTTGAAATTAAGTATGAAATGAAAGTTTTCAAAATTACTGTGTTTAGTAACATTTGCTTTCAGAGGCAGTCTTCCCCTTTTTTTATTTTCGAATTAGTTGATCTTATTCCAAGTCTATTATTGTTGATGTCATAATGTTCATTCAACTTAGTGTTGGGTTTGCACTTGTATTGTTTACGCGGTTTCTGAGATATTAACAAAATACATTATTTTATGAGATCAACTCAAATAAAAAAGTGTTGAATCGTAATAATATTTTATAACAACATGTTGATAGCCAAAAAAGTAATATCAAATTATATTGTATTTTGATTTTTTTTAATTTAACTAAATAAAGTGATCGAATTATTTTTGAGAAAATGTGACAAATTTGATATTGTTGGATTCGAAATGAAAAAAAAATAACAAAAAAAAAATTAAAAAATCAACTCTCTCTCTCTCTCTCTCTCTCTCTCTATATATATATATATATATATATTATATATATATATGTATATATATATATTATATGTATATATATATATATTATATGTATATATAATATTAATTCTTATTATTTTAATATTAATTAGAGTATCTATTCTAATTATGTCAAGAAAATTCCTACATAATTAAAAGAATAATTCAAGGTTACTTTTTAATTAAAAATAGAAACCAAATCATAATAATATTAAATAAGGATCTATCATAATTATGTTAACAAAATTCCTACATAATTAAAAAAATAAAATAATCCTACATGTGTTGAAGAAAAAACACAATTAGTGTGCCTTCGTCAAATAACTGATGAAGGATAGTTTAGGTATTTGTTATCTTTACTTGTTATGAAAACATGTAATTGATACCCACTATATAAAAGGAGTCTTTGATGAATAAGAGAACCCTAATTTCTATCGTCTCCATCGTCTTTTTTATGTCTTCTCCTTATGCGTCTTTGATGAATAAGAGAACCCTAATTTCTATCGTCTTCATCATCTCTTTTATGTCTTCTCCTTATGTTTTTACTTTTACACGTTATGAGCACGAAACTCTAACCTAGTGATCGAGAATAAGCTTTCATAACCAAAGCAACAATTATACAATTTTCGTAGGTCGAAAACCCAACTGCGCTGTATATTTGAAAATTCAGTTTCTCGAGTTTAAACTGTTGGATCGACGTCAAAATTTAACATAACTTTACAAACCATTTGAATTACATTCTGAACGGTGGAGATTCTATTTGGAAATACGAAAAAATTTATATGAATTTTTGAACAAAACAGATTCTGCTTTCCTAATTTTCTGTGCAGAGTTTTTTAAAATAAGATTTCTCAAAATCTAACCGTTGGATCAAGTCAAATTTTGGATATATTATTCCAAACATATACATATTTCATATGAATGGTGAATATTTGAATATGAAGTCTCAAGATTCCGATAATGAATTTCGAATAGAGCTGATCCTGTTTCTCGGATCTGTCTGCCCAGCTTATTTTAGAAATTCAATTATGCACAATGTAACCGTTGGATGAAGCTGGATTTCTGATATGTTATTCAAAACACGTATAGGCCGAATTGGAACGGTGGAGATCGGGTTTGAAGGTCTCTGTCATCAGAAATCAGACAAGCCTATTGAAAAACAAATTTAGGAAAGAATCGTGACTTTCGTTCAAGGTAATTCGAATTACCCTATTATTTATTATTTATTAAATGCAGCTAATAATTATTTGGAAATATGAATATATGTCATGGTATATATTTTTGTGAAAAGCATGTATATGTATATGTGCCATCGTATGATTATATGTATGTGATGTATTGACAAATACGAAATTTTGCAATACTTTAATAATATTCATAGAGTACATAATATATTAGTATTCATGATCTTATATGATTTCTAATTTAGAAATCATAAATAAAGTTATTTACATGATTAGATGAGAGATTGATCATAATTTTGCCAATATTTTTATTTCATAATGAATTTCGATGAATTGATTAATTTCATATATGTTGATCATGAATTTGGATGAATTGATAGATTCATGTTTGTTGATCATTTTGATGATTTGATAGATTCATGTATGTTGTAATTCTATTCAAGCTAATTTATAAGCAACTTTCAATATGTATCATTGATTGTACATTTGTATATTTTCATGATAATGAAAGTTCATGAAGGATACAATATTGTATAAATAAGTCATGTGATAAAGTATATTCACACGATATTAAAGAAAGATTATGACATACTTCAAATTTATTATCTAAAGAAATTGATTAAACTAACTCAATCTAAATACAATTTAATATACTCGAAAGAAATTGAGTACTACCATCATTGGTTTGATATGGAAACTAAAAGAACTATAATTCCACATTAATATCATTCAAACCCCTAATTGACAAAGAATCGTCAAACTTAGTCAAAGTCAATTCTCTAATGAATTCGAGAATTCGTTGACCTCAAATCTTATGTTGGAAGTATATTTAGTTACAAACTTTCAGTTAACTTTGGGATGTGCTCCAAATGAGTATTTTGAAAATTTTATTCACTACTTCCAAGTCTAAGAATTCAGTAAAAAGAAATTTATTTGTTTGCTAAAAAGGGTTAATGACTTTGATATGTCGCGACTAAAACATGTCTTACCATATGTGAAAAAAAAAAGTCATTTTAAATGACAATAAGTATTGAGAGATACGATCCCACTCTATTATTTTTACTTGAGCAAACATACTAATGCACTTGTATAATATTAATTATGATAGTAAGTCATCGAGAGACATGATATTTTTCTTCATAATACCAATGTTAGACCTCCGGATAAAGAAATCTTGTGAGTCTAACTAGGATCAATAGGAATGGAAATAACCTCAAAGTAAAGGGGAAGAGACATGTTGATCCATACATATGTGGCAAGAATGAACCACGGGGTGAGATATGTAAGAGTTCGTGATATTTATTTGTCGTGGTAGAAGTCATGGAGGTTCTCCCAATAACCTTGCTTGGTCAATGGATATCTTCTTTTTTGATTGATGAAATTTGTTTGTTTCTTACTTTACAAAAGAACTTGTGAAAGTATGATCAAACATTCATATTAGACTATTGTTTTTGGTCTTAAGGTTTATTTTGAGTTAGATTTATGTGATGTGCCCTATTTTAAAGTAATTATTATTTTATTGGGCTTATTAGTAATATTTGGATTTCATTCCAAAGCATTGAATGTATTTGAGTTTAGTTACCACACATTCACATACAAGGTTCAGGAGTAAACTAAGATATAATGTAACATATCTAGCAAATAATATAAAATATTAGAATGAAAAGTATTTCGTTCAAATATCTCTGAAGAATGTGAGAATTTGTCGAGGAATAGAAAATTATTCACAGAATTATATTCTATGTGACAAAGTCTTGATACTTAGTGGCACATTGATTAAAGTCATAAAAGCTCAGTATGGACCAAGAGCGAAACGAATCTTGTTAATTTTGATGATATTCATAATGATGATTATCATTATGAAGTACATTATGAGAATGAAATTATACCTTTAATTTCCGTGGAAAAAAGCACGTTTTAGAGTTAATCTAGTTTTACTTTACTGCTTTTTGATTATTGAATCATAAGATATGACCAACGAAGAATTGTTGGACATTGACTCATTCAAGTTTTGACACGACTGACATGGATTCTTTGGTTGTCGTGATATGATGGTCCATATTATAAGAAATTAACATGGACATCTTTTATTCTGAGTGAAACACAAAATGAGATAGAAATTTGATGCAAAGTATAGTGTCGAACTAATGTTGTTCTATTACCGCTAGTGCATTCTAAAGTACTCGGAGCACTGCATACATTCATATCTCAAAGATATATCACTCATTTTTTCAAAACTTGTTCATTAGCAAAATTGAATGATTGAGACCTGCATTTGCTAAAGATACAAAATATAATATTTCATTCTTATAATTGATAATTGGTGATACATGTGGACATGACCATGCAAAATGCGGATCATTCAAGTATTTTATAGTTTTGGTCGATGCTTCAGCACGTATTGTCCATAAAAATGTTGCATTTGCAAAACTTATAGCACATTTAATATGATTGAGGACTCACCACCCTTATAAAGTACCCAAACTCATAATGCTAGAGGGTTTACATCAAAAGTACTTAATGTCTATTGCATTTTAATCAAGATCGATGTACCGGATCTTGTACCCCAATGTGCATATATAATAAGGTCTCAAAGAAGACACCGTCAAGGAGAATATAGATGGTGATTAAGACAATATTTATGCGCACTCATTTGTCTTTGCACAGGGTTATGCAATATTGCACGTAACTCTTACTTATTCGTTTATGAACCCCTGCTAACCAAATATTTTGCGTACCAGTTGGTAACTGGATATAAGCCTGATAATTCATATCTACGCATATTTGATTAAGCAGTATATGTGCCTATTGCGCCTCCATAGCACATTCTATGGATTTTCAATGACGATTAAGTATTTATGTTAGATATGAATCTCCAACAATCATCTGTTATTTGAAACCTTTGGCAGACGATCTCTTTATCGCTAAATTAGCGGATTTGTTACTCTAATGAGACAGTCTTCCCGTCGTTAGGGGGAGATAAGAAAAAGTATTTTCTAATGGAATGACAGGAATAATTTTATACTATGTCTCATTATGATCTCCGCATTTCACAATGTAACGTGAAAGAAAAGTAAAGTGAACTATTGATCTTCAAAGTATAGAAGACTCAATTTTCAAAGTGACGAGATCATATATATACAAGATGCAAATGTGTCTGCAAGGTTAAAACTTCCCATAAAGGGCACAATGTCGTAAATTAAGACATTGCAACCATACTTAGTGGAGGTGTGGTTGAGGTTGGGACTCCCAAAAGGAACAGGGGGAGGTCACTTGGTTCGATCAATACTCGCCCAAGGAATAAGAGGGCATGTATGGCACAACTTTAATTGATCATCAATGAAGATAACGACTCTCATGAGATTATCTCTGATTATACTTATGTCCATGAATCATTACTGGAGGACGCTTCGAAGTTTAATATGATTTCAGAGAATAAAGAAATCTCAATGTACAATGAGAGTTTATATAAGTTGATGGAAAGACTTTTCATACACATTGATGATATATACATTGTTTCTCAAAGATCATAGAGCACAATAGTATCGAACCACGCTCTATTGAAATATCAATATTGAGCAAATTGACCTAAATGTAAAGAATCAATCCAGGTATAACTAAATTCACTGACAACAAGGTAGGTATTTGGTTTGGTAGTGCTAACCTCACCAAGTGTAAAGCCTGTAGGACATAAACAAAGTTTTGTCAGAAAGCGTAACGAGAAAAATAAAGCCATGAGATGCAAATCTAAACTTGAAGCACAAAGTTTCTCAAAACGCCCTGGAATTGACTATGAGGATATGTACTCTCTCATAATAGATGTTCTAATTCCAAAGAACTGAGAATGCAGCCTATACCTGTGGCTACATCATATCTCTATGAGGATCATGATTTAGAGATATATACGAAAGTGCTTGCTGGCCTTTCATTGCCAAGGCAAGTGACTCTAAGCCACGGAGTGCATTTGCAATTAAATTAAAACACTCACTTTATGGATTAAAATAATCAAGACGGATGTGGTATGACCGTCTAAGTGACTACTTGATTGGGAAAAGATAATCTATGCCCTTGCGTATTTATAAGTTTCAAATTTGCGATTATAATTGTATATGTTGATGAAAGGAACATAATATTCACTCTTAATAAAATAAGAGATATCGCTAGTTATTTGTATTCTTAATTTGAGATAATGCATCATGGGAAAACTCGGTCATGTTAAGGCTTTAAACTAAAATTGAGTTTGTGGAATACTAAATTCTACAGTTTACATATATCCAAAAGATGATCAGGCAATTAAATATGGATAAGTGCAATATGTTAGCACTCCTATGATTGGTCAAAGTGAAGATATAAGGAAATATCAATTTTGTCAATGGAATGACGAAGAACTGGTGGGAGCTGAAATTCCTTACTTACGTACAATATGCGCATTAGTGTACCATTACTAATACACTTGACCAAATATTATTTTCTCAAAATTGTTATCTTGATTTAACTCAAGAAAGTGCAATGTCACTGGAATGAAATCAAAATGTAACTTGATACCTAAAAGAAACCATTGAAGCGAGTTTATTTTTCCCATTCATAAATATAATTGGGACGCATATGGTCTTGTAATCCATATAGAAAATGTTGAGTTTACTCCCTACTGTAAAACACCAAATAGTATCATTGATGTTGGTTACTCAATCGATCATGTAAAGAGATCATTGTCATACATGTAGTAGTTCGTGAGTATCTACGATAAATGTTATGATCATTCATATATCTAATGATAGTGGTTTGAACTCTATCACTGAAGAAAATGTGATAATACGAGTAATATCACCACAACTCTTCTACAACCAACAACTATGCACTTTCTCAAGAATCAAATAAATTGAGGAAGTGGAGACTTCCAATATTCTCTTGATAGATGTACATATTAGAGAGAGGTGTACACTTTAGGGGGAGTCTCAATATAGGTGTGTTGTACTCTTTTTCCTTAGACTAAGTTTTATTTTTCCAATTGGGTTTTGTTACTTGACAAGGTTTTAACGAGGCAACAATAAAACACCATTTCACCCTTTAACTTGGCACAAGGGGGAGTGCTGAAGGAAAAACACAATTAGTGTGCCTTCGTCAATAAGTAACTGATGAAGGATAATTTAGGTATTTGTTATCTTTACTTGTTGTGGAAACATGTAATTGATACCCTATATAAATGGAGTCTTTGATGAATAAGAGAACCCTAATTTCTATCGTCTCCATCGTCTCTCTTTTATGTCTTCTCCATATGTTTTTACTTTTACAACATGGCAATTACGTGACATTTTTTCTCTTTCCTACTCATCTTTTTTTCTCTCTCCAGACTTCTCTTTATATATATATATATATATATATAGAGAGAGAGAGAGAGAGATATAAAAATTGCAAGATAATGACTCTAAGTCATCTATATATATATAAAAAGGCTCGCATTTCCAAAAATATTTCTCAATAATTTTCCCGCCCATTTCACTTACTACTTGTAGTAATACATGTTTATTATTTATATAACTATTTGTGTAAAAAAAAATTGGATTATGATTTATACAAAAAAAATATTAAATATATAGAAGAATTATATATAATTATAAATTAAATTTGAGAAAAATACAAATAATAAAAAAAATCTGATGAGAATATCAAATATAAGAGATATTTAGAATAAATATAAATAATTAGTTAATAAATTTGCAAAACCCAAAAAGCAAAAATAAAATATAAATATTTTCAAATGCTTTATAATAAAATTAAAAAATATTAATAAAATCATAAAGATACAAATATAAGAACTTATGATTAAATTATAAATATTTATTTAATAAATATGAAAAAAAAATTCAATAATTGATTAACATGAAGAGAAAATCCATCAAATAAGTTAAATTAACTATAAGATTGCATAATTAAATTCTAGGAAATTATTAAGTAAATCAAAAAAGAAAAATGAAAATTGAGAAAATTACGAAATAAAATTTAAAAACAATAATATTAATTACAAAAAATATTATATAAAATAAATATGAAAAAACAAAATATAAATATAAAATATAAATTTAAAAAAGATATAATCTATAAATAAATCTAAATAATTAGTTTATAGACCTTCAAAACCGGGAAAAGTAAAATCAAAATATAAATATTTCGAATTATATCAAATAAAATTATTTTTTTTAAAAATAAAATATAAGAACTTATAATTAAATTATAAATATTTATTTAATAAATATAATAAATGGAAAATAAACCAAAAGGTCACTAAAATTATAAAATTAAACATAAATTCATAGCTACAAGAAATTACCATTAAATTATAGAAAATTATTAAACTAAATATAAAAAAAAATTACAAGAAATATAAAATAATATAAATAAAATTAGAAAATAATAAAATGAATAAAAAGAATATAAAAATTTATAAAATGATTTTAAAATATTATTTAATGAATTTTTTAAAGAAAAAAAAAGATAATATAAGTACAACCAGAAAATTGATGCAACGAACAAAAAAAACTATAATCGGTAACAAGAACTTATCTATTCTTCCATAATCTTATTTTTTTACCAAACCCATCGATACGAGGATAAATATATGATTATATAATCGCATAATATAAAGAATTCAATACATTATATTTTAAATTTTTTTAACTATATAATTCTTATGAACACTTGTATATTAATAATTTGTGACTAATTACTATGATTTTAAGTATTTAACGTTAGAAATTCATAAATGAATGATTTATTACTCTTAGTTTTATAAATACTTTTTTTATAAACTTATATAATAATTATTTATGAACATCTTTATATTAATAATTTGTGACTAATATGATTTTAAGTATTTAACGTTAGAAACTCATACATAAATGATTTGTTTCTCTTAGTTTTATAATTACTTTCGTATAAACATATATAAAGATTATTTACTAATATTTGTATATTAATAATTTATGACTAATTACTACGATTTTAAGTATTTAACGTTACAAATTCATACATAAATGATTTATTACTCTAAGTTTTATAATTACTTTCGTATAAACTTTTATATATATATATATATATATATATATATATATATATATATATATATATATATATATATATATATATATATATATATATATATATATATNATATATATATATATATATATATATATATATATATATATATATATATATATATATATATATATATATATATATATATATATATATATAAACTCTAATTTATTTATCGGGTTCATCAATTGGCTCGATGACTTAGTGGTTAACTCGATTACTCAGTGTCTATCCCGAGTCAATTATCGGGCTGATTCCAAAAATATTAACTTTAATAAAATGGACTACAAAGGTCCTCAATTAAGTTTGTGATACGATTCCTCATTTATTTGGTACTTTTCTTTGTTTATTTTTGTATTATTTTATATATTTTTAGAATATATGAATATTTTTTATTTTCTAGATRTGGGAGATAGTTTTTTAATTATAACTTTAATTAAGTATATTACTTTCTATTTTCAAAATAATTTCAGATTTATTTTATTGTATTTTATAACTTCTTGATCCTTTTTATTGTTTTTATCAATTTTCAATAGATAACGACTATTCATATTTAACTTTTATATATTTATTTAATTTAATTTATAACTATCGCAAATTTATTCTTTCAATATCTTTAAAATAAGTATTTCAAAATTAATTATAGTTTTATTATATTTCTATCTGATTCCAAAATATTTTCTTATTTATATTATTATATTATATTATAATATTTCTATTTTCTTATTTTATTTTAGAAATTATTAAGAATCGTTTAGAATTAAAACATATATGCCATATTTATTTAACCGAATTCATAGATTTTTATGATTTATTTTATTATTTATAGCATTTTAAATGTATTATTGGTACATTTAGGATTTAGTAAAGTATTATTTAGGATTTAAATTATTTTTGATTTTATTCCTTTCAGATTATTATGAAATAATATTTATTTTATATTATTTACACTATTACTACCATCGTAATTTTTTTATTTTTAAATTTCTTAATAAATATTTTGTTTAAAATATATTTCTTATAGACATTTAATATATTTTATATTTAAAATTTATTTTATCATTTTATAATGTTTCTATGATTTTTCTTAGTATTAAATAATTATTTAGAATTCATAATATTTTAATCCAATTTTAAAATATTTTAGGATTTATTTTATATTATTAATAATATCTATGGTTTTTGTAATATTTTTAAATTTTACTTTAATTAATATATGTTTATAATACAAATACAAAATTTTGTATTTCTTTAGTTAATTCTATAGTTTTTTCAAATTTATATTACAAATATTATATTTTTATTGGTTAAATATTGATTTGCTAATTGTATAATTATGTTGATATAAATTATTTTTAAAATAAAAAATACAACAAAGTGCTACTAAAGTACTACTAGATTATTCAATTGTACTTCAGTTATAATCAAATAGATTGATGTGATTGAATTATGACACAATCTAATGATAAATTTTGGGGTACGTGTCGACAAACAAGTACAACGGGAACTAATAATTAAAAAAGCTCAAATTTATTAAAAGATTTTCACTTTGTATTTGAATACAAAGACAAAACAAAGAGATGAGTGTAGTGATCTGTAATAAAAGTGACTCATATGATTGTTCCGAGACTAACTAAACGGGAGAGTTTGAAACTATTGATATGTGATGATAACAAGTTAAACTAATTAGACGTATAATGTAATCTGGAAAAAATTGTTTCATAATATATAAAAGTGGAGTTATTTACTTTTGATTTTCTTTAGGTTACTTTTGACTTGTTTTAGGGGATATACGCACCCATTTATTTATGAGTTGTAACGCCCAAGTTTTTATTTCCTTATAATTTTCAGCCCAATATTTTTTTTTATTTAAATTCTATTGTTTCAAGTCCAATAAGCCTTTTATTCAAATCCAATTACATTATTTTCATTTTATTTTATTTTTACCAAAACCAAATTTAAACATTATTACTTTTATTTTTAACAAAGCCCAAATTCAAAACCCATAGAATTCTATTTAATCGAATTTAACAATTCGGTTACCAAATAAATTATATATATATTTTTATGAAGTGGTATCAGAGCCATTCATGGTTCTGTAGACTTACTAAATATTTTATTTCTCGATTTCAAAAAAAAAAATAAATAAATATAAATATAATAATATAAATTTACGAGTTAGTCAAAAGTTTTATTACAATATTTTCTTTTATGCCAAAAGTTTAACAAGTGTACAACTATGACAACAAGCATCCACCTCCGCCATTACCGCGCCAACTCCAAAAGGTATATGCATAAAAATTTTAAATTTTTCTAAGTCTATTGCATGTTCTCAATATCAAATACAAAAGTCATTACTATTGCAAATGTTATGCTATGCCATGCGAAGGGACTTCTATAGACATGATTTCCATGACATTCACAAATCACACAAAAGTTATTACTATTGCAAATGCTATGCTATGCTATGCGAAGGAATTTCTATAGACACGATCACTATGACGTTTCACAAGTAATCACATGTTTTCTATGCAAACCCAATTCCATGCGAACTATTTGAATAGACGAACTTTAGATCCCTATGCACGATGAACTTTACCAAACCCCATGCAATAACTATAGGACAATGCCTCCGAGACGTGCTCCTAGAGGTCAAAACCAAGCCAATGCTATGAATCAAGAGAATAATACGAACCAAGCTCCTGCAGCGAGCCAAGCATCTCATACAAATCAAGCTGATCAAAATATGAATGATGTGTTTGCGCCTATGAATAATCATGCTCAAGTAGTGGAGCAATTTCGCCGCTACGCACCTCCCACTTTCACTGGAAAAGAGGAAGCTATTTACGTTGAGGATTGGTTCCGTTCTTTGGAACGTACTTTCAAAACTACTGAATTGCAGCGATGCTCAACGAGTGATTTGTGCTGAGTATCAACTAATTGAAGGGGCAGACCGTTGGTGGGAAGGTTATTGGAGAACCAGGACTGAACAAGAGCGCGAGGCTCTAACTTGGAGTGAGTTCAAAGAGATTTTGAGAGGTCAATACTACCCAAGGTTTTATCGTGAGCAAAAGGAACGTGAATTCTGGGAGCTACGGCAAGAGGGATGTCGGTTATAGATTACGAGGGGAAGTTCACCGAACTAAGTCGGTTTGCAACCCACTTGGTGGATACCGACTTGAACAAGGCTCGTCGATTTTTGGATGGGATGCGACCAGGAGTTAGACATATCCTCAAAAAGTCATGGGGATTTATCGTATGCTGAGACAGTTAAGCGCGCACAAGAGATAGCTGCTAGCCAGGATATGGATCGAAAACAAATGGAAAATTCGAGAAAGAGGAAAGGTGAAGATTTGAATCGAAACGAGAATAAAATCCATGACAAGCAAGGAAAGAAAGAGGAAAATAATCAAGGAGATCAACCTACTAAGCCCGTTTGTGGAAATTGTGGGAAAAGTCACTTTGGGGAATGTCTTGCAGGGAAAAATGCATGCTTTCGCTGCAAACAAAAAAGGGCATCTAGCGGATGATTGTCCGGTTTACGGCAATACCAATTTTGCAGAGAAGAAAGGACAAGGAGGAAGGGCTCGAGTGTTTAACATGCGACTGCTGAACCAAGGTAAGATTATCTGAATTTCGAGGACGAAAATTTTTTTTAAGGAGGTAGGAAAACCCCACAGCCCCACAATCGAACCGGCCGAATTGCGACCAATAGCCCACGCAACCGAGTCACCAGCCCGTCGACAATTGAAACCACCGCCGCCACCCCTCAATTTCACGCGAGCCGAGTCGTCCCACGAACCACCGCCGTGTTCCAGCCGAAGCCGCCGCGGTTCGTGCCCGGCAGTTTCTATCACCGGAGGACGACGCCGCTTCGTCAGCCGCCAGCGGAACTGCGCCAGCTTCGCCCATACGCCGTTGGTCGGAGCCGTCACCGTTGCCGCACCAGTCGTCGTCGCCGCTCCAGTTGCCGCCGCCATCATCCAATCGAAGGTGGAGAATTGTGGGCGCCGACTTCTGAATTTGGGGAAGAAAGTCGCATCCAAACTTCGCCCGCCCTCGCCGGTTGCAGCCAAGCGCCGTCCGATCGCCGTCGAGTGGTCGGCCGTAGCTGCGCCGATTACCAATTGGTCGGCCGGCCCCGATTTTTTGAGAGAAACGGGACGGGGAAGAAGAAAGAAAGAAAGGAGAGGAGAAGAGAGGGGGGGGGGTCGGACGGGTTTTGAGGGATTAGGGTTGGAAACCCTTTTGATCCATTTTTCCTTAATTTTTTGCAATTGAACCCCCAGCCTCTTTCCATCCTTTCGATTGAGCCCTCAGTTTTCCAATAACCCCCAATCCAGCCCCAAAAACACTTTTTATAAAATACTTTCAGTCCAATTTTATTATTATTATTATTATTATATTATTATTATTATTATAGTTATTATTATCATTATTATTATCATTAATACTACTACTATTATTATTATTACTATTATTATTATATTACTATTTTAAATATGAAAAATACTAAGTAAATGCATTTTCTAATTTATTAGGTGACGAGGGTCCTCGAACCTAGAATTTTCAAGCACGAGCATCTACATTCGCATTTTCACGAAACGCATTCGAAGGTGGGTGATTCTAAACTCTTTTCAAAACTATGTTTGTCTATGTTAAATGCAATTATATGAATTATCTATGTCTCAATGCAACATTCCATAGTAGCTTTCGAGCTAAAACCATGATAGTGTGTTGTAGCCATTCATTTATGATTTATATGATTTCTTCTTAACATTGCCGAACGTGTTCTATGTTTGACTATGTTATGTGCGATTGTATGAATTATCTATGTCTCAATGCAACATTCCATAGTAGCTTTCGAGCTAAAACAACAGTAGCTTTCGGGCTAAAACAACAGTAGCTTTCGAGCTAAATCTATGAATCTATGAACGACTGACAGTGTGTTGTAACTATTCATTTATGGTTTGTATGATTTGTGTTTAATGTTGACAAACAAATCCCCACTGAGCGAGTTGAAAGCTCACACCCATTATTATCAAACTTTTCAGGTTAAGGAGTTGGATGTGGTACGAGGCGGTGGATGCGAAGATGCTATATTCAATATTATTTCTATGAATTGGTATTTTAATTTTTGTCAAGTTTAAAATAAAGTTTGAGACCTGTGTTTCTATTTAAATGCTTTGAACAGTTAGAGTACTACTATGTTGATTCATTAAGTGAATCTCCTATTTTTAAATAAATGTTAAGTTTTATTCACGCTTCCGCTCAAATTTATTGTGATTGTGATTTATTGAAAACTCGCGCCCTTTATTTTGGAAGTTTTATTTATAAATAATCAAAATTTATACTTTTCGAAAATGGGGCGTGACATGAGTTCACCCCAATAAAAAGAATCAGCAAAAATACCAAAATTATCCCCCAAATACTAAACACCTCAAATACATCATCTACTCAAATCATTCACCACCACTCCAACTCTACCATTATTGCCACATCACACCATCGCCGCCACCGCCGAACAAGACGAAGAAAAGACGGTGATAGGTGGTAAAAGGTAAGTTACAGATTTTGGCGATAAAAGGTAAGAAACAGATGCAAAATATGGGTGTTCGTCTCTGGTTTTTCAAACAGAATTCATGTGCTCGAACTTTTTGATCGAATGATACAATGTTATTTGAAAAAAAAAAATTTGAACAACCCTTTTTTAGCTTAAAAAGAGACGTTCGGATTAATTTTTCTAACAAATTTTTTTAGTGAACTCATAAATTCCACTTGAAGAATTTTGGATGATTATTTGAATTGAAAAAACAAAAAAAAAAAGAAGATAAACTTTTATGTCGAAATTCTTCAAAAAGAACGAACACAACAATAATACAAAAAATTCTTACCAATTGCTTTTGATAATCACCAAACATAACTTTCAGAAATGTTGGGATTAACATCTGCAGAAAGGGTTGTGAAGAGAAAATCAAAAAGATGAAAAAAGGACAGGACTTTCTTAATTTCGACAGTGAGTAGAAGGAGAGGATTTTCAACACAATTAGATTTCACACGGGTTTAGGACAATATTAAAATAATTAAAAAAAAGTTATTATTTATACCCGATCAAAATTTTGGCCTCCTCCCAAAATAGATCTCCTATGAACCACGGGTCGACACGTCATTCTTGGAGAAATTTAATTGGTCCACGTCAGCCCCGAAATGCTCTCATTTTGACATATCAGCATTAATAGTTAATACTATTAACAAAATGGAGGATATATATATATATATATATATATATATATATATATATACACATACTAGTTTAATACCCGTGTATTACACGGGATTTATCAAAGATAAATATAAAAAATATTTGTGACAATTACATTTTTTTATGTAAAATGAGAAATTCAAATGATGTATTCTCAACCCTTGCCTTGTACATGTCTAATTTATTTATTAATTATTATAATTATTAAATTTTTATTTTCATGCTTAGATTCAATTCGTTAATACTTTTATTTATATAATTAAAAAATTTAAAAGAAGTCACATTCTAAACCCGTGCTTAATCTCTACTTATTAATTATTATTACGTTATTTTGTATTTTGATTTTTAGATTAAATTTGTTAATAATATTACTTACATACTTTGAAAACCTAAACGGATATCATACTCTCAACTCGTGTCGCATTGTACCGATGTCTAATCAATATTTAATAATAATAATAATAATAATATAATTATATATTTTTATGTTAGATTGAATTCATTACCAATATTTAGTTACATACTTAGATTATTACAATTAAATTTTAATTTACCTATATAGAATATTTAAAATTACAAAATTAAAATTATATTAATATTTATTTTAAACACTACTTATTTAATAATTTCATAATAATTTTTTAAATTAAAATTATATCTTATTTATTTATCTTTTAATTAAGATAACTAACTTAGATGTTTCTACTAATTATATATGACTTATTTGTATTTTTATATTAGGAGAACAAAAAAAATAAAATTAGACAAAATAAAATTAAAAAAATATTAAATTGGAAAAAATATTATAAAATGAAATATTATGTTCTAATCGCAGTAAAACTAATTTTCTATTATATAAAATTTTTAAGGTTTTTTTATATTGAGTCACGAAATTAGTTGTAAAGCATATCAAAATACCTTAAACTTGACGGGGAAATCCGTATAAAATTCAGTTTGAAAAATATAAAATTTACAACACCGCGTGTTACATATGAATATATGATATAAAAAATTAAGATTTATAACACGCTGATAATTATATTGAAAAAATATCGTGCATCTAACTTGTAATATATATAAATTATTTTTATTTTTTTTTCTGCTTAAGATACTAATTTGTTCGGGCAGATATATAATATATGTATCAATGCATTATATTTGAATTAGATAAAGAGATTTAGAATATATTTAATATTTATTTTTTTAGGCATAATAATTTATTATTAGTATTAGTATTAGTATTATTTTATCTTTTTTGTTTCACTTTGAATTTGTTTTTTGTTTTGTGTAACAATAGTTTTTCATATATATTTTTAATATTATTTTCAATTTATTATATTGGAATTAGATAAAAAAAAAATCAAGTTTATATTTTTATATTTATTCCCCTTTTGTAATAACTTTATATAACTCATATTTTTCTTATATAAATATTTATAATTATAATAAACTCATTTCAAATTTTATTGTAAATAAAAATTAATTCAACTTATATAGATTTTTTTTAATTAGATATAATTTTTTATATTATTATATTAGAAGAATAAAAGTAAGATATTGAATTGGACAAAATATATTAAAGAAAATATTATAGTAGGTAAGATGTAATAAAATAAGAAAAATATTAAATTAGACAAAATATAATTAAAAAGATATTAAATTGGGCAAAATATTATGTTCTAATCGCAGTACAACTGATTTTCAGAATAGAGAATTTTCAAGTTTTTTTTACATTAAGTCACGAAATTAATTGTAAATCATATCAAAATACCTTAAACTTGACAGGGAAACCCGTATAAAATTGAGTTTGAAAAAATATAAAATATATAACACCGCGTGTTACATGTGATATAAAAAATTAAATTTTATAAGACAGTGATAATTATTGAAAAAATATCGTGCATCTAACTTGTAATATATATAATATTATTTTAATTTCTTTTCATTTTTTATACGTAAGATATTAATTTGTTCGTGCAAATATATAATATATGTATCAATGCATTATGTTGAATTAGATAAAGAGATTTAGAATATGTTTAATATTTATTTTTCTAGGCATAATAATTTATTATTAGTATCAGTATTCGTATTAAGTTTTTTTTTTGTTTCACTTTGTTTTTGTTTTTTATTTGGTGTAACAATAGTTTTTCACATATATTCTTATATTATTTTAAATTTATTATATTAGAATTAAATTAGAAAAATTATGTTTATATTTTTATATTTATTTTCCTTTTGTAATAACTTTATTAACTCATGTTTTTATTATATAAATATTTAGAATTATAATAAAATTATTTCAACTTTTATTTTAAATAAAAAATAATTCAACTTATATAGATTTTTTTAATTAGATATAAATTTTTTATATTTTTATATTAGAAGAATAAAAGTAAGATATTGAACTGGACAAAATATGTTAAAGAAAATATTATATTAGGTAAGATGTAATAAAAGAAAAATATTGAATTAGGCAAAATATAATATTAGGAAAGTATTAAAGTAGGTAAATATATAAAAAGGAAAAATAATATATTAGGTTAATATTAGATTCGGATGACTCCGAAGCACCAAAATTCTTTCCAAAACTAACGAAACAAGAGAATCAAACCCATAGGATAAGAAAGTTTTGCATTAATATATAGGGTATATATATATATATATATATATATATAGGTAATTTTTGGATCAATATAATATAATTTTTACGTATACCATTTATATGGATTAAATATATCTTCTTACAAATATATCATGATTTATATCTAGAAGTTGCCATAAAAAAAACCTTATACTAAGGCATATAAATTCCGAAATTTTGTGAGAAAATAATTAAAAGATTTTACTCAACATATATATTTGGTAGATAATTAATTATGTGGCATAACCACTTGATTGTTTCCTAGAGGATAGAATTATGTCTAAATGATTTGTGTAATTTTATAAATATATTGGGAAAGGATAGTATTTATTATATTATAAGAAAACAAACCATAACGTTTAAAGTAACACAAGCACTGATTGTGAAAAAAAGCTGATGAGCATTGTGGATTACTGTTTCTAAGCTGATAACACGGATGACAGGAGATAAACAGTGTTATCAACAACACTTTAAAACTTGAATTTCAAACACAATGTTTTGAAAGAAAATACGCAAAAAACTTATTCAACTATTTTTCTTGCATTCACATGGAGTAGTCTGGTAAAAAAAAAAGCAAAAATTCTCTACAACAACAATTAAAACTAAAGAATAATTAATTGTTCTATATTTATCTTTGAAATCGGAATTCTGCCATAAACAAAGAATTATTACAAATCGTTTCATAAACAAACAATGAAGATATGCAAATCTTAAAAAAAAAAAAAAAAAAAAAAAAAAAAAAAAAACCACTCACTGATGAATATGAAAGCAAAATGAAAAAACGCAAACTGAACAATTTAATCTGAAATAGAAATTTCAGATCTGAACAAACTGGAGAATCTATTACGAATTAGAAATTACAGATCTAAAAAACATGAAATTTGGGATTTCGCCTTTTTTTTCTCTCTAAAAAATACGGACTGCCAGACAATTACAGAAGAAAATAGATTGCAGATCTGAAATTATAAAATCTTTGATTTCGTATTTTTTCTCTCTGAAAAAAATGGACAAAATTATGAATTTGTAGATGTAATGAATAAAGAATGAAATCTGAACAGAATGAACTATATAAACACACACACACAGACACAATATATATATATATATATATATATATATATAATATATATATATATATATATTGTGCTTTTAACTAATTAAAATCGGTTATCTAGAAATGATATATTTTCCCAACTTGCATATTAAAATATGCAAATTTATATGATCAATAATATGTGTTTAGTGTGTAAAATGAAAGTATATCATGAAAATTTATATTAATTTAAGGATTGATTTTGATGTACTTTTAGAATAATTTGTTAATTTAGGGAGTTTATTTCATCTTTCATTATCCGAAATAGACTGGAATATAATTTAAGAATTCCCCAATTAATATCAATTAACATTAAATTTATAACCAAGTAAAAAAATGAAAAATACATAATATTGATTTAAAAAAACATAAGAAAGTATAATTCTGAATAATTATGGCCTTAAAATAGAAAATATCTAACCCACTAAAATATATAATGGAATAAGAAAGGTCAAGCCTAACCATGGACCCACTTGAAAAGATCGAAAAAAAAAATAAAGTAATAATAGAGCATGTGAATCAAAGATCTTCAATCATATTCATATATATAATTAATTACATACCCCAAATCTCAACTTAAAACAAAAGTAAAAGAATTCAAAAAAAAATAACAATTTTTCCAAAACTATAATCGAAACAACACTATTTTCTCTAAAAAGAAATAATGTAAAATTAATCTGACATTAGTCTGAATAAAAAAATCAAAATATGATTTCTAAACAAAGTCAACAAACACGTTTTGTGATTAAGGACCAAAAATACTACTGGCGTTGAATTTGGAGGGGCAGCTGAGGGGCCAAGCCCAGCCATGGCTCGGTCTTGACCGGCTTAAGTGGCGCCGCTGTCGGCTTGCTTGCTTGGTATGGAGCGTTTGATGTAATCATGTGATCCAATAAATGAATGGATATGATTTAATTCCAAATTCTTTAACTGAAAAAAAAAAGATTCGGAAATATTTTCTGTTTTAATTATGAAAAATGTTTACCTATCTTTTCTCTTCTCCAAGTACCGAGCTAGTGAAATTTTCCTCGCAAATGGTCAATCTGAAATTTAAAAAGAGAAAAAAAAAAGTAATTAGTACAAATTTATCCAAAAATCACACTAATCTGAAATTTAAAAAGAGGAAGAAAAAGTAATTAGTACAAATTTATCCAAAAATCACACTAATCGCACTACTTTATATTCAAAATCAGATCTAACATCATGTAAACTCTATAAATATTTTATACTATAATTTATAAGTAAATACAGCGGAACGTGGCGAGCATGCTCCTGCAGTCCAAACGCGGACACAATATTCGGAGAGCCGGTGGTGGATCTGCTGGTTTCTGAGCCGTAGGTGGTGTAACAAAGGATGGCGCTAGACTTACTGGCCAACATCATGACCTCCTTGGCTTTGTCAGTTGGAAAATTGTCCATCACTATGACTTGACCCGCATAAAATATGGTCATCTGCCCAGTTTCCTTCTCGGATCTCGTACGAGTGCAACGCAAACAAATATTCCTCAGGAAATTATACAAAATAATAATAACAATTAATATTATTATTTAAAAACACACAAAATGATTACCTGTCGGATTTATACAGTGTTTCTTCTCCGATAAGTTGGGGGAGCATATTCATATCCATGTTCATATTTCCGGAGCCCAAATTTTGACCCGATTTCTCAATCATGGGTAAAAAATCCATAGTCCCTATTTTTAAAACAAAAATAAATAAAAACCCAGTGAAATTAGAAACAAAATCTAGCAACTCACAGATCAATCAGTTAAAGCCCCAAAAAAGAAAGTGAAATTAAATAAACTCCAATAATAGTAATGAAATATCACCAACAAACGAAACTCTTGAAACACAAGACAATAATCGACTCTCGTGATGAAAATATCATGAGCAACTGGATCAACTCTTTCACAAATGCAACTGCAAATTGAAATTATAAGCACTTTAATTATAAAGTCACAACTACATTAGAAGATTGATATACCCAGCAAAGTTATCAAATAGATTTCATACTTAACTATACACATTCATCTTCTTCGAAAACTATACCACCTGAAAGATAATAAAAAACAAAAACTCAGCACTTTGACAAAAAAATTATTTAACATTCATAAAATACTAAGCAAGCAAGCGTATAAGGAAGGGGATATAAAGAATGTGCTAATAACCTGATTCACATAAGATAAACCAATATTCAGTTCGAAGAAAAAACAAATTCCGGGATATACCACGATTCTCAATCAGTTTATAGAAAATTAACCAAAAACAAAAGCAAAGCAAGATAATACATCCAATAACACAAAATAAAAAACAAGAAAAGAAAAGGAAAACTACAGAATATTTCTTTGAACTGGTTGTACCTTGGGCTTATTACCACCACCTTCCCTCTGAGACTCAACCCTTTTGAGAGTACAATCACCAAAGCCAGTTGAAATCCTCTCAAAGAAATCACCTGAGAAGCTCCTACTCCCACAACCAACAGATCTTGATCTAGATACTTTAGGGCTGATACAATTCTCATCAACGGCCACAAAATCATCATCTCCCCTTTTTCGCACTACAGATGATGATGATCCAACAATGTGTGTGTGTGTGTTAAAGCTCAAACCTTTAGAGTTCCCATTGTTTTTTTTTTTGGGAGTGGTATGCTTGGTTGAGTAGAGAAATGACCAAAAAACCCTTCTGTTGGGGCTGTAACTATAATTTTCATCCAAGAAATGAATATTATTATTGTCATTATTATTACCTCTTCTTCTTGGGGTTGCAGTGGATTTGCTTCTCTTGAACACAATCGCAGTTGAGTCTGAGCCGTTCATCACCATAGCTCCATCTTTAATATTCTTCTTCTTCTTGTGTGTCAACACAAAAGGCATCAGATTTTATTTTCTTGTATAGTACCCATTACTCTAAGATGAAGAAGCGAGGTGGATCTATCTAGAAAAGAATGACAAAAGTTGATCTATCGAATCCCAACCATAAACAATTATTCATAATCAAAATCCAAAAAAGCGAAAGTGAGGGAAAAAATGCAGGGGAAACAATTATTCATAATCAAGAATGCCAAACCGTATATAATCCCTTAAGAATTTCCGAGCCTATGGTTTCTTCGGAGTTTTTGAGGGTTGTGTTAAAAACGCAGGGGAAAAAACTCACCAGATAATCGCTTACAATTTTCAAGTGCCGATAACTATTTGAAATTAATTACCTAAAACTTTCAAACAGTTCTAATTATACTAAAATTAAGAACTCCAATTTCAGCACTTTTACTTACGATCAATTCAATTATCAAGGGTTATGGTGATAGGGGAGGTGGAGCCGGACCCGGGACATCGGCGACTTGACGGCGAAGCCCTGCTAGCAGATGCCGCGCGCGGCACATCTCGTGGTCGTGGTCCCACGCCGCCATGAGCGCTTGCGTCGCCTTGCGCGATGCGACACATCCCAAGTGAGGCTCGCGATCAGGATCGCCGTTGATTATAATATTTTTCTGGAGATTTTTAAGGAAAAAATAATTGGTGCGGACAGAATGATTTTTCATGGAAGAAATAAGTAACAACGGCGAGAGAGGTTCATTTTAACAAACAAAACCCTAGATTTCTAATGGAAATGAAAAATTAAAGCAATTGTTATTTATACCCAAGCTAAAAATTCATAAAAGATAACATGATAACATTTTAACACAACTCGTTAGAAGCTGGCAACTCAACATTTGGACCTATTGAGTGATAACACATGTCATCCGAAATTATGACATTAACAAATAAGTGGATATATATATATATATATATAACTTAAGATTCCATAATTATCAAATATACAAATTCTTTGTGTTTCTAAACTGAAATTATATTTAATTTAATTTATGAAAATGGATAAATATTAATAGTATTAATTACTAAAAAGTAAAAACAAAAGATCTTCTAGAATTTAAAAACAAAGGAACTTCTAGCCTCTCCAGTAACATTTCACGTTTCACGTGATTCATGTCCATAGTCCACATACATATCATCTTTCACTTTCATACTTGCACGGATCACAGCAAAATTGAAGGAAAAAAAGTGTGTTAATAATTAACATCTTGCTGATAATTACTTGTCAGATTAAAGCAATCAACCCATATTGGGCAACAACAATACCTAAGATGTGTAATTAATCAAAAAGAATCATTTATGAATAAGAAGACAATAAAACTCAGAATAATCAAAACTCTCCTTGGGGTATGGCCTTCTAATTCAGCTAACTTCACTAGAATTTTAGATTATCGGTGTCTATTATTTAAACACATGAAGTTGGGAGTGAATGAATTTAATTGAAAAAAATCAGCGAGTAAGATGGATGAAGGGAAGAGTTTTATTATTTTTTGAGATAATTAGAGATGAGAGGCGTGAGATAATTATGTGGTAGGTTAATTTAAGAATTAATTCTAGAGGATAAATTTGTTATTTAACCATATTTTTCAATCCTCACTACCCAAAACGCTGCTATAAGGAGTTTTTTTTAAAAGAGCTTTTTGACCAAAAAGCTAATTAAATCATCTATTTACCAAACATATCGATTAGAGGATTTGACTGGTCAACCCTCTCAAATGAGTCAAATCCTCTAATTTTGCCCCAAACCAATGTAGTTTGTATTCTGGTAGGGTTAGTATGTACTTTGATCATTATAGTAGTATGAATTCTAAAATGTAATAGTATTTTTATTAATTTTTTGAATTTTAGTAGAGTTATGAATTTGACAATGGTAGTATGGATTTTAAAATATAATAGTATGTAATTTGATAATAGTAGCATAAATTTTAAAATATAATAGTATGAAATTTTATTGATTTTGTGAAATTTTAGTATGGAATGCACAATATCACTTTGAATTTCATATATAGTATGAAATTCAAATTTAAAAACATAAAATTGTGGATAAAGAATGTTGTATTTTAGTGTGACATATTTCATAAAATAATTACATGATATAGTATGAAATCTCACGGTGTGGTGTGAAGTTTTGCCTATAATGATTAAAAGTATAAAAACTAGTAGTATGGAATTCCGACCGTATACATTATAAGTATGAGATTGACTATGTAATATGAAAATGCACAGTGTAGTATGAAATTCGCCGTTAACGCTTGGTGACAATGATATGCAAATGTCATGTAATATTACAAATTTTGGTTCTATTAGATGTCGAAAAAAAAATTGAAAGGAAAAAAAAAATCATTAATAAGGGTAAAGTGGTATTCTTATGAAATAGTTTAAATTAAATGAGAAGATAATTGATTATATGAGAAGTTAGTGTTTTCACTAGAGTATTTGAGATAAAATATTTGTCGAATGGATCATATGAGAATTGCCCCTAAAAAGCAATTTGTATTGTTGAAACATTGCATTTCACATACATTTTCAATTATACCCTTAATTTTAATACTAATGAATCCAATGTGCATTAAATAGGGTAACATAAATAAATGTATGCAACAAATATGTAAAATGTACTATAATTTGGGATAAAAATGAAAGTTTGTTATAACTATGGGATGGAATGAGTAGCTTTTTGACCTTGGCATAAATAACAATTATCAATTAATTTTTACGTCATGCTTATTTTTTTATTTTTTGTTTCAGAAATCCCAACAAACCCTTTTCACCACCCGTCACCCCCCTCTCGATTAGCTGAAAATTTCCCAACACAAATTCGACAACCTTTGCTAGATCCCTTAATTCAATCTTCTTCAGTCAACAACAACAATAATTGAGATGGTTGATCTTACGTTTTTAAAGTACAAATTTGAGAGGTTGATTATGTCATGGTAAAGTCGATCTAATTTATTTTGTATATTTTATTTGATCTGATTCTGAATTTGATTTTTCAATCTATTTTTTGTTTCACACTTTTGAATTTTATTATTTGATCTATTATTGTTTCCCAATTTTGAATTTCTTTTTTTAGTCTGTTGATTGAATCGAATTTTCTTAATTTTTATATGATCTTTTTTTTCATAATAACGTTTTTCTTAATAATTATTAGATACTTATCTGGCTAACAAATTATTACTGTTCTGCTATTATTATTATTACTAGTGTTAAAGCCCGAGAAAATCGCGGGCAAATATAAAAAATTTAAAATAGATGAAATTTATAAAAAAAAAATTTAAGAATGCGAATTATTATATCAAAAAAAAAATATATTGTTCACTTTATATTTTGAAATCTTTATGCTACATTAGTTGTTTTGTTTAAAATGATATCATTTTCGTCGCAACAAAGAACTTCCAACCCTTTACGCTCTTAACTATCAATATTGTGAAATAAAGATGATTTGTGCATTGTACGCGAGTTTTATAATGATACTTTGAAAGATTTGTGATAGATATAAAAATAAAATAAAAAATCTTAAAGTATGATTGTATTTTAAACTTATGTGGCGTCTCGCTCCAATATAAAAATCATTCAAGTTCTGGTATGTTTCTATTTATATTACATCATTTTTCATAATGAATAGTGTTCGAGTGCATTTATACATGCAATCCACGAGATTAGTTGTTAAATATAGTAAATTACCCTTAATGTGACGTTCAAATCCGAAAAAAAAAATAAAGGACCCCTTGAGGGATATCAAATATATATCTTATAAGATTATCATATTATTTCGAGAGATGGAAAATATAATTAAGACCAAAATTCTTGTAAATTCTAAAATTAAAATACTAATACTAATAAAATCAAAATACTAATAATTATTTTAAGGATATTATTAATAGGTGGACTGTGAATTTTGGGTGATTAAATAGTGAGACTATCTCTCATGATTACATATGAGAAAATTAGTCATAGAATTTATACAAATAGTTATTGAACATTTTCTTTTGGTCTATTGATGATCCTTTAGTTTTTAATTAACATTTTGTGTTGCTTTTCAATAATGATCATTATAGGTTTGTAATGAACATGTGATTATGGGTCAAATTTCCAGTGGTTTGGGACTGTCTAGTGAATTTGTAAGAAATAAAGTGAATTCAAATTGGCAAGAAACTGAATAATTATTACTAACACGGGTTTATATTAAGCCCATGAACCGCAAGCAAACGCACCTTAACACCATACACGTATTAGAACAATCATTATTCAAAAATACTAAAACAAAACACAAGACAGACTATTGCAGCAAACCATAGCACATAAATACTATTGCTAACAGTCCTCATTAATCTTTTCAAAGATTGATGAGCAAATACATCGAGACATAATATGGGAAAAATAATCATGTTTAAGTAGGAACATAAGAATAACAATTTCCAACCAAGATCTATTTAAATAGTTTCCAAAATCTATTTAAACAAAATAATTATGTTTAAATAAAAAATTATATTAAACACAATAATCTAAACATATAGTAGATCTACTTACGATTTCTCACTAAGAACACGATGATTAACCGATTTTCCCACATCATCTCCCAAAAAATAATTCCACACCCACTCACAGAAAACCTGATGACCCTTAACCGTCTCAAACGAAACATTACAGTTTTTCATTTTTTCCCTTTCAACAAAAACATGTCCATGAATCCACAAACCTTCCCATTTTTCCCTCCTGCACGACCAAACACAAAACCCTTCCCGCAAAAACCCACTATCCGAGCACGCAGACCAAAAGACCAAAAAACCGCAGCACACTCCGTGGTCTCATCCCCTGAATTTTCCGATCAAAGTAATCTGAGCCTGGCGTATCGAACCCATTTTCCCATGCGAGCTCAAACCAGTTTTGAAACAACCGGATATCAGGTACAAACCCAAAACTGAGTTTGTATATTATGAGCTTTGAATCCAGGCAAATAAAAAAAAAAACAAAAAAACGCACATATATGGAATCATACTCTAAGGGAAAATAAAAATTAAAACCAAGTAAGAATTTCAGTTATTATCATTATTAAAACCAAGGGAAACTTGGACTAATTCACAGTTTGATTTTTAAAACTTTCTCTCTTCTTTCCTGGTAATTGGGCTAATTCACAGTCTGACTTTTTTTAACATTATTAATGGCATGGTATTATCATAAGATAAATTCGATGCTTCTTTCTTTGGGTCAGTGTCAGATGCAGAAGTAAATGCAACTTTCGGTTTTTGTGACAATGAATCTTTTTCCAACATCGTATTCCTTCTTTTACTCAGATTTGAAGATCTACTAAGTTCCCTTCCCTGATCAACATATGAAAGACAAATCAAGAAAGACACTGGTATTGCATAGTCCTTTTCCTTGATTGAACTCTTATGCTCTACTCAATTACAGTTATCACAATATATTGATATTTTGCTCATGTTGTTCAGGAAATAATATATAACCACGCCTTAAATAAATAGTTGAAAACGAAAAAAATTGTTACTGTTCATAAAGATTAAGAGGAAAGACATTTAGAGGATCCCAAAAGTGAAACAGTGGCGGACATTATGCAAATTACTGACTTTGTTAAAATATTCCCACGAAAAGTAGTAAGTCAAATGCAGAATCTGTATCAGTAAACCTATCTTTAATGAAAGCACAGAGAACAAAATGAGGGGTTTCACTTTTAGCTGCAAACCTATATTAGATTGGACACTATGATTCTTGCAATTTAAGTGCCCCCGCCTTCAAATACTGATTATTACATCAGTCGACAAACAAATCAATTTGACAGTTCATGTGAACGAACGAAATACATTTTCCAGTTTTTATGTGAATCTGTGATGGAACAATCAAACTAAAAATAAAACAGGTATTTTCAGCCTCTAAATTGACACAGAGGAACTAAATTGACCTCACAAATGTATTGTGGATCACTATTGACAAAGATGCATATTCTTCAAGCAATAAATACAATCCATAGCAGGGAATATGAACCAAGGCCAGAGCCAAATACCTAAAAATTTAAATGATATGAAAAATGACATTTACAAAATGCTACATCTAATATTTCATTTCTAATAATAATAATAATAATAATATATTATTATTATTATTATTATTATTATTGTCAAGGTAGATTTACCTGAACCCACTCAAAATAACTAACTGTCACTCCTCCAGAGTTTACATAAATATCCAGGAGAACAACGATTCCTTTTTTAGAAAAAATCTGCAAAATTATAACATTTTGTTGTATAAAAATATTGTATAGTAGCTAAAATATGAACTCGGCCAAAAAAGTGAAACACAAATCAGCACCTTGTCAGCTTCTGGATCAGTAGGGTGATTTGCAGCTTCGATGATGAATTTGGCCTTTACGTCTCCAACATTTTTTCTACAATCATGGGAGTAATTACAACACGTTAACTAAAACTCAAAGAAAAATAAATTAACCAATCAATAGTATTTATAATAAACTAACGTAGGTTTGATTTAGCAGTCATATAAAATATAATAATTTTTTTCCAAAATTAATAATTAGAGGGTCTGATAAATCGTACACATTGAAGGTGCCGGATACGGTGTCGTTTGCGGACCTAACAGCTGATTCGATGTCGAACACACCGCCAAGGGAGCTGCCGCCGCTGCTACTCTCCTCGGAAGATCTAGTGGCGGCGTACGAATTCTAATCTGCGAGCAGAGAAGAGGACGATGATTTTTTACTATAATCTTTAAATACAACAAATTTAATTCAAACCTATCAACCCTCCAAATATAGGTTGCAGAATGAAATACTATTGAACCCTTCAAATTAAAAAAGTAAAAAACTTTCATATAAAACAACGAAAGAAAATAAAAAATCTATGATAATATCTAATTTGCCACAAGTGAAACAGTGTGGAATTGGCACAGCTTACAAAATCTCTCAAAATATAGAAAATAAATACACCAATTCAACACCTTCATAAGAAAACCCAAGAAGATTTCTAAAAAGGGAGAAAAGACAAACCACACTTTTTTTTTTTTTTAAACATATACACTCAAAGCCATATCATACAATAAAAGGAATCAAATCCCACATCAGACAGTTGAGAGAATTCAAACATTAATCATGTAGACACCTAAAATACATGTTTTCTCACTTGGGTGGTCTTATGGTGAAGTTGATAGAATGTTTCATTCCCTTCTATTCTCAAGGCACCTCAATGCATGCTAAGTCAGTTATATGTGAGGCTTGAGCATACTTAATTGGTGTATTAGTGAAATTAGACCCGGACATCAAATTTTTTTGTTCTCAAATTTTATTTTATAAGATTTTCAAACTCAATTTTTACAATAATTAAAAGTTAATCACTCCAACTTGTAATTCACTGTGTTTAACCTCCACGGATCATGATTTTTAAAATCATGTATTTGAACAGTTCTTTCACAAGTTCATGAATTACACATTAAAAGCGCTTAGGCATGACCTAATAAGTTATAAATAGTTTTTTCACAAAATTCAGATTTCACGTTAAAAGCAATGTGGTTCTAGCAACAACCACATAGTATTAGCAGCTGCAAACAAATCTACGACACTCAATAGTCTAAAACATTCCAATTTTCAACTTCACACTTCAAAATTTGCCCTTTTCGTCTCAACGTTCATTCTGTATACAAAATTTAATCACAATATACCTTGCAATGACTTTGTCCAGTACATGAACCACAAACTCTGCAGCATGAGGAAAAAAGGTCTGCATAAGCATTAGTAGTGCATATATACAATAAGAACTTATAATTCAGAAGCACTTACCGTAATTTTCAGAAAAGATATAAGAACTACCCTGAAGTTTAGTCTAATTACAAAACAGCCCAATCATCTTTTAAACTTATAAATACCCCCTCGAGGTTTATAATTGCTCTCCTGAGAATTACATTTGTTTTAGAAATACACACACTCAATGGCTGCTAGCTATAAACAGAAACATATGTCAATGGGGGAACTTTGTTATTTTGAAAGATAACTGGGTATTTTTGAAATAACACTGAAACTCAGACACACTCTGGTAAGCTTTAACATAATCCAAATCCAACACAAATTTTCACTGTAAATCTAACTTCAAATATTTCAAACTCATGTGCAAAGACTTCAAATTCCAATATCAAGACTGTACAATGGAACCATTAAATTGATGTAAACATAAATAAAATCCTCTTTCAGTAACTTGTGACACAATCGGGCGAGAGATAGCGATAATAGCAGGCGAATGAGCTCCTTCTTCAAGTAAATGCCGCTTTTTCAGAGATTTCAAAGCGTGTTTAATCGCTTCCATTGCTTTATCTTCTCGCAACTTGGAAAAGACAAAACTCACTGTAACAAATGAAGCAAAAAATAATAACACAAAGTCATCATCGACCGAAAATCCATATGGTACAAAAGGAAGAACTAAAATAGGAAAATGTAAAGATACTAAATATTAAGTCAAACAATAATTTGAATAAATGACACCGGGCTTCGTCTAGGGTTTTGGGAGGTCGAATTTGGGGGGGTTGCTGCAGAAATTGTTGATGATTGGAAGGAGAAACAATTAACATAGTTACCCCACAAATATCAATAAACCCAGCACAAAATAATATCAAAAGTCCAAAAAAAAAAAATTAAAAAACCCAAATCCCATATCACAAGCATCATCTCAAACCAATCTGTTACCCACTGAACATTACACAATCCTATGTAATTCATTTTAAAAATCCAATCCCAAAAATAAATCCAGACTACCAAAGTTAATTCGAACAATTTGCATAGTTATCCCACCAAATCAAGAAATTGCAGCCAGATTTGGAATAAGGTCGTAATAACGCACCTCGAGGTTTCTAAATGCAGCACAAAGCCCATAAATTTGGAATCTGGGCCTGCGCAGCAAGATATTAGCACCCGGTTGAGCCAGAATCGAGAACGCTATCTCAATAGCTTGTGTACAACATGCTGTAACATAAACATCATCCGGTAGAAGCTTGTAGGGGAGATCACAGGAAAAATACTCTGCTAATGCCCTGTTTGCCAAAAAATAAAAAAAAATCAAAATCACTTTCTAAGACTTCTACCGGTGGAATGAACTCTGCCAAATGGTAAAAAAAAAAAACCTAACTAACAATTAAATCCTTATCCAAAAAAATCATTACATTAACTAAAACTATGCATAAGCTAATAAGACAACACATTCAAATTATATGCCATCGGACACATTATCTCACCAGAATAAGAGAATTTTCATAACATACCAGAACCCAAAGACAAAAAAATTAATTAAAAAAAACAAAATAACTTGCTTTTTATTTTTTTAAGCCAAGTTCTTATTTTTTAGCATCCAAATACATTCTTATTATAATTTGTATTAAAAACTTATATTCAAGATTCTTATGAAACTTACATTATCAACAAACCCAAGTATTATATCCAAATAATTAATGACTGGTGCAGCTTTATCACAAAATTCACCATAAATTATGTTTGGAAATGGATGAGCTTATAAAAGATTTCAAACACCCAGAAGACAGTAAAGAATGATAGGCAAATATTAAACAACATCTCACCATTTGGTTAAATAAATAAAATATTGAGCGT